>CAUYUJ010001658.1:192500-327500 GCA_963575745.1 Prorocentrum cordatum
GGGGTACGGGTTCCATGTGTTTTTTCGACGTTCCCGACCCCCCCCCACACTGGAAATGGAGGGCAAATTGAGGCCTTCGCGTTGGGTTGGGGTGGTCTGGTAGGTGGTGAGAATAAGGAACGAGGCCCCTTCTTCCCATAAGTTCAACCTCGATTTCCCATGGAAAACCTAAGGAAAACCCGAGGCAAACTTGGGAACAATCCAGGAACACCGAGCCCCTCCCCAACGAAAAGGGTTCCTTCTTCAGCGCCCCGACTGTATAGTTGTGCAAGCTGTGCGATGCGCACAGGGGCAATGGAAGGGACCTAGCGAATCATGGTTGCACTCTCGCGCCGTGCTCTTCCCGACGAGGGCTGGCGTGCAAACATCTGGAGAAAACACGGCAAACACAACTGCTCCACACGATGCCCGGGTATAGATATCTTCCGCGCAGGTCGGCCAACCAGACGCTCTCAGAAACGTCAGTTCGTGAGAGCAGGCCCGCGCAGGCCGCTGGGCACGCGGAACGGCGACGCCGCGGGGCGGAAACGAAACCGCCCTCTTCGACACATCGCGCGGCACCACGCGTGGGGTGGGCTGGGGTGGGCTGGGGTGGGGGCGACGCAGCAGGAACTACGCTGCCCTACTCGTCACGTCGCACCGCCGGACGGGCGGGGAAGCAGTACTCGAAGAGGGGATCAAGTACGGCATTGACTTACTCCCACATTGATGTTCCCGCCGAACATGCAAGAAACGCGCAAAATGTTCGTAGATTTACGGGGTATTCTACGCACGTTCCGGTAGACTCAGCGGGAAAATCAATTGTGGGGTAAATCAATTATGTAGCTGATCCCCTACGGCAGGTTCGTGTCGTGACGACCCCGGCGTTGGTTTCTGACACTGCGTGAATCGTTCAACCTTGAACGATCGGCGGCTTTTCGACCGCCCGATCGTTCCATATAAGCCGATTCTGGGCCACTGGCGGCGTTCAACCTTGAACGCCCTCGGCGGGGTCGCCGCCGGTCGACACGACGCGAACCTGCCGTATGTGAAGTGCGCAACTCCGCCCGCCGGCCCCGCTGCAGGGCACTCCAAATCTCGCCACGCGGCAGCGCCCCTTCGGAGCGACAGCACGAGACGAGGCGCCGCCCCCCTCCGAGCGTGGCAACGCCGCGACAAGTTGGGCGCCCGAGTTATCCGGGGTAACTCGGGTTTGGATTCCCGAAAAAGGAACCCGAGTTAGCCCTGACCCGAGTTACCCCTGATGATTCGGGGCTCTGGACGCCCGAGTTATCCGGGGTAACTCCGGTCCGGGGTAACTCGGGTTTGGATTCCCGAAAAACGAACCCGAGTTATCCCTGACCCGAGTTACCCCTGATGATTCGGGGCTCTGAACCATGCCACTCGACACGCCGAGCCGCAGCGCCCTGGGGGGGGGGGGAAAGATGTACTCCGCTCGACGCCCTGGTCTCAAGTCGGGCATGCCCCTCTACAGGGCGGACGATTCAGGAATAGTCCACAACATAGTCTGGGGATGACTGCTGTTTACCATGCTTGGCTATTCTTGCATATGTTGGGTGTACTTCTGTTTCGTCCAACGTCCGCCAGTGGGGGTACACGCCCGACCTAAACCCGGTCTCGGACACCGCCGGCACCCACGCCGCACCCGCAAGAGGAACACCCCGTGGGGCCGCGCCCGCGAACCGCGGAGCCGCCCGACAGCGCAGAGCATCCCCGCTCGACCCCGCGGATCCTCGGCAGGGTCCCCCTCGCCATCGCTCGGACGTCCATTCCCGGTGTTTCTTTTTCAGTTTCGTGCGTGGTTTTTTCGCCAAATGATCAAGGATGCTCCTCGATGGTCCTCGCCGAAGGAGACATGCACACGTCCGAGCGATGCCACGCCCCAGAAAGATCCCCCGTTCGCTCCAGCACACATTTCCCCCGTTCGTGGCCGAACTTGCCGATTGGCGGCCAGATCTCCCAGCTCGCCTTGTCACCGCCCTCGGGGGGCCGGGCACCATCAAACCTGCTGACCGACCACCAAAGGACAAACAACCCGACGTCGACGTCAAAGTCGACGGCGTCGAGGTCGATTGCGTCGTCGCCACCGTGAGCGTCGCCGAGGGGTGCGTCGTCGTCGCCGCCGCTTCCTGCCAGCAGAACGACGTCAACATCCAGGAGGTGTTTCTGCGTCGGCCTCCAAAGGCCCTATCGGCGAACCCCCGGAGAGTCTAGAAACGGAGCAACTTATTAAATTGACTACCTACCAGACCACCCCAACCCAACCCGAAGACCCGAATTTCGGGTTTGGGTGGGGTAAGGGTTCCACATGTGTTTTTGTCGGTGTTTCCCGACCCCCCCACTAGAAATCGATGGCAAATCTGAGCCTTCGGGTTGGGTTGGGTTGGTTTGGTGGGTGGTGCAGAGTGAAGGACGGCTCCTGGCGACAGGAGCTGACATTCACGTCGTTTGTCGACGCCATCGTCGCCGTCGCCGCCGTCGCCGTCGTCGCCGAGGGGCTGGGGACACCAATGAGAAGAGGAGGAGGAGTCCAGTCCGGTCCAGTCCAGTCCGCTCCTGGGAGTCAGAGTGTCCGACGGTGCCGCGACGGTCGACTCTCACGGAGACAGCGCATGGCCTCTACACCCTCTCGAGCATCGCTCGCGCTGCCCCTTCGAGGTGACGGCCGTTTGGGCGCGCAACCCTGGCAGCGGCTCCCCATGGGGACCACCGCTTCAGACAGATCATTCGCCCACCCCGCCCGCCTCACCCCCCCCCGTCTCACTAGGCTGAGAAGAGGAGTAGTTTCTGCGAGAAGTGGAGAAGGAGGAGGAGTCATCCCACCAGCCCTCTGGGCGTAGGTGGTCTGGGGCGGCTCCTCTTCCAACCCCGTTTCTTCCCCTTCTGGGATGGGATTACCACTCCCCCTCCCCCTCCCCTGGACCTGGGCGGGCGGTGCCGCGACCCATTGGTGTGTCAAAAAGGGCCTCGGCGAGGAAGCCCAAATCTTTCGTTTTACCAGGGTTTGGGCCCCAGTTTGGCCTCTTGGGGAGGGGGGGGCGCTAATTGAAGCTCCCCTCATCTTTGATCGATGGCCTCCAAGATGACCCGAACAGCGCCACTGAAGCTCCCAAGAGCGCCCCAAGAGAGCCTCAAGAGGCGCCCAGACGGCCCCAAGAAGCCTCCAAGAGGCTTCCAAGAGACCCCCAAGAGGCCCCCAATAGGCTTCAAGAGGATCCCCGAGGCACCCAAGATGCCCCCCAGACGCTCCAAGAGGCCCCCCCGAGAAACCCAAGACGCCCAAGAGCCGCCCAGGACCGCCAAGAGACCCCCAAGTCATCCCAAGAAGCCACCAAGAAACGCCCAAGCGATCCGAGAGGCATCCGAGAGACCTCTGGCCCTCTTGCTCGCCCTCCTCCTCCTCCTCCTCCTCCTGCTCCTCCTGCCTTCTACTCCTTCTCTTCCTCCTCCTCCTCCTTCTCATCCTCATCCTCATCCTCATCCTCATCATCATCATCAGCATCATCACCATCATCACCATCACCATCATCATCATCATCATCATCATCATCATCATCATCATCATCATCATCATCATCATCATCATCATCATCATCATCATCGTCATACTCATCTTCATCTTCAACATCATCATCATCATCATCATCATCAGCATCATCATCATCATCATCATCATCATCATCATCATCATCATCATCATCAGCATCAACATCAGCATCCTCAGCCTCAACATCATCATCATCATCATGTTCACCTTTATTCTCCCCACTCCCTCATCCATCCGTCCATCCAGCCTCCTTCTTCTCCTCCTCCTCCCTCATCTGCACGGTTCGGCAGTCTACCTCAAGTCGCCTGAGCATCGTTTCTGGATGGGCTGGTGGGGTTACATTTTGGTACGCGGGCGCGCGAAGCGGGTCGAACGCCGGGCGAGCAGGCAGGCTCTGCCACCAGGCTGGTGGGGACACTTTTTGTTCGCGAGCGCGCAGGGGTGCCAGGCGCCGTCAGGGAATTGCGAACGTCTAGGATTTCTACCTTCGCCTATCTCCCCCCGCCTCACGACGCGCTCGCTTCCCCCAACCACCAGGTTCCGGAATCTCGACTTGGATGCAGCGCTGCGGTCTCCGTCTCCTCTCCCGCCTCCCTTTTCCTCCCTGCCTCCTCCTGCGCGCTGCTCCCTGGGTGGCTGCGAAGAGCGCAACGGTCGCCGTCTGCGCTGGCGCCTCGGAGGCACGGCGGGGCCGGGGACGACGCACACCCAGCCGGGACCCCGCGGATCCGTGGGGGACACGCGGCCTGCGCAGCTGTCGCCACTTCGGCGGGCTCCTGGCAGGCACGGCGGAGTCGAGGAGTACTCCAGATTTCGTAATAAAAGGGAGGGGGTCTCAACCCTCCCAGACGAGAAGTTTTAGACCCCCCCCCCGTGGGAGAACCTTCCAAAACATCGTCCACAGACCCCCGCAGGCCCTCCAAGATAGCCTGGAAGAGACCCCCCCGAAATGAGACCCCCCTCCCTTTATTGCGAAATCCCGAGTACGCACACCCACCGGACCTCTCAGCTCCCTGTGGGGGGAACGACCTGCGCAACTGTTGCTTCTTTCGCGAGCTCCCGAAAAGCACGTCGAACCAGGGAGTAGGCACACTTCACCGAGACCTCGCAGCGCTCCCTGGGGAGCAAGGAACTGTGCAACCGTCGCCACCCTCGTGGGCTCCTGGGGGGCACGGCGGAGTAGGGGAGTGCGCACGCCCAGCCGCGACCGAGCAGCTCCCTGGAAGGGGGGTGGGCGCAGCGACCTGCGCAACTGTCGCCACGTTCGTGAGCTCCTGGTGGGCCCAGCCGAGCAGGGGAGTGAGCACATCCAGCTGAGACAGTGCGGCTCCCTGCGACCTGCGCAGCTGCCGCCACCTTCGCGGGCCCCAGGGAGGCCCAACGGAATAAGGGAGCATACACATCTGTCGGGTCGGGCGAAAGGGGGGGATAGCAAAGGGGGGGGTTGAGAATCGGCTCACGCAGCCGATTTTCCCGGCGCCTCCCTGCGCCGGGAGGCGCCCATGTATCGATGAATGGGCCCGGCGGCGGGGCCGAAACCAGCTGCATGCAGCAGATCTCGTCACCCCCCCTTGCCACATCCCCCCCCTTTCGCCCGGCCCGAACCTGGCCGAGACCTCGCGCCTCCCGGGGCGGCTGCGAAGTGCGCAGATGTTTTTTTGACGCACGACGTTCTGACGGCCGTCGGTACGACCTCGGCCCCGGAGCCGCCCGGGGGCCCCGACTCGGGCGCTGGAGCGGCTCGGGGCTCGCCGTCGCGCTGCGGCTCCCGCTGCGCTCCCCACAGCTCTTTGGCAGGCGCTTTGACTCCCAGGTGGAGCGCGGTGGATGGGGGCGGCAAGCGGCAGCGTCGGGCAACGGAGGCGATGAATCAAAAGCCCCCCACGAGGCAAAAACACGGCGGCGGGACCGCGCGACGGCGCAGCCCTCGCCCTGCAGCCAGAGGCGCCGCCGGCGCTCAGCAGCAGCCCTTCTTCTTCCCGGACTTCGTCTTGACCTTCTTGCTCCCGTCCTTGCTCTTCTTCTCCTTCTTGGACTTCTTCGTCGCACCCACCGCGTCGGCGGCGGCATCGACCGCCGCCTGGGCCGCCTCCACGACGGGCGCGACGGGCGCCGCCCCGCCCATGGCCGCGGCGTCCGCGTGGATCTCCTCCTCGGTCACGGGGTGCCCGGCCATGAGCTTCTGGAACAGCTCCGGGGAGATGTTCATGCGCTGCGGCTCCGCGGGCGCCGCGTACGTCATCTCCTGCTGGGGCTCCATGGGCACGCCAGCCGACATCGCTCAGGCGCGGGCGGTCTCTCTGCGGAGAGGCGGGGGGGCAGCGAGAAGGCACCCGCTGGGGGAGGGTCACGGAACCACGACGGTTCGGGCGAACAAGCGGCTTGAGCCAAAATGGCTACGGAGCTGCGAAGTGCGCAACCGTCGTCGCTATGGTGGGTTCCTTGGAGGCCCAGCGAGTCAGGGTGGGCAGTGCAAATCCCACCCGGCTCCCTGGGGGGCTGCGCAGTGCAAATCCCACCAGCCATTTAGGGCGTAGATGGTCTAGGGTGTTTTGTCTTCCCATCTGCCCATATTCCCCCTCGGGGAGCACTCCCCTTAGCCCCTCAACTGGACCTGGAAGGGACCAATCGCGAGGTGTCAGAGCGTCCAAAACATCCTCGGCGAGGAAGTCAACATCATTGGTTTTACTTAGGTTTTGGCCACTTGTTGACCTCTTGAGGGGGATACGCTAATTCAAGCTCCCCTCGTGTTTGATCAATGTTTTCCAAGATGCCCCAAAGATGGTCCCCAAGGCTCCCGAGGGCGCTCCAAGAGAGTCCCAAGAGGTGCCGAGGAGGCCCCAAGAGGCCCCCAAGAGGCCCTAGGCTGCCCCCAAGAGGCTCACAAGAGACCCTCAAGAGACCCCAAGAGACCCCCCACAGGCACCCAAGACGCCCCAAGAGGCCTCGGCGAGAATGCCACAATCATTCATCTGACTGAGGTGTTGGCCACAATTTGGCCTTCTGGGGGGGGGCACTGATTAAGACGGTTCCAAGAGCGCCTGGGAGAGCACAAGATGACCTCCAAATGGCTCAAGATATCCTAAGATGCCCCAAGGTTGCTCCCAAGGTGCTGCTCAAAAAGGCCCCAAGACCGCTTTAAGACGGCTCCAAGTGGCCAAAGAGCTCCCCCAGGAGGCCCCGAAGAGGACAAACATCCTTCCGTCCAACCCCTTAAGAACATCCATGTTTGTCGTGTTCTCGCCTTTTCGCTTCCGATGGCCATCCGAGGCCTCAAAATAGCTCCAAGATTGGCCAAGAGGGCCCAAGAGAGGCTCAAGAGAGCCCCAAGACGGCCCCAAGAGCGCCCCAGAGCGCTCCAAGAGGCGACTTGTGGGGCTCTCGAGTGGCAACGCTAATTGCTGCTCCCCTCTTGTTTGATCGATGTCCTCCAAGATGGCCCCAAGAGCGCTCCGAAGGCTCCCAAGAGCGCCTCAAGAGGGACCCAAGAGGCGCCCAGCAGGCCCCAAGAGGCGCCCAAGAGGCCTCCAAGAGGCTCCCAAGAGACCCCGAAGAGGCCCCAAGAGGCTTCCAGAGACGATCCAAGAGTCCCCCGGGACGGCCAAGAGGCCCCTAAGACGCAAAAGAGGCGCAAGAGAGCCCCAGGACGACCCCAAGAGCGCCCAAGAGTGCCCCAAGAGCGCCCCAAGAGGGAGCATTCATCTGCGTGCTGCCCGCTCCCCTGATCGAGCAAATCCTCTGGGCATCGTCTCTGGATGGGCTGGTGGGGTGACGCGAAGCGTCTAGGTTGCCACTGTCATGGCCTCCTGGGATGTCCAGCGGAGCAGATTCTATGGAGAACCCATCGGCACAGTCGACTCGCATGGAGAAGGGGCTGGGTACGTCTCGAGCAGGTTGACAGGGACGGCGAGCGGGCCGTCAGGATGACGCTACGCACAGGCCTGACATCCCTTCAGGCACCGCTGCAACCTGGCAGCCCATCGCTTCGAACTAGTTTTTGACAGGGCTGGCGGGAGCGCGTGCTGTGACGTGCGCCTGCGCACACTGGCGCTCCCTGCGCGCGGCGCGCACGTGGCGCACCTGACGCGGTGGTAGACGTGACACACACACACAAACACATGCGCACACACACACACACGCACACACGCACGCACGCACACAAACACGCACGGACGCACGCACGCACGCACACACACACAAACACACACACATAATACAAATACATGTGTTGCGTCGGCGGCTGGGCAGAGGGCGACTGCTCCGGCGGAAAGGCAGCAAGGGGCACGCTGTATGCAAATTAGAGCCGCGATGCACCGAACACACACGACCACACTCGCACCACACACACACACGCACGCACGCACGCACGCACGCACGCACACACACACACAGAGACACACAGACACACACACTCTCACGCTGGGCGCATTTGCAGCACGTGGCACGCCTGCCTATGCTTAGACTCAGGTTCGCGGCGCTGGGAACTTGACCCCTGCCCCTACCCGCGCCGCCCCCCCCCCGCCCCTGGGACTAACAGGAAGACGACCAAAGACGAGAGGACTGAGCTGACCAAAGACGAGGGACTAACAGGAAGATGACTAAGAGGACTCGCGCGGTCAAAGATGATCAAAGATGGCCCCACGTTGGCCTTGCATAGCCGAATCAAGCTCAAGATTACCAGTGATGGCTCAGTATGCCCGCCAACCTGCCTCCAATAGGCCGCTAGACCATCCCCCGAAAGGGCTCCAAGTTCCAACTGAGCGTCCCAAGGAGACCCCCGATGTACCATGAACCAGGCGAGGCCCCAATTGAGGGCCTTCTGCTCCCCAAAGCAGTTCAACGCTCATTGCCTGACCACACCTCACGCTGTGTCTCAAAGCCTTCGACGTGCAGAGTACTGACTGGAAGCGAACCTGCATCATGGCACCCGACGAAAGCAACAAGGAGCCGAGAGCAAGGACGCCTGGGACGGCGGCGAGCAACCGAGATCAAGGTCACCGAGAAAGGCACCACAGAGCCACGGCCGAGGAGCCTGGGGAAGGGAAGGACCCGAAAGACCCGAGGAAGGCAGCAGAAAACCAAGACCAAGGCACCCGATGATCGTAACAGGGAACCAGGACCACGGAACCGAGGAATGTCGAGAGCCGCCAAACTAAATCGGCCCCACACGCATCTGACCCTCTTCCTGGCGACACGCAGGAGTCCATAGATGAGCCCACAGTAATACATGCACATGTGCAACAAACCTAGTTCCAACGAGTTACCCCATGTTAATGCTTGCATTTAGGGGTTCTTACTCATATCGGGGGCGGCCAGTAGGGGGGCGCCCAAGAGGGGGGGGGCGCAAATCATGGCCGGCGGCATGTGCGTGGCCCAGGGACGTGATCAAATAGGAAGAGGCGCCATGAGATCTGCGGAAATATCATGGCCCACGCCACGATATCCCCCCCCTAGTCATCACCCCCCTCTTTGCCGCCCCCGACCCATGCCAATGCTTGCATTTAGGGGTTCTCTTACTTGTCGTCCGTACAGTTACGTCGGGCGTGTCCCCCTACAGGGGGATTTAGGCAAAAAATAAGCAAATAGTCAAACAATTCCCCCAAATGGACAAAAACAATTCAAAACAAATAGTCCCCAGACGATTGCTTGACCATGTTTTGAAGCTTTCCCCTGTAGAGGGACAGGCCCGACTTGACCTTACACTAATCTGTCGGTAGCCTGGCTTTCGCCACGCTACGGCCTCGGGGATCTTCTGACCCGGGTCAATCCAGACCCGGGTCAGCAAGAAACCAAAAACTTCAATGCAAGAGAAAAAAACTGCAACGCAGGCCTTCGCAAACCCGGGCCAAGTGCGGCCGCCTCGCGGCCACGAGCGGCTCGCTGACCCGGGACAGCCAGAGGGGGTCTTCGCAGGATCCTGCAGGATCTGGCGCTCTGGCTGACCCCCGTTTGCATTGACCCCCGTCTCAAGGCTCCCGACGGCCCGTGTCGCCTCCATCGCCAGGTAAAACAGGGCTAGGATCTGAATAAATCGCTCCAGAGCGTTCCGGAGCGCTCTGGAGCGGCCGCGGCGCCCAATACATCCTCCAAAGCCGCCGATTCTCAGAGATTTCGAGTTATCTCGATCCGATTTTGTCCCGATTTTCGCGTCGTTTTACCAGGGGGGGGAGGGAGGGGGGGACGTCCCGGAGGAGAAGGAGGAGAAGGAGGACGATGCAGGACTATGCATGACGGGCGACAACGACAGTCGACGCCTATTATAATCAGGACCCCGCTGGATGGCGCTCGTGATCTTTTCTCGGCCTCCCGCAGGGCGTCGCATCACTTTGCCATTTACGCCACCAGCGGGGCCCCCGAAACTGGGCAAAACCAGACGAGTTAGTAAGCGAATTGTGAGATCTCTGCATCACGGACATGCTGCGGGGGCCCCCCCACGTGCGGGTATAAACCTCGGGCGATCCTCGCGAGATTTTGCGCACCCTTGGGGGAGGCCCTGCATCTTTCAACCAACCACCTTGGGTCGGACGTGGCGGTCTTGCCACACACCGTGCAAAACGTTAAACCAAAACGGCCCCAGAAGGAAAGCTTGTGGCTCGCACACAGCAATTTCCCCGCGACAGTCTGGGGGCCGCGGAGCGGTGAGATGCCCTGGCCACGGGGCTTGGGGCAACACCTAGAGAGGCACCCAGACCGAATGGACTCCCTGGTCTCGAATTGGGAGCAAACCGAACAGAAAAACTTAGAACCCATCTTCCGCCACTGATGCTCGCTGGCACGAAGACTCCTGGTCAGGATGGGGAGCCGCAGGACCCCTGGGGCCTCAGGTCGAGACGCGGTCCACGGATCGGCCAGGATGCTCGCGACAAGAGCTCTCCGAGCTCGACGTCTGACCAGGGCAGCCTCGGCATCGCGGCGGTCGGTGTCGGGATTCGTGAGGCCGCAGCGCCTGCTCGCTTGGGCGCCTAGGCCCGCGAGTGCGTCGGCACACGCGTTGCCAACAGCATATCGAAACGCTTCCTCGAGGAGGAAGAGATGGAGGAGGAGGGGGAGGAGGAGGAGGAGGAGGAGGAGGAGGAGGAGGAGGAGGAGAGGAGGAGGAGGAGGAGGAGGAGGAGAGAAGGACGGAGAGGGGGGGGGGGCCGGGCGAGGCCGCGCCGCGCGGACGTCCAGGGAGGCCTCGGGAGCGCCCTCGCCGGCGCCGCGGGCTCCGAGACACCTCGCGGCACGGCTCTCGCCACGCAGCGTGCACGGCGTCCACCGCCCGTGCTGCACGGCAGACTCTACACCTCGTGGCTCGCACCTCATAGCCTGCACATCCCATGCACACCGCCCTGCTTCCACGACAGAACTTGCACCACGCAGCTTTCACCACGCAGCACGCACCACAGAGCCTCCACCGCCTGGTCCGAGCTTCTTGAGAAGCGTCGGGGGGGGGGTCACCCCCGCCGACAGCCCCACGTCGACACCCCGTCACGAGCAGCCACCGCGCGCCGAAGGCGCTCCGACCCCCGTCGCGGCGCGCCGACGAGTGACCCCCGTCGAGTGAGTACCCCCCACGCTTGTTAAGAAACCCAGCGTATGTTACACGACAGACTTTACACCTCGAAGCTCGCACCTCATAGCCTGCACATCCTATTCACACCGCCCTGCTTCCACGACAGAACTTACACCACGTAGCTTGCACCCTCTGTTGGTCACGTCATCGGCTCAACATGGCTTCAACCACGTAACTGACGCCGCAAAGCAGCATACCGTTCACATCCACATTGCACATAACGCGCTGTTTGTGGTCCACGCTGGCTGGTATTGTATTCGCTCCGTGACGGCCTCCAAAGCGTCCTGAGAGGGCCCACAGGGGTGAGGTTTCGGGCTCAAAGCGTGGCAAGGCTAATCGGCGACGCCCCCTCGTTTGATCGATGTCCTCCAAGATGACCCCAAAAGGGTTCCGAAAATCCCCAAATGAACCCAAAAGAACTTCAACAACATTCCAAACCATGAGAGCGAAAGACCCGCGAAGCCCTTCATGGTTGTCTTCTGCCGTCGTCATCTTCCTCCTACGTCTCCTCCTCCTCCTCGTCTTCATTCGCAACGGCATTGTCACCCCATTCCTCCCCCATCATCATCCTGCTCCTGCTCCTGCAATTGCTCCACATCCTCCCCATGTTCCTCCATCGCCTCGTCCTTTTCACCTGCGTGCTCATCTTCCGTTCCAACCATTCCGCTCGCTGGCATGCTCAGGCTAGTTCCGAGCTTCGGCTCGACGGCTGACTCACCTGCATGTTGCACTGGATGCTCCTACAGTCCCCTGATCAGGGCAACTCGCTTGACGACCGTTGGAGGATCGGCTCCTTGGCACACTTTTTTGGTCGCGGCCGCAGGCGAGAGCGCAAGCGGCGAGTCGTAAGTCCGGGGCGCGGGCCTACGAATTGACAACAGGAGCAAACTAGAGCCGCGCACCTATACTGCCTAAGCTGCCTAACAGCTCCTTGGCGCACGCGAAGCGTCAAGAACTGCGTTCACGTGCCCGTCCGAAATTACACTCTTGACGGGCGGGCCCCGATGCTCCCCCCCACCCCCGCGGCAGTCCTCCATTGCCTCGAGGCATGCCTGGCAGGATCGGGCGCCGGCTGCCTTCCCATCCTTGCCCCACCCAAGCCCTCCCCCACCCAGTCCGCCTCATTCCTCGCCTGCTCCCTATCCCATCCTCGTTGTCCTGCGCCTGCTCCTGATCCTCGGTTCTTCCTCCTCCTCCTCACATTCACAGCGCCTTTATCTCCTCCTCCTCGTCCTCCTCCTCCTGATCACCATCACCATCACCATCACCATCACCATCACCATCACCATCACCATCACCATCACCATCACCATCACCATCACCATCATCATCATCATCATCATCATCATCATCATCATCATCATCATCATCATCATCATCATCATCATCATCATCATCATCATCATCATCCTCGTCCTCGTCCTCGTCCTCGTCTTCATCCTCCTCCTCCTCATCATCATTAGCACCATCCTCATTAGCATCATCCTCATCATCAGCAGCATCAGCAGCATCATCACCACCATCACCATCACCATCGCCATCACCATCACCATCATCATCAGCATCATCATCACCATCACCATCATTATCTCCATCACGATCATCGTCATCATCATCACCATCACCATCACGATAAACATCACCATAATCATCACCATCACCAACCATCACCATCATCACCATCACCATCACCACCATCATCATCATCAGTAGCAGTAGCATCAGCATCAGCATCAGCATCAGCATCAGCATCAGCATCAGCATCAGCATCAGCATCATCACCATCACCATCACCATCACCATCACCATCATCATCATCATCATCATCATCATCATCATCATCATCATCATCATCATCATCATCAACATCATCATCATCATCATCATCATCATCACCCTCATCATCGTTCCCTTTCCCTCCTCCACCCGCTGTCGGCCCTGTACCAGCTCGAAGATGCACGACGACGCCCACAGCATCAAACCCCGTCGGTGAGACGACACCGGCGCCACGCCCGCGCCAGCCGTCGCCGTCACCGCAAACGGCTCGTGCTCACTGCGCGCGGGCGGCAAGGAGAGGCCCGCCCCCCTCCCCTCGTCAGAGCCGCCGCGGAGAAGCCTGCGCGGCGTGGGGGCCCGCCGACCTCTTCGGCGCAGGCCCGCGGCGGCGGCGGCAGGAAACAGCACGGGGGCACCGTGCCGCTGGGGCCTCTGAGCCCGGACCCCGGCCGAGTGGTCTGGCCGCGTCGGGGGCGACCTCGTCTCCCGAGGCGGCCGCGGAGGCCTCCCTCGCCATGCCTTCTCCCCGGCCGGTTCCTCTGCGGGGCCCGCGGGTGCCCTTAGGTCGGGCGTGTCCCCCCACAGAGGGGAAGTGTAGACGAAAAATCAAGCCAGATTCAAGAATCTGCAGAAATAGCAAAAATACTAACAAACATCGTCCCCATACTTTTTGTTGTGTTCTTTTTGTGAGTTTTGCATATTCCTCCTGCAGAAGGACATGCCCAACATTAAAGATGCACGCCGCCACCAGCAAGTCACGCAGAAAGGAGCGCAGTAGATCAGCAGTAAATCGCTCGCGCAGGCATCCTGGCAGGCCGCCGCGGCGTGCCTCCGCCCAGCGGGGTCACCCGTCGGGTGGTCGTACGCGCAGATGGCGGCCGCATCTGGTCGAGAATAACTGCAGCCAGGCACTGTATTTAGAATAAAAACAAACGCCATAAACATAAACTTTTGGCGTTCCGCGCGGATTTCTTGGATCCTCGCTGAGCCACCCGCCCTGGCGCGCGGAGCGCGCCAAAGGCGGCGCTGGAGGCGCCGCCGGGGGGGCCCAGCGCGGATCCAAGACACCCGCGCGGAGCGACAAAAAGTTTATGTTTATGTGGCTTCCTTTTCTGTTCGCAAATTTCCCACTCGCGCGCGGACCGGCAAGGGGAGCTCCCTCTGCGCGGGAACCTGCGACGCTCGCTGCGCGGTGGCGACTCTCAGGGCGCAGGAGTAAGAACCCTGGGAGCAACACAGGACACATCACTTTGGATGGTACGCTGGAGCTCAACTAGAACTGTGGTGCCAAAGTTCGGGCGGAAAGCCTGAGTTTCAGCTGCTGCTGAATCGGCCGCCTGGTTATGTCAGGTGCAATATTGGCATTTTCCATGGGAGCCTGGAATGTCCTGATGACTCGTTATCTGGGCAGCTTCGGTTAAAAGGCGGATGCTGTCGGGAGCGACCGCGAGCTTGCGATGACCATACTATTCAAGCGCGTATAAGGGAGGCTTCAGAGTCCCGTCCTGACTGCACACCGCCACCGACCATGTTGCCCACTCAAGCCTGGGACACCTGCTCTGCTGCATGACCCGTCTGTGCCCGCGAAGCCTACGAAATCGCGCGCAGCGCCACCATGCCCATCGCGACTGCGGAACTTGACCCTCGATGGAACAGTGGGGGAGACGTCGCGCTGCCCGCCCATGTGCCGGACGCGATCCTCTGGCGTGTCCAGCGCCCATGCGAGCGCCCTCGGGAAACATGTCGGTCTTGACGGAGACGGCCTTTGGGCGCTGGCAAACATGAAGCCTGCGGTGAGTCGTGCAACCTGGATGCCCGCCAAGGGAGATTCAGCACGCTTTTCCCGACTGGAAAAAAACCGTGGGTTCGATCCACCAGCCCTGGGCCGCGAGCGTCTCGATGGCGCCCCAGCAAGCCGGAGGAACCTTCTAAACTGTGGGCCCAAGGAAAATTAGCCTGACGAAGGACCCAACCATCTGCAGGCGCGAGTGCCGCAATAGTGATTCACTTTTTCGGTGGCGATCCCTATGGGGCAACGAACCGTGCTAGGGGCGTGCCGACATGAGTGGCGTGGTACACAACGCGAACGAAAACGATTGATCTGAGTACGTAGGGAGACTGAGCGCGGGTGAATATGCGCGCGTGCGTCTGACTGTGAATTAGTCTGCGTGCGAGCGAGTCTACGTGCATGAATGCGAATATGACAAAGCGTGGTGCAATTGTGAATGGATGTCAATAATTTGAAGATGATTGCCTCTGAGTACTCGTGACGCTGGGCGTGGCCGCCGCAAGGAGCTTCCCCGGGACTCCCCGACGGCATCGCCCGCGTGCCGCTACGCCAATGTCGGCGCGCCCCCCCGCGAGGATCGCGCCCGCTTCCTCCCCTTCCTTTACTCCCTCTTTGCCCGCGCACTCAAAAGTCCAAGGCTGCGGGCGCAGCGCAGCGCGGAGCCCCCGCGACGCGCGCAGGTCGCCCCAGAGGGGTCCCAGCGACGCGCGCGGGTCGTCCACTGCGCGGAGCAAAGAGAGCTAGCTGGCTGGCTGATAGCGGGCAAGGCTCTTGCCGCTGGGCAGAGCGACGACGGGCGAGCGAGGCGCTGGGCAGAACGCAGCACGGAGCCCCCGCGACGCGCGCAGGTCGCCCCGGAGGGGTCCCAGCGACGAGCGCGGGTCGCCCGCTGCGCGGAGCAAAGAGAGCTAGCTGGCTGGCTGGGACCTGCGGTGGGGCTCCATATGGGGCCACGCAACGCTGTACTGGGCAAGGGAGACGCATGCGGACTGCGCCACGGGGACCTTCGGTGGAGTTCCCTATGGGGCCACGAGACGTGTGAGGGGTGTGCCGAAATTAATGGCGGAGACGCGTGCGGACTGTGCCGATGGGACCTTCGGCGGAGCTCCTATGGGGCCACGAAAAGTGTGAGGGGTGTGCCGGAATGAATGGCGGGGACGCATGCGGACTGCGCCATGGGGGACCGTCTGTGGAGTTCCTATGGGGCCACGAAGCGTGTGAGGGGTGTGCCGACATGAGTGGCGGGAGCGCATGCGGACTGTGCCACCGGGACCTTCGGCGGAGTTCCCTATGGGGCCATGAGACGTGTGAGGGGTGTGCCGACATGAATGGCGGGAACACATGCGGACTGTGCCACGGGGACCTTCGGCGGAGCTCCTATGGGGCCACGAAACGTGTGAGGGGCGTGCTGAAATAAATGGCGGGGACGCATGCGGACTGTGCCACCGGGACCTTCGGCGGAGCTCCTATGGGGCCACGAAGCGTGCGAGGGGTGGGCCGACATGAATGGCGAAGACGCATGCGGACTGTGCCACGGGGACCTTCGGTGGCGGTCCTATGGGGCCACGAGACGTGTGAGGGGTGTGCCGACATGAGCGGTGCGGACTGTGCCAATGGGACCTTCGGCGGAGCTCCTGTGGGGCCACGAAACGTGTGAGGGGTGTGCCGACATGAGTGGCGGGGACGCATGCGGACTGTTCCAATGGAACCCTCGGCGGAGCTCCTATGGGGCCACAAACGTGTGAGGGGTGGGTCGAAATTAATGGCGGGGGCGCATGCGGACTGTGCCACTGGGACATTCGGCGGAGCTCCTATGGGGCCACGAAACGTGTGAGGGGTGTGCCGAAATCACACACCCACAAGGACCTTCGGTGGAGCTCTCTATGGGGCCACGAAACGTGTGAGGGGTGGGCCGAAATGGGTGTGCGGGACGCATGCGCACACACCCACTGAGACCTTCGGTGGAGTTCCCGATGGTGCCACGAAGCGTGTGAGGGGCGTGCCAAAATGGGTGTGCGGGACGCATGCGGGCACACCCACTGGGACCTTCGGTGGAGCTCCCTATGGGGCCACGAAACGTGTGAGGGGTGGGCCGAAATGGGTGTGCGGGACGCATGCGGGCACACCCACTGGGACCTTCGGTGGAACTCCCTATGGGGCCACGAAACGTGTGCGGGATGTGCCGAAATGGGTGTGCGGGACACATGCGGGCACACCCAGTGGGACCTTCGGTGGAGCTCCCTATGAAGCCACGAAACGTGTGCGGGATGTGCCGAAATGGGTGTGCGGGGCACATGCGGGCACACCCACTGGGACCTTCGGTTGGGCTCCCCATGGGGCCGCGGAGCGTGTGAGGGATGCGCCGAAGAGGGCACACCCACTGGTACCTTCGGTGGAGCTCCCTATGGGGCCACGAAACGTGTGAAGGTGTGCCGGAGTGGGCGTGCGGGACGCATGCGGGCACACACCGTGGGACCTTCGGTGGAGCTCCCTATGGGGCCACGAAACGTGTGAGGGGTGTGCCGACATGGGTGTGCGGGACGCATGCGGGCACACCCACTGGGACCTTCGGTGGAGCTCCCTATGGGGACACGAAACGTGTGAAAGGGTGTGCCAAAATGTGTGTGCGGGACGCATGCGGGTACACCCACTGGGACCCTCGGTGGAGCTCCCTATGGGGCCACGAAACGTGTGAGGGGTGTGCCGACGTGTGTGTGTGTGTGTGTGTGGTGTGTGTGTGTGTGTGTGTGTGTGTGTGTGTGTGTGTGTGTGTGTGTGTGGTGTGTGTGTGTGTGTGTGTGTGTGTGTGTGTGTGTGTGTGTGTGTGTGTGTGTGTGCGGGACGCATGCGGGCACACCACTGGGACCTTCGGTGGAGCTCCCTATGGGGCCACGAAGCGTGTGAGGGGTGGGCCGAAATGGGTGTGCGGGACGCATGCGGGCACACACCACTGGGACCTCCCTCCCTGGGGGTGGCCCTATGGGGCCACGAAGCGTGTGAGGGGTGGCCGAAATGGGTGTGCGGGACGCATGCGGGCACACCCGTGGGACCTTCGGTGGAGCTCCCCATGGGGCCACGAAGCGTGTGAGGGGTGTGCCAAAATGGGTGTGCGGGACGCATGCGGGCACACCCACTGGGACCTTCGGTGGAACTCCCTGTGGGGCCACGAAACGTGTGCGGGGTGTGCCAAAATGAGCGTGCGGGACGCATGCGGGTACACCCACTGGGACCTTCGGTGGAACTCCCTATGGGGCCACGAAACGTGTGAGGGGTGTGCGGGACGCATGCGGGCACACCCACTGGGACCTTCGGTGGAGCTCCCCATGGGGCCACGAAGCGTGTGAGGGGTGTGCCAAAATGGGTGTGCGGGACGCATGCGGGCACACCCACTGGGACCTTCGGTGGAACTCCCTGTGGGGCCACGAAACGTGTGCGGGGTGTGCCAAAATGAGCGTGCGGGACGCATGCGGGTACACCCACTGGGACCTTCGGTGGAACTCCCTATGGGGCCACGAAACGTGTGAGGGGTGTGCGGGACGCATGCGGGCACACCCACTGGGACCTTCGGTGGAGCCCCCATGGGGCCACGAAACGTGTGAGGGGTGTGCCGAAATGGGTGTGCGGGACGCATGCGGGCACACCGACTAGGACCTTCGGTGGAGCTCCCTATGGGGCCACGGAATGTGTGAGGGGTGTGCCGAAATAGATGATGACGATGATGATGGTGGGAAGAGGAGGAGGAGGAGGAGGAGGAGGAGGAGGAGGAGGAGGAGGAGGAGGAGGAGGAGGAGGAGGAGGAGGAGGAGGAGGAGGAGGAGGAGGAGGAGGAGGAGGAGGAGGAGAGAGAGGAGAACGAGAGGAGAAGGAGAGGAGACGCGGGCCACCGTCTCTTCAAAAAGAAGACCCAACACCACAGGATGGTTGGGAAAAACTGACAACGCCAAAGCAAGCGAGGTTGGGCATGGATTTTGGCGGGTTGAAGCCCCCATTGTCGTTGAAATATCCTCGCGCCAGTAAGTCCCGTGGCAGAGCCGGCGTCGCGTCGGCAAAGAGCACGGCCCCGCCGGAATGGCCCAGCAAAGCAGAGGCCGGCTTGAATTCCCAGCCGATGCGGCGCAGGGCGTGCGGTGTAGAGCACTCGGCCGGCATCGATCGATTTGGACTAGCGAACAACGAATGATGCTTGCGGGCGTGACCGGATCGAAAACGGCCTTGGGTTTAGGCCGGGCATGTCCTCCTAGAGGCGGATTCTGAGCGAACAAATAATACAAACAAACATACTCGAACATGGCAAAACATAACAGCCAGCGTGGTCGCCAGCAACGCGTTTAGATCCTCCTCTTCCTCCTCCTCCTCCTCCTCCTCCCCCAGTCTGCGCAGCCGATGCAGAAAACCATGGCTGAGCCCGCTGGTCTGGGGGCCGCAGGCCCCTGCTTGGAGGAAGCCCGCGGGCGCGATGTTCCTGCCATTCGTGTCCAGGCGCAGGGGCGAGACGCTGCCGGCGTCGACCCCTTTCCCTAGCCGTCTCGGCGCGACTCCCGCGTTCGGGGGCCCCTGCGCGCCAACCGCGCGGCGCGCCAGCATCGAAGTCGCAACTCCCATGTAGGCAGCGGCTGCCGGAAGATATTGTCGCCAGTTTTGCCGAGCGCCGGCGCGGGAAGACGAGCGAGTCGCACCCGGCGATGCGACGATCCTCCTCTGACCGAAATCCGGGCATCCAAGCTGAACTCCGTCACGCGAACAAGCTTTTTGGAGGCCTGAACTGCCAGGCAGCGCGCTCGCCCCGAGGGGCCGTGACACGCGATCGAGAAAACACCCGAATACAAACCAAAGTGCACTGACGCGCGCAGGGGGGCGACGTGGACGAGCGCCTGGTAGCAATGGATGGGAGCGAAGAGAATGAGAACGCAGAAGTGCCAGCCTGCAGCGTTTCCAGTGATGGCCGACATGGGTGCTGCCACTGGTCTCCCCCATGCAACGCGTCTCCAGATTATCCGCGGCCAGACGGATGCAGCGCCTGAACTGTTCCCGCTAATCCTGGTTCGCGGGCCCGTCCCCGATGCCTGTCCATATGCAGCCGTTCGAAGGAAGTCCCCAAGCTGTTGTTGATCGGCAACACGAGGTCGTGGAGGTTGGGGAGCTTGTTGGGGATATCGGGGAGGGCTTTGCCGACGCGCTCGGCGTAGGAACCGAAGCTGAGGCGCCAGACGCCTTCGGCGCCGAGCTCGAGGTCCTTCTTCTTGGCAAGCTCGAGCATATTCGACTCTGCAAGACTCCCGCCAACGAGCCTCCAAAGAAAAAGGCGTTCCTTGTTGCTCTCGCGCGGGCCCTGCCTCCAAAAACCACGTCGATCGGCGAGCGCCCCGCTCCGCTCCGCAAGCCAAAAATGAATCTGGAATCCACTGCTGGGTTTGGGTCTGGCGCGTCCCCGTACAGGAAGCTTTTGAACGAAAAATAAACAATACCCCCAACATGTACCCAAACTGCCAGAACATCGTCAAAGAGTCGTACCCAAACTATGTTTGCACAGTTTTTGAATGTCCCCCCTGTAAAGGGACAGACAGGCCCGACTGAATGCTGGGCGATGGGCGCGCGAAGCTTGCCAAGAACAGCCACGCGCTGCTGGACATGCGCCGACGGGCCCGCGCCCGCCTGACACTGCACCGAGGAGCGCAACCGAGACCCCCGGGCCCCGTGTCCCCCCGAGGGCTCCCGAGAGGTGCGCGTGGCCCCTGCAGGGCTCCTTGCGGGCCGCCTCACTGTGAACGTGCAGATGGGACGCACAGGCTGATACGAGATGTCCTCCATGGAGGAACGCGTCCGACCCGAGCATATGGTATACCCACCGTGCAGTACCTCGTTTCCCGATCGCTGCGGCAAGAAAGCGCCCCCCCCCCCAGACGCCTATATTGCAAGATGTCTTGGTGCGCGCGTGGCCCCTGGGGGGGGGGCGACGCACACAACGTAGAAGTATGTTGGGGCGACGTCGATGTAGAGGCACCTCATGTGGAGCCCGTCGAGCTAAACTGAAGGGGCCCTGGGACACACAAATAAATACACACAAACAACAGGATCCCCAATATTTTCCCATATTTTCTGACTTTTTGTCTTCCCCCCCACTTCCCATATTTTCCCATATTTTCCTCGGGATCGACGATTCATTGTGTCTGTGTGTTTTTTCCCCTCCTGATAAACGGCGGAGGCCTGCGCGTGCGTCCTGGGGGTCCCCGGTGGGTGCCACGCGTTGAGGCACCCGACGGGCTCGCGTTCCCATGCTGCCCCTTGTGCAAAGGCGCCGAAACCGGGCTCCGGATGGCCCCCGGACTTCGCCGTGTACACTGAAGGGGCCTTGGGACACACAAGTAAATAAGCACGAATAACAGGATTCCCCATATTTTCCCAGATGTTCTGGGTTTTTGTCCTTCCCCACACTTCTCATATTTTCCTATATTTGCCTGGGGACCGTCGATTCATTGTGTCTGTGTTTTTTTCGTTCATTTCTAATCGTGCTCGTTTCAAATTGTTTCTGGCCCCCTAGTGGCCAGGAAGAGGCCCAGGATAAAACAATTAGACATGAAAGGATCTTGGCCCTTCAAAAATCAGAGAAATTTCGAATAATCAAAAATGAACAACGTGTAGGTGTCCAAAGTGATCTGCCCCGACGCAGTGAGCCTCCAGTCTACGAGTGCTGAGTCGGGCTCCTCTGGTTCGCCCCTCGACAAACTAGCGAGCAGCCTTCGCGCCCTCGTCAAGCGCTGTGTGCACCCGGTCCTTTCAGGAGGCACGGATTGACTGAGGGAACGTGGGATATGATAGCCATGGCGAGCAAGCTTGCCTGGGCTTCAAAGACTGGCATCTGGTCGGCAATGCCAGGAATCTCACTTGCGCGCAAAGGGCTGGCGCACAACCACCTGCAGTGGGCCAATCCATAATCCTGGATCTCATCCAGGAGCCGCGAAGCGCCGTGGTGCTCGAGCACATGACAGTAACGCCATCAAGGTCTGCTGTGCGCGCGGTGACGTGCTCGCCGTCCTCCAGTTCCACCTCCTCGAGGGAACGTCTCAGCGAATGTGCTCGTGGGGTTGTCCGGGAAGGTCGGGAGCGGCCAAGAGGGGGGGTGTCCAAGAGGGGGGGGTGCAAATCATGACCGGCGGCATGTGCGCGGCCCAGCGGGGGGGCCAGGGACGTAATGAAATAAGAAGAGGCGCCATGAAATCTGGGGAAATATCATGGCCCACGCCATGATATCCACACCCCCCAAATCATCACCCCCCTCTTTTCCGCCCCCGAGAAGAGCCTGTGTACAACAATCCGCACCGTTTGTGCACGCTCTCGGGTCTGCCGACAGGGACGAGCTCCGCCCCGGGCGCCCGACCTCGCGGGCCAGGCGACGTCACCTCGATGCCCGCGCGCCGCGCGGGCCCTCGGCTCGGCGGCGCCGGCCCGCCACAAAAGCGAGCGGAAGCAGCACCCTCCCGCCGTGAACTGCCGTGTTTGACGAACGGACAACACGCACCCATACCCATAAGGGGGTCGTTGGGAGGAGGACTGGCTATTGGTATGGGTGAGGGTCGTCGGACCCTGGGGAACGCGCCCGTTCGAGCGGGGACCCCCATCCGACAACACGCGCCCATAGCCCTCTCCGATCCCCCTATGGGTATGGGTGTGTGTTGTTGGTTCGTCAATGTTCCATGTTCGTCCGACACCCGACGCCGGGAAAACATCGCTTGCTTGGGCAAGCGCACTGTCTTCCTCACGTGGGTCAAGGGATGTGGGCGGCGCAGGGATGGCAGCGGAACGCAGAATCCTGGCCTCTCCCGCCGGCTGCGGGGCGTCCAGGGTAACTGGAACAGGCGGCTTGGCATCCCGACCAAAAGTATATGCCGATGGCTCGCACTGCCTTGACCAACCGCTGCCCTACAATGAACATGCCTATGACGGTGTTGCTGGTGGTGCAAATGATCTGGCTGGTCGGGTCGAATGGCTGACCGTGTTAATGGTCGCCATGCCTTGACTACTCGCCCTGGTCTTGTGCGAGATTGAATCCCGCCATTATGATGACATGCACATCCGCGGGTTTGATGAGCTTGGATCTGACTTCTAGACTGTAAACATAATCTGGGGGAGCTCGTGGACCACGTGGACGCAAAGGGTGTGCAGCGGATGCCAGAGGTCTCGGGGAACTCCACAACGCCTTCCAAGAAACGATGTCGAACTCAGGCTCCTCCACGGGGCCCGACGGGATCCTCGAGGGCGAAGCAACCGAGGTGAGCGGCTACGAAGCTTGCCGAGGTGAGGTGCGCCTCCTGCCGACGTGCATATGTCACTGAAGCCACTGAAGGAGGGTGCGTTGTCGAAGCTGGTGACCACGGGCGTGACCCAACAACCGCATTCCACCCATGCTGCAGGGCCCCGTCAGAGGCCTCCGCAACGCCAGAGTCAGAAGCCAAACAAGCCTCTTGGGTCAAAACCCCAAGAGGACCCCCACAGAAACATCTTGACGACGACCCTGTTTGGTCCAAAGAGCGCCGCACGATGCCGTCGAGAGGCTTCCTCCTCCTCCCCCTACTTTCCTACATCATTATCCTCCTGCTGTCCTTCTCATCCTATCCTCCCTCTCCCTTCCCCTTCCCCATTCTCATTCGCCTCGTTCTCCTCAATTGCGGCCCCGCATTGGCCCCGAGCCCGTGGCAAAACTCCAGCGATCATGCAACATGGGCCATCGGAATGCGCGAAGCGATCGACTCGCTCGCCGCCGGGAGCGCTGCCCCCCCCCAAGTGGAGGACAGCACAACGCACTGCCAGAATAGTTACGCATCCCAACAAGGTAAGATCTTTGCAAATTCACCCAAGCAGAGGATTGACAGGGGGGCAAGCCTGTCTGGTGATCGCCCACGGCTGATCAGCAAACGCCAATATGGGGGTCGGGGTGGTTTTTCCGACCTTAGCTGAGAGCGGAGGGGGGTGGTCCTCCGTCTCTGATTCCGGGGCTGACATTGTTCCAACCGTCGGCGGCCGCATCCTTTCAGTTCCGCTGCTGCACGCCACGGCCGGTCACAGCGCCGAGCTCGGGCAACCTTCGCTTCGGCGTTGGTGCAGCTGCTGCCAGATCTTGCTGAACGAGGGTTCCAAACTGACGAGCGTGGGCGCGCTGCTGGTGACCAAATTGTCATCCTCAGGTACTCCTACTTTCAAATAGTTCGCTCAGTTTGTTCCGTGGGTCAATTGTTGGCGACGCCAGCGCCATCTTACATGATGCGAAACGCATGTTTTCACTGGCGAGCCGTTGTTCTGCCAGCCCCTTGCCAGATGTCGATGGCGCACCCAGGGCACCTAGCGGACCATCCAAAGGCGCTGCCGCCAAAAAAGAGACCACCAGTGTCAGCATTTCGCATCCAGCGCATGCTGGAGCGCCAGCAGCGTCAGGCATTATTTCGGTGCAAGAAATGCCCGAAATGGGTACGGAAAAATGGATACAATACCCAACAACAAATGTTGTCCCAAACCATCAGCGGCCGCTGTTGGGCAGGCGGCCTTCTGTCTCGAATGAATACAGGCCGCGGCGGCGTGGACAGCGAATCCTGTTCAAAATGGACAGGAACTGCTGTTGGGCGTTCTACCCAGTTTTTCCGTGCCCATGTCGGGCGCCCAGAAAGAAAGAGCTTGACGGGGCCACATGCGAACCCTACCCCTACCTCCCACGATTTCTGAGGGGGAGGGTGGGGTTCACTTCGCTCGGGAACTTCCGAGCGAAGTGCACCCCACCCTCCCCCTCAGAAATCGTGGGGGGCAGGGGTAGGGTCCGCATGGGGCCCCCGATCCAGAGCATCTTGGAGCGCCAGCAGCGTCAACCACTACTTCGACGCAAGAGAGAGCTCGACGGCACACTCCGCCGAGCCCGGCGCAGCCCTCGACGCGGTGGCCGCCACCTCGCCGCCGACGCCGGCGGCGCGCGTGCAGTCGCTCCTGGACCCGCGGAGCCTCGCACGCCACTGCGCCGCGTGCGAGCGCGAGGTCGGGCACGTCCCCCCGCAGGCGGAGGCTGGACGACAAGAACTAGAACAGCCAAACAGTATTCTACCAATGCCTACACCAAGACATACAAATCGTCCCCAGACCATGTTTGGACTGTTCTTGAATACTCCTCCTGTAGGGGGACGGGCCCGACGTAATGCGAGTACGGCTGTGATGTCGTGAATTTGGTGGCAGGTTTGGAAGCGATGGCGCACCACCTCCCACGCGCGACGCCCTGCCACGTCCGTTGCCGAACCCATCGAACACTATGTCATTAGGCTGGGCCGGCTTGGGTCTGCTCGCTCGGCAGAAGGAAATTGCCCATGTCCTCGCCCTTGCCTCCAATGACTATTCAGCTGCCGCTTATAGCCTGCACCAAGACACCAACCGAGTACGGGGCGCTCTTGGGCCTTCCTGGGTCTTGCCGCGTGTTGTCGAGTGACAGTTCCTGAAGGCAAGAGGGCAACGAAACAGGCCAAGAGTGCCCCGAGAGAACCACAAGATTGTCCAAGAGTCACCCCAGGACCGACCAGAACGCCCAAGACGACCTCAAGACGCTCCAAGACGCCTTAAGAGAGCCACAAAAGCAGCCCCACGAGGGTTCCCAGGTCCCCAGATGCAACGATAATTGGTTTTCCGCATGCTTCTGAACCATTGTAACGCGCTCGCCTTTTCTGCTTTCCAACGCTCCCAGACTTGATGTGAATCCGCAACGACTAGGGGCATCTTCGCAAACCCCCAAAAAGACATGTACGATCGACACATTGAATTAGCCCCTGCTCGATGAAGAAAGTCAAGCCCTTTAACGATGGTAGGAAGGAGACAAAAACAGATGGCAAGATAAGAAAGGCAACATCGAACCCCACGGTTTCATTATGCGGCTTCGATTCGGCTTCGGTCCCGCTGGTCCATCTTCTTACCGCGCAAGGCGCAAACGAACGCCACTACAGTGACAGCTGCCCCCCACTGTGGGGGTAGGCGTGTAGCGCCGCAGCGCTAAGTGCACATCGCCGTGGAAAAAAACAAAGAGTGGCAAGGTCCTGTGCCAACCAGCTGCGTGGAAGAGGGGAACATCGGTTCTAAAGATGCGCGGGCCTCGAGCGCATCCCTCTTCAGCGCCTCCACGACCCTGTGGGCTGCGCGATTCCGATGAGCCGCGCCTGCCGGCGCCGCACATGTGTCCAGCTCGCAGGCTAGGCCAGGGCACAACGGACCGCGGGGACGAGACTGCTGGACGGTGGAGCACGCGGCGGGAGAAGAGCGCAACATCAGAAGAGGTGGCGCGATCCCCTGGACAGCAAGTGCCGCGCGGGCTCCCGTCTGTGAGGCCCTGGGAGCTCGGGGGGGGGGGCATGGGGGGGGGCTCGCGATCCCGTGCAGCTCCCTGCCGCCCGCGCCCCGGAGGAGCCGGAGCAGAAGTGATGGCGCATCCCCCGTGGACCCCTGGGCGGCGAATGCCGCGCGGGCTCGTGAGGCCCCGGGGGTCGCGGGGGGGGGGACTCGCGACCGGGTGCAGCGGCGTGCCGCGCGTGCCCTGCCGTGAATGCGCTGCGCGGGAGCCCAGAAGGCCGGCAGCGGAGGGGGTCGACGTCGGACGGCAGAGGGCAGAACAGGGCACAGGGGGCAAACGGGGTGCAGACGGTGGAGATTGGACGGGAGAGAGGAAACGGAAACGGGAACACGACTGGCAAAGAGTATCGGTTGGACCCGGCGGGGCGGGCGAGACGCCTCGTACCACGCACGGCGGAGCGTACGTGCAATGCGAAAGCGTGAGCGCCAGAAGCCCTTTAGAGCGTGAGAGGTCTAAGGAGCTCCGAGTGGGGGGATACTATCAGGTACCGATCCCGCTACTCCACGGACCTCCCCCTGGGTGCGCCCTGACCCGAATTTCAACGCGAATCCGGCGGTGGCGTCGAGGGCCTCCCGATAGGCCCAGGAAGGGAGAAAGCCGAGGCAAGGGTTGCGGTGTGGATGCAAATTTCCTCCTTTGACTTAGGGTGTCAGTGGTCCCGGTCCCACTTTCCCTCCCCCCTCCCCTGGGGACTGTGACGCTCTCCCCGCGATGTGTCAAAGGGTGTGTTTTTGATTTCAGGTGGCTCCAAGAGGGCCCCAGAGAGCCCAAGATGGCCCCCAAGACCGTTCTGGACATCCCAAGATGGTTCAAGGTAGCTTCCAAGAGCCCCGAAGATCGCCCCAGGGCGGCCCCAAGTGCCTTCCGAACCTCCTAAGGAGGCACCCAGGAGGTCGAACCTGTTGAAATCTATGTGTGCGCCTAGGGTTGGTGCCATTGTTGCTAAGTTCTTGCCATTTCGCTTCCGAATGGCCCTCGGGGCCTCAAGATGGCCAACCGAGGGCCCCCAGAGGAGCTCAGAAATGGTCACAATGCGGCCCCAGAAGCGCCCCAAGCCCCCAAGAGCGCCCAAGAAGGCATCAGGAAACAGACGTTCGAACCCCGACGGGGGGACAGCACCTGAGTACAACCCCCTCCTTTTGACCGATTGTTTCCAAGATTGTCCCAAGAGGCCCCTCAAGGCCTCCAAGAGGGCCTCAGGAGAGCCCCAAGTGCGCCCCAAGAGCGCACCAAGAGGTTCTAATAGGCCTCCAATATAGCCGCAAGAGGACCCCACGATGGTCCAAAAAGGCCTCCCAAACGCCTCCAGAATGACGCACGCACGGTAAGCAACGACAGGCAAACACTCTACCAAGGCAGCCCCGGGCACGCACGACGTAATACAAGCACCGTATGTAACGACAAGCAGCCAACCGCTGAGTCATCAGACACGCAAGAATCCTGTGGCTGTTTTGGTTGGGTGGTTGCCCGTCGTCGATCCCTGATCAGAACAACTCGCCCCGTGTCTGTCTGCTATTGGATGGCCTTCTGGGGATACTTTTTGGTCCGCGGGCGCGCGAAGACGAATCGAACGCCGAGCGTGCTAGGGCGGGCCGCGCACCGTAGCAAGAGTAGAAGCCCACCCGAGGCCGGGTGCGAATAGGAAAGTGCGATGGAAATGGTGGAATGTGGCTACCAAAGGTGTCTCTTGTCCGTAGCAGTTTCGTCCCAGCCGCGGCTGCGCTCGCCCTGCTTGCCGCTTCGAACCACGGAGGCGCCGCGGTCTAGCCCTGTGCCTGGGCGCCCCGCGTTGCTCCAGTCGCCCGTCGCCTGGCCCTGGCGCGCGCGGTCGAGGTCGGTGTAAAGTCTGTGCTGCTGGCTAAAAGCATGGGCGTCGTAGCAGTTCTGTCGCCATGCAGCCGGAAATTCGTCGCAGGCGGCCCGGGATTGCATGCGTGGGTCCTTTGGGACGAGGCCGGGGCGAGTTGCTCTGCACTCGGTCCAGCTGCGCCAGCCCCTGTTGAATGTGGCTCCGAGCTCGGAATGCGTCCTTTTGATGAAGTGAGGGCTGCTTTCGGCCGCACCTTGTACCTCAACCAGATGCGTGGGAGTTGGCGGCCAAATCGCGCCAGATTCCTCGTGCCCACATGCCAACAGCTTGGCTACTGGGGACAGCGCGTGCTGCGTGACCCAATCCCCTGGGAGCGTGAAGTATATCCGGTCAGGCGTTTCGCTGGAACAATGCAAGAATTCCCGCGCCACATGCATGCGGATTTGTACTATTCTAAGGTGCCAGTGCGGGCAGGCTGTCTACGGCAAGGCGAGGTAGGACGAAGGCGAAACGCGCTGCACTGCGTACGGGATCCTACAGATACGTCGGGAAAAGCAACGGGGCACGGCACCCCGCGCGAAGCGGCTCTGAAAAGACGGGCGGGCCCTGACAGCGCGGGCCGGAAAACCGCCTTCAAAATACCCACCAATGAGGCGCGAAACTTGCCCTGGCGGATTGATGTATATATGTTGGCCACATGTTGCAGGGCAAATGCACCAGACAAGTATGCACCAATCGAAAACGCATTGGGAAATATCCGCCAATCCCCCAAAACAACTCCGGAATCGACAGAGACTTTCGCCTGGAGGAGGGGGGCAGGACCGCAGGCACCAATGCTGACACTAGTGGGGAAACGTCTTAGTAACTTGCGAGAATCGGAGAGGAGGGGGGGGCCGACGACAGCGTCGCAGAAACACTCTGCACCAACGTCGTGACAGTGGAACACCATGCAACACCGCACACCTGGGCTGCAACCCGGCGCCCCCTGTAAGCTTCCAAAAACCGCAATGGTCAAACGAATGCATCACCTGATATGTTGTATGCTCCGATCCCTGGGGCCCATATTCCCGCGGCTTGTAGCTTGAACAGCTGGATGAGTACGCGTGCCCGTCATCATGGACATTCCAAATGGAGCCATAGCTGGTCCACCTGCTGCTGTTGGGACTCCGCGCGCGGTCCGCGCGCTGCTTGGCCTGGTCGTAGGGGCTGCACGCTTGGTCGCGCCCCTTTCCGTGTCCCTCTGCGCGCGTCCAAAGTCTCCTGTGCTGAGTCACTGCTGCCAATTCTTTCGCCCAGAAGTCGGGGGGTGCTAGCGGCCTCCGTTTGTCAGCGTTGTCGCGGTCGCTGTTGGCTGGCGCGGCAGCGCGGAGGGTCACGGTGCGTGGATGGGAGTTGGAGCTGGCCTCCTCGTCGGTCGGTGAAGGGATGGGGTCGTCGTCCGCTGGGGGTTCTGGGCTCGTCTGCGGTGCCTCGGCTTCCAACCCTCAAGTCCAATCCGGGTCTGGGTCTGGAGCCTGGCCAAACGTTCCGTCTTCCCCCGGGGCTGGGACGATGGAAGTCGCCAATTGATGTGTCCATGATCTCCCCCTCTTCTGCTCCGGCCTGCGCGCTGGGTGGGGGGGCGAGCTGCCTGCGCGGGCGTGGCCGCGCCGGACGACGCTGCTGCTGGGTCTGTGTCGTTTCCTCCTATCTCCCCGTCCGACAGGACGTCGTCCGTTAGCAAGTCTGGCTCGAGGCTTGCAAGTGATGCCGGGCGGGACTCCGTCGTCGGTAAGTGTGCTGGTGTAGAGCGAACGGATGTAGGTGCAGGCCAATTTGTGTCCCCAAGCGTTGTCGCTCCAGTCGTCCGGTTTGGGGCCCTCCTGGGAGGCGAGGGCGATCCAAGCGTCGTCGGAGGCTGGGTCCAAACAGTGGACGTGCCTTGCCAGCGCCAGGGGAAAGGCCGTTTCCGTCCCACGTTGGTCGTCCGCTGCTGCAAGGTAGGTCTCGACATCACGGTGACTCACGGGGAGGGCGCGCGGGTGGGGGGAAACGCGGCACGGTTCGCGCCGACTGGTGTCTGAACGGTCGGGGCGGCGAAACAGGGGTGGCGTCACGCCGTCCTGCCTGGCCACAGTCCACGGGTGGCCGAGCTCGCCCCGCAGGCCGTCGTCGGCGGTAGGTCTAGGCCTGGGGGGTTTCTTCGTTGGTGAGGAAGGGTGCATGCGGACAAAATCCCTGTCCAGAATGACCTTGACGACGCTGGGCGCGATGTCCCAGATGTGCACAAGGCTGATGTGGCAGTACCAGGCAGCATTCCAGGAGGCGCCTTCCCAGCACTCCACCCAGCGGCCCACTCGGGGACGCCGCATCGGTCGTCACATCCCAGGCCGGAGCTGGGCCTCCAGACAAAGCACCCGGGCGGGTGGCCTGGTGCCCACGTGTAATTGACTGAATCTCCGCTGCAGCTGTCGCAAATGGCGGAGTAGGACCCGGACTCGATGGCGCCAGTGCCAAACCGGTCGTCAATAGGACGGCACTTGGGAATAGTGCTGCCGATCAGCCCTGGGTCGTCGCTGCCGGTGGCCGTCAGGAGCAGCTGAGGCAGTGTGCAGTCGCTGCTGGGGTCGGCGACGAATCTTTTGGCGCTGCGGGGCCGCGCCGCCAGTGGCCCAGGTTGGGCCCAGTACAGGGCAGCTTTTTAATACATAGGATTTTTAAAAATGTAGGATTTGTAATACATGACTAATTTATGAATAAATTAATGCAAGAACTCGTCGTTGTTTTTAATACTAAATCCCTGCATTGTTTTATACATGATCCGCACGCGGAGCATGCATTAAAAACGGCACGGTACCTCGAACGTTCGCGCGGAAACGGCGACGGCGGCGGCGGCGGCGGCGACGGCTGCCGCGGGCCTCCCTCGGCCATCTGGGGCGCCACCGCCTGCATCTCCACGCGCACCTTCGGCGGGCGCGCGCGGGCGGCGAATGGGGCCAGGGCAGGACGGCAGAGGCGGGGCAGAGCATCGGCCGCCGGCTCTCTTGGCGCCTCCTGGCGCGGGGAGGCGCCCGTGTGTCGAGGACTGGGTCCAGCGGCGCGGCCGAAACCAGCTGCATGCCGCAGACATCGTACCCCCCTCCCTTCCTTGCCCTGTCCTACCCTTTCGTCCCGGCCGCGAGGGGCGATTACTGTAGGAGTCCGACCACAAGAGACCTGCCACAACAAGGTCAACCCTGAGACCCCAGGGCGCCACTGTTTTTTTGTTGGTGTGGGAACGGCACGCCTTCCACCGCAGAACCGTCGAAACCCAAGAGGCCCAGGGCACCCTGGAGGCACGGGGCCGGGGCGTTTCTGGGCATGGGCGAAAGAGAGGAGGAGGAGGAGGAGGAGGAGGAGGAAGAGGGGGAGGAGGAGGAGGAGGAAGAGGGGGAGGATGAGGAGGAAAGGATGAGGAGGAAAGAGGAGGGGGAGGAGGAGGAGGAGGAGGAGGAGGAGGAGGATAGAGGAGGGGAGAGGAGGAGGGAGAAGGAGGAGGAGAGGAGGAGGAGGAGGAGGAGGAGGAGAAGGGAGAATGAGGAGGAGGAGGAGGAGGAGAAGAAGGAGGAGGAGGAGGAGAGGAGAGGAGGAGGAGAGAGGAGGAGGAGAGAGAGAGGGGAGAGAGGAGAGAGAAGGAGGAGGAGGAGGAGGAGGAGAAGGAGGAGGATGGAGAAGGAGGATGATGATGATGAGGAGGAGGAGGAGGAGGAGGAGGGCGAGGAGGAGGGCAGCGCGCGTCTGGGCATGGGTTTCCACTGGAACCTTGGCGCCCCTGCGGCCCGCCAGGGGCGGTCGCCGCCCCCTCTCCCCCCTCCTCCTCCTCCTCCTCCTCCTCCTCCTCCTCCGCCTCCTCCTCCTTCCCCGCTCCCTGGGGCCGAGGGGGGCGGGCGCGCGCCTCGGCGAGGGCTCGGCGGCGGGGCCCCGCGCGCGGGACCCCTCGCCGAGGGGAGAGCGAGGTTACCAGCCTCGAAATCACCCTACCCCTAAGATTGACACGCCAAAAAGCGATGACAATCTTAGGGATCCGCCCTCAAAAAAAAGGGAATCCCTAAAAAATAAGGGGGAGAGCGAGGAGCAGGTACTGAGCATCGTTTCACCGATCCCCACTACTTTGTACTATGTTTGAAATTTTCGCATGAAGAGAGGGAAACGCCCGACTTCTCTGAAAAAGATGGCCTCAATCTGGCCCGAAGGTGGCCTCAGTATGAGCATCGTTTCAACGATCCCCATCCCCAGCGGCGTGGCCTGGGGCCCCACTGGCCGATGTGCCCCCCCAGATGGGGATGTAGGCCGTTCCCTTCGGATTTCGAGGGGTGTGGGTCCCGAAGGGGATGAGCATGGGGATAGGGTTCGGTCAGACGGTACTGCCAGAGGGAGATACGCGTGCTCCAGAGGAGGAGCATGGAAGGAGAAAAAGCGGCATGAATATAAACTTGTGGCGCTCCGCGCGGATCTCTTGGATCTGCACTGTCCCCCCCCCTCCCTGGCGCGCGGAGCGCGCCAAGGGCGGCGACGGAGGCGCCGCCAGGGGGGACCCAGCGCGGATCCAGGAAATCCGCACAGAGCGCCTAAAGTTTATGTTTCATGGCGCCTTCTTCTTCAAACAAATGCGCATACTACTACCCTTCGTCCTGTTTCCCCTTGTGGGGCCTCCTGGAAGGCCCTCGTCGACACCGTTGGATTCGCCTCGAAATCCTGGTTCGAACGCACCTCGGGAGAGGTCCGGGGAGTAGCAGTATCGGTACCTTGTGATTCCCCCCAGGGAGTGTATCGACACTCTTCATGAGGGTCGATGCACGTACTGTCATTTTCCTGGTTGCTCTGCCTTGCCTCTCTCCGCGCACGCGCACGGTCCAGGCTGCTCCGAAACAAAACAGAGAGCAGAGATAGGGGTCAATGAGGAGGAACGGGCTGTGTAAGCGTTTTCTGATTCGGCGTTTCGACATTGGGCGGAAGGGGGGGGAGGGGGGGTCTGGCTCCAGACCTCTGCTTAGTGCGACTGTTTGCATCAGTGCGTCCATTACAGGGGAGGCTCCACCTGCTCGAAACAGGCGCCAACAACAGCCAAGGTGCGAGGGTCTGCGCCGATCGGCAAAACAACGAATAAAACAACGACCACTAGCGTAGGCTATCGGCTATCCGACGTGGCCGCTTCAATAACGAGTTACCCTCTTTTCCCTGAGCGTCACGGAGACCACGAGCGAGATGTGCCCGACCGCGGCGGAGATGCCACCCCATCCCTTCTGAAAGTAGGGCAGGGCGGCGTGCATCAGCAGCATCACCACCCCCGCGACGACTGCGGAAGAGGAGTGCCAGGCCGACGCTTGAGGCAGTGACTCCATGTACTCAATTAGAAAAAAAAACTTACACATCAACTTCTGGCGCTCCGCCAGGATTTCTTGGATTCGCGCTAGATGCCCCTCCCTGGCGCGCGGCGCGCGCGCGCGCGTGCGTGCGTGCGTGCGCGCGCGCGTGTGTGTGTGAGAGAGAGAGAGCGTGTGAGAGTGTGTGTGTAAGGGTGCGTGTGCGTGTGCGTGTGCGTGTGCATGGGCGTGGGCGTGTGCGTGTGTGTGTGTGTGTGTGTGCGTGTGCGTGTGCGTGTGCGTGTGCATGGGCGTGTGCGGGTGCGTGTGCGTGTGTGCGTGTGTGCGTGTGTGTGTGTGTGTGCGTGTGTGTGTGTGTGTGTGTGCGTGTGTGCTTGTGTGTGCGTGTGTGCGTGTGTGTGTGTTTGTGTATGAATGTGTGTGTGTGGGTGGGGGGGAGGAGGTGGGGAGGGGGTGGGGGTGAATGGGTATGGGTGCGGATGCGGGGGTGTGGGGTTGGTAGGTGGGTGAGTGGGTGGGTTTGGGTGTGGGTGTGGATGTGGGTGTGTGGGGTTGGGTTGGGTGGGTGGGTAGGTGGGGTGGGTGGGTGGGCGGGCGTGTTTTTTTTGTGTGTGTGTGTGTGTGCGTGTGTGTGTGTGCGTGTGTGTGTGTGTGTGTGTGTGGTGTGTTGGTGTGGGTGTGGGTGTGGGTGTGTGGTGTGTGCGTGTGCGTGTGCGTGTGCGTGTGGGTGTGCAAATGCGTGTGCGTGTGCGTGTGTGCGTGTGTGTGCGTGTGTGCGAGTGTGCGTGTGTGCGTGTGTGTGTGTGTGTGTGTGTGTGTATGTGTGCGTGTGCGTGTGGTGTGGGTGGGTGTGGGTGTGGGTGTGGGTGTGGGGGCGGGGGTGGGCGTGGGCGTGGGCGTGGGAGTGGGCGTGGGTGTGGGCGTCGGCGTGGGCGTGGGCGTGAGGGTGTGAAGGTGGGCGTGGACGTGAGGGGCGTGAGGGCGTGAGGGTGTGAGGGCATGAGGGCGTGAGGGCGTGGGCGTGGGGGTGTGGGCGTGGGCGGGGGGGCGTGGGCGTGGGCGTGGGCGTGGGCGTGGGCGTGTGCGTGTGAGTGGGCGTGGGCGTGGTCGTGTGCGTGTGCGTGTGCGTGTGCATGTGCGTGTGCGCGTGTGTGAGTGTGTGTGTGTGTGAGTGTGTGTGTGTGTGTGTGCGTGTGCGTTTGCGTTTGCGTGTCCGTGTGCTTTGTGACGCGTCGCAAGGTACTTTTGTGACGCTGCAACCACAGCGCGTCAAGGCTGTCGTGGGTGAGCGGGGGCGGGGGATGTCATTGCGGCTCTACGGCAGGTTCGCATCGTGCCGACTTCGGCGTTGGCTTCTGAACTTCCGACCGCAATGATCGTTCAACCTTGGACGATCGGCCGCTTCAGAAGCGTCAACTCGTTTAACACCGTTAGCTTCTGGGCCGCCGCCGGCGTTCAACACTGAACGCCGACGGCGGGGTCGCGGCCGGTCGACACGGCGCGAGCCCACTGTAGCAAAGGAGGAGGTCGGCTCAGGAGGCAAAGCCGACAAGGCACAACGGGTGCGCGCAGTGTCGCCCCATCTAGCGTCACCATCACGCCTCGGGAGCAGGCCTGCAGGAGCGGGAGCACGAGAGATCTGAGGTCTGAGGCAGAGGCGTCTCAAAAGGCCTTCCCCTCCCCACTGGTGCACCAGGACACGGCCCCTGGGAGTGGCGCAGGCGGCCCTTGAGCTCCTGCTGGTCAGAACAGCGCTGGCCATCATCTGTTACGTGCTTGAGTTTGGGATAGCTGCTCACTATGTGACGACGTCTTTGAAGCACTGCCAAGGCTACGGGGAAACCACGAGTCCAAGGACCCGCACGACACCTGCGCCGGATACAGCTAAGGGCGGCAGCACCGGAGCCCGTTCCCGCCCTCCGTGGCGAGGGTACTGCTCTGCACATCTCTGGTCCCCGCAAGCTGCGTCAGCCTCCGCCGCGCGAGCCATCCGGCGACCGCGACGGAATTCCGTGGCGCGTGCCGAGGGGGCCGGGCATCGAGCCCCGTTCGAGTCGTGCAGTCGCCGCCTCGGCTCCGAAAGGGCCTCCCCGCCGTGCCTCAGGCCCTTCCAGGGGTCTTCCCCCGGCGCTCCTCGCGCACCCTGGCGCAGCTGGGGCCCAGGAGGGGCTTCTTCCCTCGCGCGATTCTGAAGGGGCCCTGGGACACACAAATAGGTAGACACCAATCCCAGGAGTCCCCAGATTGTTTTAGATCTGTTCTGGATGTTCGTCTTCCCCCCCACTCTCATATTTTCCCATATTTTCTGGGGATCGGCGATTCATCGTGACCGTGTGTCGTTTCGCCTCCTGAGATTATCCTGTACGACTGTGCCTCCCATACGTTTTTCGATATCAAATCGGCCCATCTCTCGACTCACCTCAATCATGGGAGGGAGACAACACGATGACCACGACCACGCTTCTTGGTGTCTTGTCATCGTCCATCGTGGTCACCGTCAGTTTGTGGATATCCCTCGCGAATCGGCGACGGCTAGAATAGACCATGACCAAGATTGGCGTCGGCAAGATCCCACGACATCCTTGTCATGTCCAGTGGCAGCGCATGGGAGCCCTCCATGTCATCTTGCTGGCTCTTGCGAATCCGCGTTCATCGACGCGACATCCACGCTGATCGACGCGAAATCGATGCACATCGCCGCCAAACCAGCGCGCTCTCATCGATGGCCAGATGCTACTGCACGCGAATGCGCTCTGAAGACGGCTCCTCCTCCTCGTCCTCGTCCTCGTCCTCGTCCCCCTCCTCCTCCTCCTCCTCCTCCTTCTCCTCCTCCTGCTCCTCCTTCTCCTTCTCTTCCTCCTCCTCCTGCCGACATCATGGTCTCCGTGTCTCTTCCCTCGACTCGCGGGTGCCCCCCTCCCTGCGCAGGGGCTCCGCGCACGCCGGCCCTGACTTGCAGCACCACCCTCTGGACGCCCGAAATGCGTACGGAAAGAGTGGCTACAGGGCAGTTTTTAATACATCGGATGTTTAAAGATATAGGATTTTTAATACATGATTCATTTATACATCAATGTATGCATGAACTCATCGCTGTTTTCAATACTAAGTCCCTGCATGTTTAATACATGATCCGCACGCGGAGCATGTACTAAAAACGGCACTGCACATTGCCCAAGAACAAATGATGTCCCAAACCAGCAGCGGCCGCTGTTGGGCAGGCGGCATTCTGTCTCAAGGGTACCAGGCCGCGGCGACACCGACAGCGAGTCCTGCTCAAAATTAACAGGAACTGCTGTTGGGCATTGTACCCATTCTTTCCGTACCCATTTCGTTCGTGCTGACACCCGCGCACCCTTAATGGTGCGGCGGCCGGCGCGGTGACGAAGCTGCCGCCGAGGCCTTGGCTCGGGCGCGGGATGCATGGAAGCCCGACGCTTGTTCCGGCCCTGCACTGAAATCTGCACTGGAAAGCGGATCCTGGTGCATGCGGGATCCGGGGTATGCGTTTTTCGGCGTTTCCCCGGAAAGCGTAGAAAAGATGTATACACCACACCACCCCGACGTCGCCAACGACCCTCACGAAGTCCTGGGGTTGAACACCAGCCCGCCACTGGTGATGTAAATGTTCCTGTCTCCGACGATGGGCAGCAGGGGGCAGGGACAGGACGACTGGGCGAGGCAGCATCGCAGCCCCCGCAGCCGCGGATACGAGCGAGGGGGCGAGGGGGGCGTCGTGGGCAGCCTGCGAGGCTTGAGAAGACACAAACTTGCAGAAAACTAGTATTGCACAAAAAATCGTCCCCAGACTATACTTTCTACTACTTCTGAATACTCCTCCTGTCGAGGGACAGTCGGGCCGGGCGAAAGGAGGGGATAGCAACGGGGGGGGTGAGAATCAGCCCACGCAGCTGATTTTCCCAGCGCCTCCCGGCGCCCGGAGGCGGCCATGTATCGAGGAAGGGGCGCCTCGGTGAGGCCGAAACCAGCTGCATGCAGCACATTTCGTGACCCCCCCTTTCCCAATCCCCCCCTTTCGTCCGGCCCGAGAAGGGGGGGCGATGAGGGGTAAGCATACGCCACGGGGTCCCTCGCGCCTGAGCGCAAAAAACGAGTAGACACCACAGAGGCCTGGGAGGGCAACATGTGGCAGGGACACTAGTCTGTACTCACAGAGGCCTGGGAGCACAACATGCGTTGAGGGACAGGCCCGACTTGGCCGTAGGTCGGAGATCTTCTGACCCGGGTCAATCCAGACCCGGGTCAGCAAGAAACCAAAAACTGCAGTGCAGGAAAAAAAAACTGCAACGCAGGTCTTCGCAAACCCGGGTCAGCCAATAGGCGCGGCCGCCCCGCGGCCACGAGCGGCTCGCGGACCCGGGTCAGCCAGAGGGGGTCTCCGCAGGATCCTGCAGGATCCGGCGCCCTGGCTGACCCCCGTCTGCATTGACCCCTGTCTCTTGGCTCCCGAGCAGGCTCGACGCTGCGCGGTCCGCCCGCTGGGCGGCGCTGCCGCGGCCGCCCAGGCCGCCCAGCGCGCCGGCGGCCGCGCCGGCCGCGGCGGCGCAGAGGGCCCGCCGCAGGGGCCCTGGCGGCCGGAGGGAGTGCTGTGTGGGAGGCAGGCGCGGCGACGGGAGGCGGGACGACGGGAGGAGAGAGGGAGGGGGGAGGAGAGGGGGCAGGAGGAGGGGCAGGAGAGGGGCAGGGCTCGAGGCAGGAGCAGAGGGGGGGGGGGCAGGGAGAGGAGGGGGGAGGCGAGGAGGGGATGAGGAGAAGAGAGAGGCAGGAGAGGGGCACGAGAGAGAGGGGCAGGAGAGAGAGAGAGAGAGAGAGAGAGAGAGAGACAGAAGCAGGAGAGGAGAGGAGGAGGGAGGCGAGGCGAGGCAAGCGAGCGGCTCCGCCGTGGGCGGGGGCCTCTGGGGCCTGCGCGGGGGGGGGGGCGCGGGGCCCTCGAGGCGCGTGGCCCCTGCCTGCCGAGGCCGGGGAGCGGAGCTCTGAGCCGGTGGACGCTGGTGGACGCTGGAGGCAAGAGCGCTGTCTGCCTTCTGCCTCAAATAGGAAGGCACCAACTATACACCAACACCGATCCTGGCCAGGATAACCCTGGGCCCAGGATCGGTGCATACGCCCTCCTGCCTTGCGCAAGAAGGCATATACACCGATCCTGGGCCCAGGGTGATCCTGGGCCAGGATCGGTGTTGGTGTATAGTTGGTGCCCTCCGAGCAAGAGCGCTGTCTGCCTTCCGCCTCACATGGACAACGTCCGCGGCGACGCCGAGAGCGAGCCCTGTTCAAAACGAGCAGGGACTGCTGCCCTTCTTGCACGCACTCTTCCCGTGCCCGTCTCGATGCTGCCGGCCAACGTCGGGCGCACGCTGACATGGATTAGGGATACGTGGATCTGGTGCGCGGTCGCAAGATCAGGGGATCGGGGAAGGCCCTCCCTGGCCATCGCTCGGACGTCCATGCCCTGTACCGTTTTCGGTTTCGTGCGTGTTTTTTTCGCCGAGTGAACAGGGATGCTCGTCGATGGTCCTCGCCGATGGAAGAGTGCACACGTCCGAGCGATGCCAAGACATTGCTCCGTTCAAAACCAAAAACATCAACCCAACGGAGGGCTGAGCACAAAGCAGCAGAAGCGCTTCGCGCTTTCCGACAGGCAGTGGGCCCGCGCTTCCGAGCGCCCCCCGGGAGGCGCCCAAAACGTCCTCACGAGGGCCACAGGAGCAGCCCAAGGGGCCGCAGCTGTGCCGAAGCACAGCCCGCGGGAGGCCCCGGAACAGACCTCAGGCCGCCGGAACACAGATGCATACAAACACTTGTGCCCAACTATCATGCGGTGCTGGCTTTTCGTTTAGGAGAGACAGCACCCCGCGTCCTCTCCTCCTCCTCCGCCTCCTCCTCCTCCTCCTCCTCTCCTCCTTCCCCCCTCGTCTGAACTCTGCCTCAGCCCGCCGCATGGCCATCTCGGGACACACCTCACACGTTGCGTGGCCCCACAGGGAGCTCCACCGAAGGCACCAGTGGCAGCACCCGAAGCGCCGCACCCACGTCGGCACCCGCCCCGTAAGCTCCACCGGAAGCCCTAGACACACCGTCCGCATGGCACAGCCGCTCCCGTTTCGGCACACCCATCACACGTTTCGTGGCCACAGAGGGAGCTCCACCGCAGGCACCAGTGGCAACGCACGCATGGCACCGCCGCACCCGTTCAGGCACCCCCCGCACACGCTTCGTGGCCCTGTAGGGAGCTCCACCGAGAGGCACCAGTGGCAGCACTCGCATGACAGCGCCGCGCCCCATTCGGCGCTACCCCACTGGGAGGTCACTAAACATTCCGAAGGATGTGCACCCCTGTGGCAAGCCACAGGGGGCGGCGGATCTTGTATGATGTTTGGTTATTTTGTCGCTCCCTGTGGGGTTTCGGCCCAGCCCGCCGGCCAACCCGAAAGCTCTTCAAAATCTCCCCCTCGTTGGTCACATCGCCTCCATCACGGATCAGATGGCCCAAGATGGCCTCAAAGATGGTCCCAAGACGCCTCCAAGACGACCAAGAAGGTCCAAGGAGAGCCAAATATAGACTCAAGATAACCTCCAAGACGTTCCCGAGATACCACCAAGATCGCCAAGATGGTCCAAGACAGCTCAAGCAAATCCAGAAGCGCTTAAGAGGCCCTGAAGACCACCCAAGAGGCCTCCAAGAGGTCCTCCAGGAAAGCCCGACGAGGCCAAAATCAGTGATATTTCCCAGGTGATTGAAGAAATTTGGCTTCTGCTTCAAAACGGCCTTCCGAAAGCCCAAGACGGCCCAAGAGGCCCCCAATATTGCCCAAATATCGCCGAAGAGGCCTCCAGGATGGCCCCACTACGGCCCAAGAAGTCCCAGACGAGGCCCAAAACACCTCAAGACGTCCAAGATAGCCTTCAAAACGACCCTGACGCACCCCACAGGGCCCCAAGGCGGCCCGGAGACTCTCAAGACGGCTTCCGACGGCGTCAGACAGGCCAGGAACGCCGTAGGACGGCCAAGCGGCCCCAGCACGCCGTGCACCCCTGTGGCATGACCAACGGGGGCGGCGGATCGAAGGCGCCTGCGGCGAATCGCCGATGCCCACCTGCCGTCTAGGATGCACCTATGTGGCCAAGCGTTCGTGCCACATTTGGCCACGCTGTTGGACCAGGTGGTCTCCCAGCCCTTATGGAAGTCCTTCGGGGAACGCGTGGGCGAGGAAGAGGATGATGATAGGGAGGAACAAAGGAAGATGAAGAGAAGATGAGGAGAAGGATGGGGAGACCTCTTCGATCTTCTTGGGTCATTCTTGGGGCCTCCTTGGAGCTTCCTGGGGGCCTCTTGGAGGCCCCTTGGGGGCGTCCTTGGGCCTTTTGGGGGTCTTTGGGGGCTGCTTGGGGGCCTCTAGAGTGGCTGTCCTATGGCCTTCCTGGTCTGTGTGACGCCGCCTGAAGCCGTCTTGGGAGCCTCTCTGGGCGGTCTTGGGACCCTCTTAGACCCTCTTGGGGCGCATCAGGGTCGTCTTGAAGGCAATATCGAGCGCCTTGGAGACATCAAGGGCCGTCTTGGGGTCCTTTGGGGACCGTCTTGGACCAAGCGACTGGGGTGTCGGTCCTTTTCTAAAGAACCCCCACTGGGGCCCCAGTCTGCCAAACACTCAGAGAACTCCTGCCCGCGCACTTCCGCCTGCTTTCCCGCTCAAGACGGCCTCAAGATATGGCCTCCAATACGGCCAGGACGGCCCGCAAGACGGGTGAGGTGGACCCGACAGAGAGAGAGAGAGAGAGAGCCCAAGGTGGCGCCCAGATGGCCTCCAAGACCGCCGCAGTGGTCCAAGAGAACCCGACGCATTTTCCGGCCCTGCACTGAAACTCGTACGAGAAAGCGGATCCTGGTGTATACGGGATGCTGGTGTATACAGTTTCGACATTTCCCTTGGAAAACATGGGAAACGTATACACCGTACCACTCCGACGTCGTCCCCGACCCTCGAAAGTCTGGGGATTGAAAACACAACCCGCCCCTATGTTCCAGTTTCCGACAAGGGTGGCCAGCAGTCTTAAAGGGGCCCTGGGACACACACACACACACACACACAAAAATAAATACACACAAATAAAAGGAGTCCCCATATGTTTCCATATTTTCTTATAGTATTCGTCTTCCCCCCACTTCCCATAGTTTCCCATATGTTCCTGGGGATCGACGATTGATTGTGTCTGTGTGTTTTTTCCCTCCTGAAGTCTAGGCCCTGGACTGGGAAGCGGCACCGCCCTGCCGAGCCCCGCTCACGGGGGCAGGGCGCGCCGCAAGCTCCGCGAGAGGGCGGCCTGCAAAAAAAAGCGGGGGCCGCGGGCGTCGGCGGGGTGGGCAGGTCGCCCCCGCGGCCCTCCGGCCTGGGCTACAGTCAAAACGTATATGTATTAAGGACGGGTGTCAGGACGCAAGACCTTGGAGGCTGAAGTTGGGATTTGTTGGGCGGCGGCGACCAGTGAAAACGGCAAAGGACGGGCCGCAGAGGCAAGGACGCAAAGGTATCCTAGGTGAAGGCGCGCGTCCTTACTAGGCGCGTTGCCTGTACTCATTCTGGGGACCTTCCTGGAGCCGCTCGCTCAGCTCATGCGTCGAGGCTGCGCCGAACGTCCGTCGATGCGAGCCGGCCTCGACTCGAAGCCGAGTCGAACTCGAGCGAATCCGGGGTCGAAGTAGCAGAGCCGAGCAGATCCGCTGGGTGGGCAGCAGGAAGGTCCCCCCAAGCGAGCGTCTAATTCATTTTTCTTCCCCCCCACCCCCCGACGGCCCGTGACACGCTCCCCTGCCCAGGTGCCGTCAGCACCGCTCCGCGCTGGGCGACATCTCGGGCCCCCGCTCGCCGCCTCGGATTTGCGAGAACACCCCCGTGGTGCGTCAAAGCCGGGCCCTCCGAGCCTCTGCGGGGTGCCCGTCAAGCCGTCCTCGCCCGTGCCCGTTCACGCCCCAATCTTCGAGTAGGACATCGACTACAGAACTGATTTACTCCAGGATTGACTTGTCCGTCGAGCAAACGGGAAATCCTTAGAATGCCCTGTAGATCTACGGACTATGTTACGCATTGTTCGAAGATTCGTCAAACGAACCAATTTTGGGGTAAAACATTCAATAGTCGATCCCCTACTCGAAATCCATCGGTTTGCCTCCCCGCCAGCCCGTTCGAACCACCCCCCTTCGCCGCCCAACTTCTTCGGCGTCGCGCGTGCAGATGGAAAGAACCCTTGGTCGTGAATGGCGGCGGCCGTGCTCCCCACCGCCAAGCCTGCGCAACGACGAACATACTGGCGCCCGGAAGACGCCCTGCGACCTTCCGTGCAACAGAGTGGCAAGCGCCTCGAACACATGACCCACTGGTTCTTGGCTCTTGGCTCCTTCTCATCGCCCACTCACCCGATATGGAACAACACAACCAGGCCAGCGCTGCCTTGAATGACTCGGCCGGACCGAACGCTGACCAAACGCTCGCTTCTGATCCTGACCCGCACATCCCCTGGCTGGCGGTACCCGGATCGAGATCGCTGCCAAACCTCATGTGCAGGGTTTTCGAAATTGTCTTGTCTGCATCCCTGGGGGATGGTGCGTACAATGAAAGCGCCACCACTGTCGAAGGCTGCTGGGAGAGCCATCGTAATGGGTACCGAACGCACGTTCAAACTAGACCACGCCATCCCTGGAGACTGCGGCCGGCATTACCGTCGCCATTGTCGGAGTGGCCAGCGTTGTGGGTACCGAGCGTTGACTCATATCGAACTTCCCATCATTAGGGGCTGCAATCTGCAAAACTGTCCTTAGTTGTCACACGTTGTTGGGAGGGTCAGCACAGTTGGTGACGAACGCAAGTTCACACTAGAGATAGCCATTATTGGGCGAATGCTACTTGCGGAACTGCCGCATATTTGTTCGAGGGTTGCTGGAAATTCAAGCGTGGTGCAAACTGAACGCACATGCAAGTTACACCTCGCCGTCATTTGGGGGGGGGGTGATCGGCCCAACGGTCGCCACGTTCGGAGGGTGCTGAGAAGGGCACCGTGGTGGGTTCCGAACGCACCTTCATGGTAGACCACGCCGTCCTGGGGGGGGGTCTGCGATCTGCGAGCCGTCGCCACTTTCGAAAGCTGTTGGGAAAACCACCGTAGCCAGTACCGAAATCGCGCTCTGGCTTGACGTCCCCACCCTTGAGAAGCTGCGCGCTGACTCAGAAAGTTCTTTTTCCGGAAAAGGCACACGTAGTGGTTACCGAGCGCTGATTCAGATTCGACCTCGCCATATTTGGGCGAAGGCAGTCTGCAAATCAGTAAACGCTTCCGAAAGCGATTCGGAAAGCAAGCGTGGTAGATACCGAACGCAGATTCACGTGGTTCCAGGGGGGCTGCGGTCTGCAAAACCGTCGACATTTCCGAAGGCCGCTGGGATGGCCAGCGCTGTGGGTGCCGAGCGCAAATCCAAATTTGACCTGGCCTGGGGGGGGATTGCGGAACTGTTGCAAGTCAGAGGGTTGCTGGGAGGGCCAGCGCGGCGGGTGCTGAGCGTAGCATCCGGCTAGCCCTCGCCGTCCCCAGGGGACCGCGATTTGCGAAACCGTCATCACATTCGAAGGATGTTGGGAGGGCCATCGTTGTGGGTGCCGAGCGCAGATCGACGCTAGACCTCGACATCTTTTGGGTGGGACTGCGACTTGTGAAACTGTCGCCATTTCGGGACAGTGTTGGGGCGGCCAACGGAGTGACGCCTTCGTCGCAGACTCCGCTTCGCATTCGTCATTCACTGGGGTGCTGCGATGTGCGAAACTGCCGCCGTTTTCGACGGCTACCAGGGGGCCCAGCGCACTGGCGCGATACGTATGCGCGACGGAGCCATCATCGCCGCGGGGTGCAATCACGACGACGACCTGGCCAGGCGGCGGTTATGTCTCTACGTGATGTTTCCCATGGCGATATGATGATATGGGACACGATGTTGCAAGTCTTTTCTCGCGGCGCACCTGCGCGCATTTATCTCCTTCGTTGGAGCATTTCGGGATCAGGGCCGGGCAGCAGGCAGTGCAACTCGGCCTCGCGCGGTTCCTGCACTGACTGCAACTGATTGCTCGCATGCCTCGAAGCATCGTCCCTCGCCTTCCTCTGCCCTTCTCGTCTTCGCCGCGGACATGACGAACTACTTCCATCAAACCCTTGTCCATCGATCAGCGCCCCGCGAATCGCACAGCTCGCGAACCTCCCAAGCAGCGTTCGCAACAGACAGAAGTCCAGACCACGATGCTGTCCCGAACAAGCTCTGTGCGCTGCTCCTGGCCACGCGTTGCGTCGCGTCGGCAGCGTGATCCATACTTCGGGGTGGCGGTCGGTCGTTACTCGGGTCGGGCGAAAGGGGGGGAAAGCAAAGGGGGGGTTTGAGAATCAGCTCACGTAGCTGATTTTCCCGGCGCCTCCCGGCGCCGGAGGCGGCCATGTATCGAGGAATGGGCCCCTCGGTGAGGCCGAAACCAGCTGCATGCAGCAAATTTCGTAACCCCCCCTTTCCCTATCCCCCCCTTTCGCCCGACCCGAGTTACCCTGGGGGCCTCGGGGGGGCTCGGCTCGGTCATCGGCGACGCCCGGGCGGGGCAGGGCACGCCGGGGCGGAGGTGCGAGGCGCGGAGACCGGCATCGGGGGGGAGGTTACGAGTCCCCCTCATAATTACCTACGAGCGGAGCCCGACCCTCGGGGGGGATGGGTAGGAGGAGGAGGAGGAGGAGGAGGAGGAGGAGGAGGAGGAGGAGGAGGGGGAGGAGAAGGAGGGGGAGGAGAAGGAGGAGGAGGGGGAGGAGGAGAAGGAAGAGGGAGGAGGAGGAGGAGGGGGAGGAGGAGGAGGAGGAGGAGGAGGAGGAGGAGGAGGAGGAGGAGGCCCCAGCACAACAAATCAATCTCACGGGGCCAGGACAGACGCGGTCGGAGGGCCGCGCCGCATCACTGCTGCATCGGCCATGCGCCGGATCGCGGACTGCGCCGCGCCGCCGCCGACGGCGCGGTGCTCCGGTCCCCCAACTGCTGCAACCCTGAGGCTTGGATCTGGGAGCAACTAAAGATACCCATACCGCTACGGTGGAGGCGTTCGTTGAGGGATCGTCCCAGAGGGCGCCAGACCCTGGCGGATGCCTTATCCAATGAGGGCGGCGGTGATATCTATGGCCGATCCACGATTGAAGTTCCACTGGCTTCCAGACCCTGGATTCCTTATGTAAGGGCTCCTTCTCCAATGCCCATACCGCTACTCCCTGGACTTCCCCCGGGTTGCCTTTCTTAGAGGCCTCCCAGATGCGGTCGAAGCAGCTTGGGTCAGGAAGCGCCGCATCCGCATCGGCGATGCATCAGCGACGTCGGCGGCGCCCCAGCGCCCTGGGCGTGGAGAAGATGGGGCTCCCCATCAAGCCGCATCGCCGATGCATCGGCGATGCCGCGCGATCCTCCGACGCCGTCTACTCGGACACCGTCTGGGCCTGGACTCCTGAGTTCTGACAAGAATCTCGACGCGAGGCTGGCGGAGTCGACGAGGGCCTCCAGGGAACCCCAACAATGCGGAAACGAGGCAAGGGCAACGGCATCGGTACCGATTCCTCCTCTGACGTGGTGGTTTTCGGATCATAACTCGTGCCTCCGGCGGGCGTTCTGGACGATCTGGGCACAAATCTATTGGCGCGGCGCAGCCGCTGGAACAAGCATCTCGAGGCTGGAAAAAGCCGCCGAGAACCAACGGACACTCCCGAATCTCTTGAAAAACTCGAACCCTTGATCCACACCTCGCTCGAGCGGTATCGGTACCTTTCCCTCCTCCGACCCTGTTCCTGTAGGAAAAGAAAACCTGCCTCAAGCATACACTTCTGGCGCTCCGCGCGGATTTCTTGGATCTGCGCTGGGCTCCCCTCCCTGGCGCGCGGGGCGCGCCAGGGGCGGCGCCGGAGACGCCGCCAGGGGGGCCCCAGCGCAGATCCAAGACATTCGCGCGAAGCGCCAAACATTCATGTCTTCGGGAGCGGCCAAGACGGGGGGGTGTCCAAGAGGGGGGGGGTGCAAATCTCATGACCGGCGGCATGTGCGCGGCCCAGCGGGGGGGGCCACTTACGTAATGAAGTAAGAAGGGGCGCCACGAAATCTGGGGCAAAAAATCATGGCCCCCGCCCTGATCCCCCCCCCTAGTAGTCATCAACCCCCCTCTCGCCGCCCCCGAGGGAAACCTGCCAACGAAAACGCACGCGGCGCAGAAGCCGGGCGAGGCAGCGGCTGACACGCGCCCGCGCGCCCGGCGCGCACGCGAGGCGCCCCCGAGGGGAAATATCATGGCCTCCGCCATGATATCCCCCCCCCTAGTCATCACCCCCCCTCTTTTCCGCCCCCGAGGTCTACGCCGTGGTCTCTTCTCCGATGCCGGGCCGGCGGCACCTGGCCGACCGTGGCGAGGCGCGCTGCCGCCGGGGAGCCTGCTCTGGGCGGCCATCGCGGGCCGCGGGCGGCGGGGAGAGAGGGCAGGCTCAGGTCGGGCGTGTCCTCCTGCGGGCGGATGTTGGAAAAAAGCTGTAGAATGGTCCAGGCAATACATAGACATATATACATACGACCATCAATAAATAAATGCACTTATAGACTTACATATATATATATATATACACAAAAATATGTGTATATATGTATATATGTATTATACGTATGTTAATCGAGCAATCGTCCCCTTCCTGAGGTGTGACTGCTCTTGAAGAGGTCCGCCTGCAGAGAGACGCGCCCGACGCGAGGAAGAGAGAGGGCAGGCCTGCGGGCGGCGCGGAGCCGCCGGTGGGGCGCGCGCCGGCGCGCAGAGCCGAGAGGGGGAGGGGGAGGGCGGGTGCCACGGCAAGCACGGTCGAGGATGGACAGACCCCCCTTTAGTAAAACGTGGTTTAGTGAAAATGACCTGAGGCCCAAACCTGGCGAGCGCAAGCCTGGAAAATAACGGCCACGGCGCCTTCTCGAGAACCGAGAACGGACAATTCGCTAATCGACGCGTCACTGTCGACAAGCACGGGAGTTTGGGCGTGGCTTACCGGGGGGGGGTCATTAATGGGGGGGTCAGAAACGGTCCCCTTTCGTGACCCTCTCGGGCCCCTCCAGAGCCCCAGGGGGCTCGTTTAGGTACCGTTTGGGTACCTTTTCGAACCACCCTCGCCACCCCCCCATTTATGACCCCCCCATTACGCGGCGCCCAAGGAGTACGGGAGGCTGCTCTGCCGGCGGTGGACAAGCCTCCCTGCAGTCTGAGCAGGGGCCGACCGTCCGGGCGTTCCTGCAGTCCTACCACGAAGTGTTCTCAGAACCCAAGAATGGTCCAAGGGCAAAAGCAATGTTCTCAGAGCAGGAACCCGATGTGAGAAAACAGGCCAGTCTCCCATCCAGGAATATTCTAAGAGCATGTCGCGGGAACCACAAAAGGTTCTCAGAACATTCTTTGGTAGGGCTATAGGCGAGACAGGACGCTTCGCCACTGCTTGAGTAGTAGACCACCCTTTAGCGAAAACGGCTCAGTGCCGAAACCGACGGACCTGGACACGCACGAGTGACGGCCGCGACGCCCGCTCGCGAACACGAAACGGCCAACACGCTAATCGACGCGTCAGGATTCCCCATATTTCCCTTATACTTTCTGGGTTTTCGTTTTACACCCCACTTCCCATAGTTTCCCATTTTGTTCTGGGAATCGACGATTAATTGTGTCTGTGTGTGTTTTTTTCCCCTCCTGACCATATATGGAGCTGGGTGTGCGAGGTGCAGCCTGCGAGGAACACACAGCGTAGGTGCAGTGTGTGGCGTGGCGTGCAACAAGCATCGGGCACCGACTACGGGGTCCCGACCGTAGGGAGCCACCACCTGGCGCCAGCGCGCCGGTGTTCAGTCGGGCCTGTCCTCCTACAGTGGGATTTTCGACGAAAAATACAAAATATCCCAAACATACTCCAAAATTGCTAAAACAAATATTCAAATTACCCAGGGACGTACCCAACCCTTTGGCAACAAGTGGCATTATCAACTGGCGCTTTCAAAATAGCTGAACATCCGCTGGACGTCCAAGAGGCCCACGAAAGCGACGACCATTGTATTCTTGGCAATCGCCGCACTTGAGGGTCAAGCGCGGCGATTGCCGACAAATCCCATCGGCTTCAACTTTCGGGAATCCCTGGCAAATCCCGATAGTCGGTACTCTTCGCTAGAGTGGCTGTCTTGGGCCGTCTTGGGCAATCTTCGGGCCCTCTGGGAAGCCTCTTGGGCCGTCTTGGGGCAGTATTGGGTGCCTCTTGAGCCGTCCTGTAGCTCCAGAAAGCCGAAAAGACGAGAAGGCCAAAATCCTTCAAACACCATCGTAAAATTCTTGGTTTTGGCCTCTCGGGGCCCTCCCATGAAACCTTTTGGAGGCCTCTTGGAGCGTCTTGGAAGCCTCTTGGGCCGTCTGGGGCCCACCTTGAACGTCCTGGAACGATTGTTCGGCGTCTCAGGAGCCCACGAAAGTGCCGACAGTTGCGCAGTTGGCAGCTTCCCCGCAGGGAGCCGCGAGGTCCCGACGCGATCCGCGTGTAACCCCACTTCGCTGGGCCTCCCAGGAGCCCACGAAAGTGCCGACAGTTGCGCAAGATCGCAGCTCCCCCCGCAGGGAGCCGCGAGGTCCCGGCGCGATCCGCGTGTCACCCCCACTCCGCTGGGCCTCCCAGGAGCCCACGAACGTGCCGACTGTTGCGCAGTTGCCAGCTCCCCCCGCAGGGAGCCGCGAGGTCCCGACGCGATCCGCGTGTAACCCCACTCCGCTGGGCCTCCCAGGAGCCCACGAAAGTGCCGACAGTTGCGCAGTTGGCAGCTCCCCCCGCAGGGAGCCGCGAGGTCCCGACGCGATCCGCGTGTACCCCACTCCGCTGGGCCTCCCAGGAGCCCACGAAAGTGCCGACAGTTGCGCAGTTGGCAGCTCCCCCCGCAGGGAGCCGCGAGGTCCCGACGCGATCCGCGTGTAACCCCACTCCGCTGGGCCTCCCAGGAGCCCACGAAAGTGCCGACAGTTGCGCAGTTGGCAGCTCCCCCCGCAGGAGCCGCGAGGTCCCGACGCGATCCGCGTGTAACCCCACTCCGCTGGGCCTCCCAGGAGCCCACGAAAGTGCCGACAGTTGCGCAGTTGGCAGCTCCCCCCGCAGGGAGCCGCGAGGTCCCGACGCGATCTGCGTGTCCCCCCCACTCCGCTGGGCCTCCCAGGAGCCCACGAAAGTGCCGACAGTTGCGCAGTTGGCAGCTCCCCCCGCAGGGAGCCGCGAGGTCCGACGCGATCCGCGTGTCACCCCCACTCCGCTGGGCCTCCCAGGAGCCCACGAAAGTGCCGACAGTTGCGCAGTTGGCAGCTCCCCCCGCAGGGAGCCGCGAGGTCCGGCGCGATCCGCGTGTCACCCCCACTCCGCTGGGCCTCCCAGGAGCCCACGAAAGTGCCGACAGTTGCGCAAGATCGCAGCTCCCCCCGCAGGGAGCCGCGAGGTCCCGACGCGATCCGCGTGTCACCCCACTCCGCTGGGCCTCCCAGGAGCCCACGAAAGTGCCGACAGTTGTGCAATTGGCGGCTCCCCCCGCAGAGAGCCGCGAGGTCCCGGCGCGATCCGCGTGTCACCCCCGCTCCGCTGGGCCTCCCAGGAGCCCACGAAAATGCCGACTGTTGCGCAGTTGGCAGCTCCCCCCGCAGGGAGCCGCGAGGTCCCGACGCGATCCGCGTGTCACCCCCACTCCGCTGGGCCTCCCAGGAGCCCACGAAAATGCCGACAATTGCGCAAGATCGCAGCTCCCCCCGCAGGGAGCCGCGAGGTCTCGGCTCGGCGCGATCCGCGTGTCACCCCCACTCCGCTGGGCCTCCCAGGAGCCCACTAAAATGCCGACAGTTGCGCAAGATCGCAGCTCCCCCCGCAGGGAGCCGCGAGGTCCCGACGCGATCCGCGTGTCACCCCACTCCGCTGGGCCTCCCAGGAGCCCACGAAAGTGCCGACAGTTGCGCAGTTGGCAGCTGCCCCCGCAGAGAGCCGCGAGGTCTCGGCGCGATCTGCGTGTCACCCCCACTCCGCTGGGCCTCCCAGGAGCCCACGAACGTGCCGACTGTTGCGCAGTTGGCAGCTCCCCCCGCAAGGAGCCGCGAGGTCCCGACGCGATCCGCGTGTCACCCCCTCCGCTGGGCCTCCCACCCACGAAAGTGCCGACAGTTGCGGTTGGCAGCTCCCGCAGGGAGCCTCACCGCGTGTCACCCCCACTCCGCTGGGCCTCCCAGGAGCCACGAAATGCCGACAGTTGCGCAAGATCGCAGCTCCCCCCGCAGGGAGCCGCGAGGTCCCGACGCGATCCGCGTCACCCCCACTCCGCTGGGCCTCCCAGGAGCCCACGAAAGTGCCGACAGTTGCGCAGTTGGCAGCTCCCCCCGCAGAGAGCCGCGAGGTCTCGGCGCGATCTGCGTGTCACCCCCCACTCCGCTGGGCCTCCCAGGAGCCCACGAAAGTGCCGACTGTTGCGCAGTTGCCAGCTCCCCCCGCAGGGAGCCGCGAGGTCCCGACGCGATCCGCGTGTCACCCCCACTGCCGACAATTGCGCAGGTGGCAGCTCTCCCCGCAAGGAGACGAGAGGTCCCGGCGCGATCCAGGTGTCACCCCCACTCAGTTGGGCCTCCCAGGAGCCCACGAACATGCAGACAGTTGCGCAAGGTCGCAGCTCCCCCCGCAAGGAGCCGCGAGGTCCCGACGCGATCCGCGTGTCACCCCCACTCCGCTGGGCCTCCCAGGAGCCCACGAACATGCAGACAGTTGCGCAAGATCGCAGCTCCCCCCGCAGGGAGCCGCGAGGTCTCGGCGCGATCCGCGTGTCACCCCCACTCCGCTGGGCCTCCCAGGAGCCCACGAAAATGCCGACAGTTGCGCAAGATCGCAGCTCCCCCCGCAGGGAGCCGCGAGGTCCCGACGCGATCCGCGTGTCACCCCACTCCGCTGGGCCTCCCAGGAGCCCACGAAAGTGCCGACTGTTGCGCAAGATCGCAGCTCCCCCCGCAGGGAGCCGCGAGGTCTCGGCGCGATCTGCGTGTCACCCCCACTCCGCTGGGCCTCCCAGGAGCCCACGAACATGCAGACAGTTGCGCAAGATCGCAGCTCCCCCCGCAAGGAGCCGCGAGGTCCCGACGCGATCCGCGTGTCACCCCCACTCCGCTGGGCCTCCCAGAAGCCCACGAACATGCAGACAGTTGCGCAAGATCGCAGCTCCCCCCGCAGGGAGCCGCGAGGTCCCGACGCGATCTGCGTGTCACCCCCACTCCGCTGGGCCTCCCAGGAGCCCACGAAAATGCCGACAATTGCGCAAGATCGCAGCTCCCCCCGCAGAGAGCCGCGAGGTCTCGGCGCGATCTGCGTGTCACCCCACTCCGCTGGGCCTCCCAGGAGCCCACGAAAGTGCCGACTGTTGCGCAGTTGGCAGCTCCCCCCGCAGAGAGCCGCGAGGTCTCGGCGCGATCTGCGTGTCACCCCCACTCCGCTGGGCCTCCCAGGAGCCCACGAAAGTGCCGACTGTTGCGCAGTTGGCAGCTCCCCCCGCAAGGAGCCGCGAGGTCCCGACGCGATCCGCGTGTCACCCCACTCCGCTGGGCCTCCCAGGAGCCCACGAAAGTGCCGACAGTTGCGCAAGATCGCAGGAGGCGACAGATGCGCAGATCGCAGCCCCCCAGAGGGTGCCGCGAGGAGGAGGTAGGAGGCAGGAGGGAGGTGGGCGGGAGGACGGAGCGACCAGAGTGCTCTATTCAAAGCGAGTACCCAACCAAGGGAGGGTTCGGAAAAATCGTCCCCTGATTATTTTTGGAATTATGGTTTGAGATTCCTCCTGTAGAGGGACAGGCCCGACTTAACACAAATAACGAGGCACATTCCATGAAGAACCAACCGCAGAGGGTACACCATAGAGCATCCGCCGCAGGACACCAACCATCGCGCACCAACCGTTCGGCACCACCCGCAGGGCACAGACGAGCCAACGGCCAGGCGCACCGCATATGACAAGATCGGCCCCGAAACGCGCTGGCAAGAATGCTGCTGCACAAAATCGATACATGTGTAGAGATATGAAATGATCTCCCATGAGGGCCAGACCGCGGCTACCCTCGTTAACTCGAGTGCGACATGACTCACTGCTGGCAATCGCGAAACAAACTTCATCGCAGATTGCAGTGCGCGACGGTATTCGGCACATCCCTCCGCCTCGCACTTTTTCCTGCGACTGAGCTCCAATCATCTCCACGCTCACATCCTCGACCGATCGCTGGCGCGCCGATTCACAAGTCCGCCACCGTGCAACAAGGCACCGCACTGACCGTCCTGACGATCCGTTCGAGCTCTCTGAATTGGAACACTGCAGAAATGCTGCAGGGGCCCCAGAACCCTGTCGGGTCGGGCGAAAGGGGGGGATAGCAAAGGGGGGGTTTGAGAATCAGCTCACGTAGCTGATTTTCCCGGCGCCTCCCGGCGCCGGAGGCGACGATGTATCGAGGAATGGGCCCCTCGGTGGGGCCGAAATCAGCTGCATGCAGCAAATTTCGTAACCCCCCCTTTCCCAATCCCCCCCTTTCGTCCGGCCCGACCCTGGAGTTCCTGGGAAAGCCCACCCGGGACCCTAATCCGCCGTACGCTGTGTGCTGTCGAAGGCAGGGCGGAACTGCCCGCCCTGCTTTTCACGCTCCTCTGAAGTCAGTGTCGGCCCTACTCTGCCGTCGGCCGCTGTTTCCGCCAACACTTCTGCGGATGTATGCGCCCGACGCTTCTGAGGCGGAGACTTCTGCCCTACTTGTTTGCGTTGCTTGGGGGTCATATCCGAGTCGATCTTGAATCTTGAGGCGGTCCGAGTCGATCGTGCGGCGGGAAATCAATGAAAGTACGGGGCTGGCGGTGGCTGCGAGGAGGCTGGCGAGGTGCCTCTGCCCCCTTCCCTCGTGTTCCCCTTCTTGGGCCTCCCTGGGCGGCCGTCGTCGCCACCGCTGGATGCGCCCTCGTCGCCTCCTGGTCAGGACGCGCCCCGGGAGAGGTCCGTGGAGTAGCGGTATCGCTACCTCTTGACATCCCCAGGGAGCACGGCTTCCCCCGAGGCCGTAGGCGACCCAAGGAGGAGGAGGAAGAGGAGGAGGAGGGGGAGGAGGAGCAGGAGGGGGAGGAGGAGGAGGAGGAGGAGGAGGAGGAGGAGGAGAGGAGGAGGAGGAGGAGGTGGAGGAGGAGGAGGAGGAGGAGGAGGAGGAGGAGGAGGAGGTGGAGGAGGAGGAGATGAGGAGCAGGAGGACGCCCCGCGGAGCGGGCGCTCTCCGCGAGGCGCGTCTGCCGCGTGGCGCTCCTCCCGGGGCCCCCTGGGCAAGGGCGCCCCCCGCGAGGGCCCCCGCCCCCGGCGGAGCCGGCCCCTCGGGCGCCAGAGGCCGCCCACCTGAGGCCCCCCCCTGGCGGCCAGCCTCCTCGAGGGAGCAGGCCAACAGAGGGGCCCAGGGGCACGCCAAACAAACACACACACACACACACACACCAATCCAGATCCTCTCATACGTGTCCCTGCTTTCTCATGTTTCCTCATGTTCCTCGATGTTCTCACATGTTCCTGAGTTTCGTCTTCCCCCCCCACGTTCCATACTGTTCCTGGGGATCGACGATTCTGTGTGTCTGTTGTGTGTGTGTACGAAGAATGCACGGTTTCTCCCGGGGCCGTAGGCGACCTAAGGAGGAGGAGGAGGAGGAGGAGGAGGAGGAGGAGGAGCAGGAGGAGGGGAAGCGGGAGGGGGAGATGGAGGAGGAGGAGGAGGAGGAGGAGGAGGAGGAGGAGGAGAAGGAGGAGGAGGAGGAGGAGGAGGAGGAGGGAGGGGTAGGAGGGAGTAGGAGGAGGAGGAGGAGGAGGAGGAGGAGGAGGAGGAGGACGAGGAGGAGGACAGTCGCCTAAGCCCTCCGAAGAACCCCTCCACATGGGCCTGACCAAGACCAGTGTATGTGCATAGTGCTCCTCACCCGAAGAAGGCTCATCGACCCCACGCCACGGCTAACGCGGGCTGCCACCGTTCACTGCACCGACCTTGTGGACGTGCTGCAGCGGACTGTTGTGTGGATTTCGGTCAATGCAAAGCCCCGAAACGGCGATCAAACAACGACGTAGATTTCTCGTGGATTGTTTGTAATCTTCATTCCTGGCCCCAAACAAATCCGCGTGGAATGCACTCCGAAATCCAGAACGAAACTCTTCAGGACACTCTGGGCCGATCACGTTGTCTTCCGAGTGAAATCCGCTCTGCGATGTTGGCGCCATGGCACCGAGGCACGCCACGTCTAGAAGAGGGAACTTGTAAGAAACCAATTCTGATACACCGGCGCTTTCTCCGGCCCTGCACTGACTTTCGCACAGGAAAGCGGATCCGAGTGAACACGGGACCCCGGTGTAATGATGTACATGTGGTTTGCTTTTTTTTCCCAAGGGGGCGGATAAAACAAGTATGCACCACACCACCCCGACGTCGTCACCCCGACGTCGTCCCCGACCCCGCCACTGTTGGGCGCCCGAGTTATCCTGGGTACCTCGGGTCCGGGGTAACTCGGGCTTGGATCCCCGAAAAAGGAATCCGAGTTGGCCCTGACCCGAGTTATCCCTGATGATTCGAGGCTCTGACACTGGCAACGCATGGGGACGAGGTTTCTCTGCCCTCTCGCAGGCTCTCAGCAGCTCCCCAGCCTCGGGGTGCGTTCCAGCGGCTGCGCCTCGCCGAGAGCGTCCGCGGGGGGGGGAGGGGGGGCAGGACCGTCCCGACCGGCCGCCGGAGAGCGGGGTGATGTTAGGTCGGCCCTGTCCAAATAATCAGAAACTGCCCACAGATGCAGAAATCAAAAGTACCCCCAAACCTAAGAAATCATACGTGCCCCCAAAAAATACCCCAAAAAATCAAAAATAACGCGAAAATGTCCAAAAATAGCCAACAGATGCCCAACAATCGTGCAAAAACTGCCCGCGCAAAGAATGCCCGCGGCCAGCCCCGGCTCCTTACGCCGCCCAGTGGGCGCCCGGGGGGCGCGGCCCCCAGCCCCGCACGGAGGCCCATGTCACAGGGCGGGCGTGGGCTGCGCCCGGCTCAGCGCAGACCCAGCGCGATCGATCTTCAAGAGCTAAGATTAAGTCGGGCGTGTTCCCCTGCAGGGGGATTTTGGGCGAAACATAAAACACATCGTCAGCAAATACATCAAAATAGTCAAAAGTAATCAGAAAATAGTCCTCATACCATTTGTTTATACTATTTTTGAACATTCCTCCTGTAGAGGGACACGCCCGACTAGAGGTCAAGTCGAGAACTTTTCAGATCTGGCGGCTCTGGCGGCTGTCTCCAGCGCCGCGGCCATCTCAGAGCGCCCCCGGAACGCTCTGGGAGAGTTCCAGAACGCTCTGGAACGGATTGAGCCTCGATCTAGCCTTAAGTCGGCCTGTCCCCCTACAGGGGGATTTTGGGGGAAAAATTAAAAATGCAAGAAAAATACGCCCAACATGTAATTTCCCTGATTAAACTTAAAAGTACGCCCAACATAAAAATTAAAAATCGTCCCCTGACTATTTTGGAACATCCCTCCTGTAGAGGGACAGGCCCGACGTAGTCCTGGCCCCGCCTGGAAACCTGCTCTGCAGCGTGCTGCAAGGCTGCCTCCGCCTCCCGTCCTCCGCGACCGCCCCCCGGAACGCTCCGAGCGAGTTCTGGAACGCCCTGTGGGAGGCCTGGGAATGGGCACCAACACCAAGACAGAGGGCTGCCTCCACAGAGGGGAGGTGATCCTAGATTTCGGTGCTGGTGACAATATCTCGGCCACCCTGGAAGGCAGAATTATTACCACCACCACCGAGATCGGGACCGTCTTCCCTCGGTGGAGGCACACCGCCGATCTTGGTGTTGGTGTCGACTTGTATTTGGACGCCCGAAATGGGTACCGAAAGAATGGGTACAATGCCCAACAACAAATGTTGCCCCAAACCAACAGCGGCCGCTGTTGGGCAGGCGGCCTTCTGTCTCGAATGGACACAGGCCGCGGCGGCGTGGACAGCAAATCCTGTTCAAAATGAACAGGAACTGCTGTTGGGCATTGTACCCATTCTTTCCGTCCCCATTTCGGGCGCCCAGATTGTAGGCCTGCGATCGTCCTAGCCCCGCCCGGAAAGCTGCTCTGCAGCGTGTTGCAGGGCTGCCTCCGCCTCTCCCGCCCTCTGCGGCCGCCGCCTCGGCCCGCCTCTGCGTTCGCCCCCCGTCCTGCACGCCACGCCGGCCAAATGCGCGCCTCGGCCGCCCCCGCTCGCCGCTCGCTGGCGCAGCACTTTTTGCAAAGGGGCCCTGGGCCACACCAATAGAAAGAGGCAGAGGTCCCAGGACCCCCCCCATGTTTTTCCCCACGCTTTCGGGGCCCTCGTCTTCCCCCCCCCACTTCCCCTCTTCTTCCGCATCTCCCTGGGAATGGACGATTCAATGTGTCTGTGTGTGTGTGTGTGTTTTGTCCCCCTCCTGCAGCACTTGCCTCGCCGCCGACGCAAACCTTGCAAGGCTTCCTCCGCCGGGCTTGCGGCCGACACGCACGGCCGCCTCTGCAGGGCCGCGAGCGGCTCTCCCCCAGACCCGCCTCGGCCCACCTCCGGGCTCGGCGCCGGATCTCTTGCGGCAGATCCGGCGCTCCGGCTGCGCTGAAGGGGCCCAAGGACACACAAATAAATGCACACAAGCAATGAGATCCACCATGCTTTCCCATAGTTTCTGGGTTTTCTGGGTTGTTGTCTTCCCCCCCCCTTCACATATCTTCCCATGTTTTCCTGGGAATTGACGCTTCTGAATTGTGTCTCTGTGTTTTGGTTCCCTCTGGCTGCGCCCCGTTGGCGCCGAGCCCCGTCGCGAGGAGTCGCCAGCACGGAGCCTCCCCCCATGTGAGAAGGGGGGAGCGAAGGGGGCAGAAGGGCCCTAAAGCCTACAGGGCAGTGTTTAATACATAGGATGTTTAAAAATATGCGATTTTTAATGCACAATTAATTGATGAACAATTATGCATAAACTCACCGTTGTTTTCAATGCTGAATCCCTGCAATTTGTTAATACATGACCCACACGCGGAGCATGTATTAAAAACGGCGCTGTAAAGGGGTACTTTTGGGTAGGGGGCGGGAACGGGAGTGAAGGGCAGCCGACCCCCCCAACCTCGGCAGGAGGGGGGGTCGAGCCGCTTCCGCCCACGAGCACCGGTCCTGAACGATCCTGACGCTGCTGGCGCTGGGGCCTCGAGAGTGCTCGGACGGCCCAAGAGGTCCTCGGCCAACGATGGCCCGCAGTGCCCACGAGAAATCCCGAGAGGCCCCCTTAAGCCAGCTCCGAGAAGAGGCCTCGAATACCGCGCCAGCGCCGCACTGTTACAGTCTTCCCTTGAAGAAGGCCTCGAGACCCTAACGAGGCCCACAGGAGGACATTAAGAGAGGCTCAGTGGGGGGGCAAGAGCGCGGTTCTTTATGTTCGGCGATGACGGGCGTCAGGGGGGAGGGGGGGGCGGGGGGGGGTATGACGTAACGCCCCCCCCCGCCGTGTGGCTCCGGCACCGCAGCCGCGCCCGCGCGCGCGACGCGACGAGCGACGAGCGACGACGACGACGACGACGACGAAGACGACGACGACGACCACGAAGATCACGACGACGACGACAGACGACGACGACGACGACGACGACGACGACGACCTCGACGACGCGATCAGCATGTAGGTGTCGGTATGCCCCACTGCGCCTGTGTGCACCACAACGCTCGCGTGCACCACAGCGCGCGTGTATACCACAGCGCCTGCGTACACCGCAACAACCGTGTGCAACGCAGCGCCTGTGTACAACACAATGCTTGCGTACACTACAACGCCTGCGTACAATTGCACACCGCAGCTGCCATGTGCAACGCAGCGCCTGTGTACACCACAATGCTTGCGTGCACCGCATCGCCTGTGCACTCCACAGCGCGTGTCTACACCACAGCATCCGCGTGCAACGCAGCGATGGTGTACACCACAATGCCTGCGTGCATAGGACAAATAGAAGGAGCATGTACGTGAGGATCTGCTGCGGACAACTAGACGCCACGCCAGGAAATTGTTGATAATCGAATGCGACCTTCTTCCCTCCTTATCCTCCTCCTCCTCCTCCTCCTCCTCCTCCTCCTCCGCCACCTCCACCTCCACCCCCACCTCCTCCTCCTTATCCTCCTCCTCCTCCTCCTCCTCCTCCTCCTCCTCCTCCTCATTACCCCCCGTCGTGCGGGTTGGCGATACAGCGCACGTGCGCATCTCAGCGCGCACCGCGTTGAATCGGTCCAGTCGGTTCTCGGACGGCCAATTTAGCTGGAACCTCCTGGACGCAAAGGGAGGAGTTAGGGTGATGCGGGCGGACTCGGGAGGACACGTCGATTCCAGCGGCGCTATTGTTTTCAGTGGAATCCACAGGCGGTCCATTTGTCATAAGGATTCGTTCTAACATCCTATATACAACACTGGTGCTGTGTTGCACACGGCTGCTGTGGTGCACACAGGCGCCGTGGTGCACACAAGCACTGCAATGCACGCAGGCATTGTGTGTATTGGTGCTGTGTTGCACACGGCTGATGTGGTGAACGCAAGCGCTGTGGTGTGCACAAGAGCTGATGTGCCCGCAGGCACTGTGGCACAAACTGACGCTGTGTTGCACGCGGCTGCTGTGGTGTACATAGGCGGTGGTGTACACAGGCGCTGTGGTGCACACAGGCACTGTGGTGTACACAGGAGTTGTGGTGAAAATCGCGACCTACATGCTGGCGCTACCCGTCCTCCGTCATTCCTAGGCATTCCCAATCGCCGCCGGCGCGAAACGTGTCGTCATCGAACCCCTCCATCCCCCCCCTAGATGATTGCCGTCATCGGCCCGGAATAAAAAGCAGGCTTCAGCCGCGTCCGCGCGCACGACGACTATGAGCGACGAGCGACAAACCACGAGCGACGACGACGACGACGACGACGACTGTGGACCAGACTCCTATGCGGATTCCTACGCGGACACCTACGCGGATCCCAATGCGCACAGCGGCAGTGCTCGGAGCGCACTGGGGGGCAGTGCCCGGAGCGCACTGGAGGGGGGAGCGTTACGTCATAGGGGCGGGTGGGCGGGGGCCATGACGCCCGTCATGCCCCAAGCAGTAACGAAACGGGCTCCAAAATGCCTCAAGAGGTACCAGGAGACCTTCAAGAGGCCCATGAAAGTTGTCCAAGAGACTCCTGAGGGGAATCCCAAGAAGCCTCCACGCCGACGAGGTGGGACTTCCCGCCTAAGATGGCTCACCAAGTTCTCCAAAACGGTCCTTGCCGCCACCAACTCGGTCCCGGATGGCTCCAGGGGCCTCCGGATAGACTCGAGATGCCTCCGAATGGGCGCAACATTGACCAAAGAGATGGCCTCAAGACGGTCCAAGCGGCCCCCAAGACGTCCCAACAAGGCTCCATAAAGTCTCCATGGAGGGCTCCAAAAACGCCCCAAGAAGGCTGCAGGAGGTCGCCAACATCACTTCAATTGGTTTAATGTGATGTTCGGATTTCCCCCTTCTCTGTCTTGGGAGCGTCTGAAACCGCCGAAAAGCTTCCCAGGAGTGAAGGCCTCCTGGGTGGGGTCGGACTCCGACCCCATCGGGGAGGCCTAGAATCTCGAGAGCGCCCCAAACCGCCGGAAAGCTTCCCAAGAGGGCACCAAAACGGCCTAAGACGGCCCCAAGACGGCCCAACACATCCCCCAGGCAGCCCCAATATGGGTACACGGCAGGCGCCCAGAAGAGAACCCCCGACGGCCTCCGAATCTGCCAGCCGGCCAAAGAGCGCCCTCAGACCCTCCTCTTCCTCCTCCTCCTTCTCCTCCTCCTCCTCCACCACCACTCCCACCTCCACCTCCTCCTCCACCTACACCTCCTCCACTTCGTCCTCCTCCTCCCCAGAAGGCCCAAGCAAGCTCCAGGAGGAGAGCCCTAAGTAATGTCCGCCGACCCCCGCTTGCCGGGGGTAAGAAGGCGTGTGAGATGTTTGGCTGTCTCCCTCCCCCTTTCCCCCTCCACTGGGGTCCAAAATGCCGTTCTGAGTGCCAACATGCCATTCAAAGGGGGGGGGGCCCGGGCACGAGCTCGTCAACGCACCCCCGAGGCCTCCGGAGCCCCCCACAAGCCACAAGATAGCACAACAGGGCCCAGACAGAGTGCCAAGACAGTCAAAGAGAGCGTCATGACGGCCCAGGGTAGCCCCACGACAATCCGAGATTGCTTGAAGATGGCTCACGAGAGCCCCAGGACAGCCCCAAAGCGCCTCCAAAGGATCGCCGAGAAGGCCCCAAGAGGCCAAATTATCTCATTCCCTAGGGACCACAAGTACATTATCAACACAATCGCATTTTACGTTTTGACAGCGAACACGACGGCCCAAGTGGCCCCCGAGAACGTCCCAAGACGGCCCATGATGCCTCCGAGAAAATCCCAAGACTGCCCAAAGACAGCCCAGGGTCCCCCCAACACGGCCCAAGACAGCCCAAGACGGCCCCAAGAAAGCCCAAGAGGGGAAGTACGAACTGATATTCCGAGTCTTTCCCACCAGGATGGCCCCTCGAGCCCCCTGGAGGCCCCCGAGGCCCCTCTGAGACGCCTCCGAGAGGCCCCCGAGAGTTCTCCAAGAGGCCCCAGAGAGGTATCCCGAGAGACCCTCATATGCATCCAAGAATCTTCTGGCTCAAGATGTACACGGGACCAGGATAGTACGGATGCGCGATAAGGATGCAGGGGCCTCGGACGCCCCTTCCGAAGCTTTTCGAGCGGGCCGCGGCCATCGAAAGCGGCCAAGGATGGGCCGAGCAGGCAAGGATGCAATGGTACCCCTGGGAAGGCTGCCCACCCTTACTATGCGGTTGACAATCTGCATCCAAGGAGTCTCCCGGCTCAAGATGTGACTTCCGCGACCGCCTCGAACACCCGCTCCTCGTGGGGGTCGGCGGACTGGCGCGCCGGCCCAGGTTGCAGTCCCGCTGGGGGGAGGAGGGAGAACCGAGAAGGAGGAGGAGGGAGGAGGAGGAGGAGGAGGAGGAGGAGGAGGACGAGGAGGAGGACGAGGAGGAGGAGGAGGACGAGGAGAACGAGGAGGAGGAAGCCTCTTCCAGGTGTTCCCCGGGCGGTTTCCCTAACAGCCGGGGAACACGCAGTCCACGGGCGTGGCCACACCTTCGCCTGACGTCTCACAACGCACGGGCGTTTTCGAGCAGTAGTGGGCGGCGGTGGCTCGCCGAATGCGTCTGCGATGCATGATATTGCGTCTGCCACCGCGGCTCAGGAGTCCAGCAGGGATTCGTCCTCGACGATATCGCCCTGCACGGGATGGGATGGCACAAAGGGTGCGAGGACAGACGACACGTTGAGCACCGTCTCTTTCCGAATAGCCCTTGCTGCCTGCCAATTTCCCCGATCCTGCCTGGCATGGTCTCGCCAGAAAAGACGTTCGTCCAAACCCGTCGTGCCAAAGAATGGATGGTGAGTCACAGGAGAACCCCCCCCGTGTCCTCAGCACGCGGTGGAGTGCCCGAAGGCACATGCAGCCTTGCAGCCCTGAGAGGTAGAGGGGTTATGTATTCTACGGGCCTGGACCCCCAATTGTTCCAAGCCGCTTCCGGGATTTTCCGTGCGCTCCTGGAAGCTCCTGGGAACTCCAGGGGGCTCGCTGGAGCTCCTCCGCCGGCCGAAGACGACCTTCCGAACCCTCGAGAGCGTCTCAAGAGCCGCCTCAGAGGGCCAAAGAGGGCCCAGAGCGATCCAAGACAACTTCAAGACGGCTCACTGTGGCCCCAAGACGGCAAAAGAGCCCACCAGACGCTTCAAGACGGCCCCGAGAGCAATCCAAAAACCAAAAATCTTAATACTTCCGCGGGACACATGTATGTCAACATATTCGCCACCAGGGCTTTCACAACGTCAGAAAGAGCCCAATTCCCAAGATCGCCCCAAGATAGCCCAAGAGGCCCCCAAGAGGGCCCAACGCGCCTCAAAGGGCCTAAGACTGCCTAAGGGGGGCCCACTGGGCCCGAGATGGGAAACTCGAGCTTAGAGCTGGAGCCCTCCGCCCCGAGGAGGCCCCCGAGATCGCCAGCAAACCCACAAGAAGTCCCCAAGAAGTCCCCAAGAGGCCCGCAAGAGGCCCTGAGGAAGCATCAGGAAGACCCTAAACGGCCCCCTATGAGGCCCCAAGAGGCTTCAAAACTGCCTCCAAGAGACGCCGCAGAAGCTTCCCAGGGGACCCCAACAAGCATCCGAGGAACACTTTACCCACAACCCAGGCACGTTGGCGGCATGGGCCCAAGGCCACTAGACATCAGTGTTTGTGAGCATCTTCTACAGGTGGCCAAAGCGATTCGCTAGAATTTCGGAAATACCAGTCTCCAGACTCGGGTCGGGCGAAAGGGGGGGATAGCAAAGGGGGGGTTTGAGAATCAGCTCACGCAGCTGATTTTCCCGGCGCCTCCCGGCGCCGGAGGCGGCCATGTATCGAGGAACGGGCCCCTCGGTGAGGCCGAAACCACCTGCATGCAGCAAATTTCGTAACCCCCCCTTTCCCAATCCCCCCCTTTCGCCCGGCCCGACAGACAGCCCCCGCGGCGTAACACCGCCCCATGCGCACTGGCGCACGACGCACGCACCACGGGGCCGCACCTCCGAAAGTGGCGTCGCCCCCGGAGGCTCGGACCTCGGCCGGGCACTCGAGATATTCCACGACCGCGCGGCACGCGCGCCCTGGCTCCTGCATGAGGGATCGGCGAGGAACAGGATCGGTCCGAGGAGGGGAGATGCTGTCAGGGGGAGGGGATAGGCTCGGAGCCGGGGTCTCGCCTTCGCTCGGACGTCCCTTCCCTGTGTTTTTTTTTGTCGGTTTCGCGCGTGGCGTTTTCGCCAAATCATCAAGGGTGCTCCTCGATGGCCCTCGCCGAAGGAAACATGCACACGTCCGAGCGATGCCAAGGGGTCGGCTCAGGGGGGGAGAGGATGGGCCCAGGTGGGCACGGAGGTGGTAGGGGGAAAACAAACCTACCTCGCTTTTGACCACCCTCGCTTCCAAGAGATACCAAACGATGCCAAACTACGGCCTGTACTGGTCAGGCCGCTTGACGAGGAGGCGCGTGGTATGACTTGGTTTTGCCTGGAAGCGAAAGCGGGGGAGGTAATTCACGCTCTGAGGTGGGCAGGCCCAGTGGGAGAATCGAGGGGGGAGGGAGCATCGAGGAGCAGGAGCAGGAGGGCGAGGACCAGAGCGATCGAGGATCGAGGATGCGGGTCGAGGATCGAGGATCGAGGAGGAGGAGGAGGAGGAGGATCCAGGATCAGAAAAGGAGGGGAGTCAGGTCATCCATGGCCTTCGCGAGCCCAGAATGGGGAGAGTGGGGACCCAGATGCCGCCCCGAACACGCGGCCCTCGACAGGAGAAGGGATGGGAGGGAGGTAGTAGGGAGGAGGGAGGAGGGAGGGGGAGGGGAGGAGGAGGGAGAAGGTGGGAAGAAGGTCGGGAGTAGGGGAAGGAGAGGGAGGAGAGGGAGGAGAGGGAGGCGAGGGAGGAGAGGGAGGAAGGAGAAAGGGAGGCGGAGAGGGGTGGGGGGAGGGAGGAGGAGGGGAGGAGAGAGATGGGGGAGATGAGGAGGGGGCCCGGAGGAGGGGGAACGAGGGGGGCGCGACGAACGACTAACATGAACTGGCGCCAACCTCTTGGAACGCGGCTGGGCTCGGGGCCAGAAGGGGGAAGCCGGGGGCGGGAAGCCCGTGGGGGGGGGGGGCAAGGGCGGGGGCGGGCCGGAGGGGCCGAATAGGGCGGGCCGGAGGGGCCCGGGAGCCTCGCCGAGCGGCGAACGGCGCCGTGCGACGACCACTGGCCTGGCGAACAGCCCGGCCCTGCGCCACGGCTTGCAGGGCAGTGCGCGGCACCCTCCTCGCGCACTGCGCGCCGCGGGAGGGGTTAGAGTCCGGGGGCAGTGCGGAGAGGGCGCTGTGGAGAGCGAGCGCCGCGCCGAGGCGCGCCGAGCTCTCCTCTCGGGGGCACCATCCGTGTGAGGAGTGCCCCGACATGCACAGCCGCCCCGCTCTCTGTGAGTATGCGCACTTTCGGGTCCAGCGGTCATGTTCGAGCACGTCTCGTCACGCGTGGGGGTCTGCTGCCCTGGTCAGAGCAAGCCCCGCACATTTACGAACACAGGGATGGTAAGACTGTCCAGCACCCTGTGAGCATCGTTTATCCGACCCCCATCCCCAGCGGCGTGGCCTGGGCCACACAGGCCGATTTACCCCCCTAGATGGGGATGGAGGCCGTTCCCTTCGGTTTTCGAGGGGTGTATCCCCAACTGGGGTGGTAATTTGGTGGGAGTCTCGAAGGCGGTGGGGATGGGGATGGGGATCGGTTAAACGATACAGACCCTGACCGAGGCAACCGAAGTCTGCGTCGCTGGAGCCACCGCAGACCTGGGCCCCGGCCTTCTCAACAAGAAAACGCGGCGGAGGATGAGAAGCTCTTGGCCCGCCATCGCTCGGACGTCCACTCCCTGTGCACTGCTGTCGACTGCGTGCGTGCAATTTTGAAAAGGAAAAAATCCGCCCCCACCCCGACAAGCGAGGCCGCTCAGTAAACGCAACCAATGAAATAATCGAACAGGGCAGGGCTGTTTAGTAGACGCTTAGGGCCGTTTAGTAAACGCGAATTATCGGGTTTGGGTGGTTTTTCTTCCCTTATTTTTCGCAAGGTGCACGAAAAATGCTCCTCGATGGTCCTCGCCGAGGAACAGTGCACGCGTCCGAGCGCTGCCAAGTGAGCCATTGTTTATTCGGCGTCTCGACATTGGGCGGAAGGGGGGGGAGGGGAGGGGGTCTGTCTCCGGACCTCTGCTACGTTTGCGACTGCTTGCAGCAGCGGGTCCTATGAGAGGAGACCCGACCTGCTCGAAGCAGGCGCCAGAAAACAGACAAGATCTACTCCATGGGGCGGGGGAGGGCCCCCCCCCCCTACTCCCGACCTTCTTCCTACCTTCTCCCTCCACCCTCTCCCTCCCCCTCTCCCTCCTCCTCATCTCCCCCATTTCTCTCCTCCCCTCCTCCTCCCTCCCCCCACCCCTCTCCGCCTCCCTTTCTCCTTCCCTCTCCTCCCTCTCCTCGCGCCGATCGGCAAAACGACGAAGAAGAAACGATCACCGAGCTGCTCGCACGCTGGTCTGCGTCGGCTGCATCGGGCGCGTGCGCCCGATCTCCGCGCCACGAGGCGCGAGAGGCCCCCGAGATCGTCCCAGGATTGCCCAAGAGGCTCCCAAGAGCTGGGGGGCGGAAAGATACGGATACGTGTTGTCCCCGGACCTCTCTTGGGGTGCGTTCTGACCAGAATTTCGAGGCGAATCCAGCGGTGACAACGAGGATTCCCCAGGAGGACCAGGAAAGGCCGAAACCGACGGGGGACAACACGTATCCGTATCTTTTTCTCCCCCGACAAGAGGGCTCCCAAGACGGCCCGAAGAGGGCCCCAAGGCGGCCGAAGAGGGCCACAGGACGGCCCGAGAGGGGGCCCGAAGAGGGGGTGTCTGAGCGGACATTTCGAGCCCTCCGCCCCCGGAGGCTCCCAGGAGTCCCCGAGCGGCCCCTCTCCCGCCAAGGGGGGGGGGGGGAAGGGGGCGCGTCGGCGTCGCGCCCCTGGGATTCGAGCAGGGGCCGACCGTCCCGGCATTCCAATATTCCCCATAGTTTCCTATATTTTCTCGGTTTTTGTCTCCCCCCCCACTTCCCATATTTTCCCATATTTTCCTGGGAATGGACGATTACTTGTGTCTGTGTGTTTTTTCCCCTCTTGATACACCACAACACTGGGATTCGAGCTGGGGCCGACCGTCCCGGCATTCCAATAGGCCTACACCACAACTGAAGGGGCCCCAGGACACACAAATAGATACACACAAATAAGACGATTCCCCATAGTTTCCCATATGTTCTGGGTTTCCGTCTTCCCCCCCACTTCCCATATTTTGCTATATTCTCTGGGGAATCAAAAATTAATTGTGTCTGTGTGTTTATTTTCCTCCTGAAACATGTTCTCAGAACCCAAACATGCCCTAAGAACCCAAAACAGTGTTCTCGGAACACAAGCCCGATGTGTGAAAGCACGGCAGGCCCAGCCAGACATGTTCTCAAGACATCCCGTGGAACCACAAACGGTTCTTAGAACATGGTTTGGTAGGCCTACAGGCGAGCCAGGACGCTCTTCCACTGCTTAAGATACTTGGCGGACAGCAGAGGGAGGAGAAGACGATGCGGCGCGCGGCTTCGCTGTGTGCGTGCTCGAACATTAGCAAGGATCGGCGTCACCCCAACATACTGGTACTACTGTTTTGTTTTGTTTTGTTTTGGATTTCGCCTGGGATCATCCGCAGACCCCCGTAGGACGCGAAGGACAGCGAGGGTGAAAAGAACAAGGTGGCCCACAACAGCCTGGTCCACATGGCCAAGTAGGCAAGATGCCACCTGGCGATGCCGCACCCCCATGGGGCGAAGCGCGAACGAAACATCGTGTCGTATGCGCGTCGTGGCCGGCGCGGTCTGGCCGTACCGCTCGGGGGAACGATCTACTACAAAAGACGGGTATACTGCATGTTCGGGTCGGACGCGCGCCTGCAAGGACGATCAGCATGTCTATGCTTAGGTCGGGCCTGTTCAAAAATAGTCGAAGAATAGTTTGCGGACGATTTGTTGGGTAGTTGTTTGATCAGTTTGGGGCATTTTTGGGGTATTCAATATTTTTTCGCCCAAGCTCCTCCCTATAGGGGGACATGCCCGACCCAAGTCTATTCGCGTCCCAGAAGGAGGGACGCGGAAGGACGGGGAGGGCTCAGCGCCCTGGAACGCCAGGCGTCGGACCTGCAGCAGCTGCCAACCCGGAGGTGGCAGGCGGGCGCCACAGCACCAGAGGAGCTGCAGGCCAGGAGCCAATCAAGCAGACAGCACGCGGGCCACACAGCACGGGGTGGAGCCCTGTCTGCCAGAGGCGACGACAGGGGCGAATAATCAGCCCAAGGGAGAGCAATACATGCGTTCAGGCGCGCCGATGATCTTTGTCTTCGAAGAGGCTCCCGGGCGAATACGTGTAATCCCCGCCCCTGGGCTATTCGCCCCTGTCGTCGCTGCCGAGTCTGCTGGATGTTCGTATTCCCCCCAACTTCCTTTATTTTACCATATTTTCCGGGCAGTCGACGATCAATTGTGTCTGTGTGTGTGTTTTTTCCCCTCCTGAATCGTGAGGTTCGGGGGGGGGAGAATCCTGTCTGCCGAAGCGCGGCCAAGACTTCCTCACCCAGCCAGCGCACGCAGCGGAGCTCCGCTAGGATAAAGGGGCCCTGGGACACACAAATGCATACACACAAATAACACGATTCCCCATATTTTCCTGTATTTTCATGTTTTTGTGTCTTCCCCTCCACTTCCCATACTTTCCCATCTTTCCTTTGGAATCGACGATTCATTGTGTCTGTGTGTTTTTCCCCTCCTGATGGGACCCCACAGGCTGTCGCGAATGGGGCCGTCGTCTGCTTCCGTCGGGCTGCGCCCGTGGCCCCGTCGGCGAGCAGCGCACCCGCCCTCGCGCGGAGCCTCCGCTCAGGTCGGGCGTGCCCCCCTGCAGGCGGATGCTGGAATTAACACAGGGACCAACCGTCCCGGCATTCCTATAGCCTATAGTCATACCACGGAATGCTCTCAGAGCTGACACACGTTCTAAGAACAACAATAAGGTTCTTAGAACATTAGCCCGAGGTTTTAAGACGAGGCAGTCCCAGCCAGAAATGTTCTAAGAACATGTCGTGGGAACCACAAAAGGCTCTTAGATCATTGTCTGGTGGGGCTATACGCGAGCAGGGACGCTTCGCCACTGCTTGATGGAAGGAAGCTCAAACCTTCTCAAAACAATTCGGCAACTATTTAAAAAACATGGCAGAGAGATCGTCTCCAGACGCTTGTTTGATCCTTTGAAGATACTCCGGATTCCATAACAGAGTGGGGGGGTCACATTCGGGGGGGGGTCTAATTTGAGCTGTCTTGGAGGGTTCGGGGGGGGTCTGGGCAAAGGGCCCCCCCTTTGATGGATAGTCTGGGGGGTCTAAAACTTCTCGTCTGGGAGGGTTGTGACCCCCTCCCTTGTATGACGAAATCTGGAGTATTCCTCCTGTGGAGGGACACGCCCGGCTTGAGCACCCGAGCACGCCGGGGACAATGGCGACTGGCAGGCCGGCCAGGCGAGGCGGGGCCTCCAGGGAGGGGTTCCGCTGCAGGAAGGACTCCCAACACGTGATGCAGTAGACGTCCTGGCCCCGCACACCACCCGGTCCTCCTCCTGCCTCCTTTTGGAGGCCTGGAAATAGGCACCAACACCAAAACAGGGGTTGCCTCCACAGGGGGAAGATGATCCTGGATTTCGGTGTTGGTGGAAATATTTCGGTCACCTTGGAAGCCAGAATATTACCACCATCACCGAGATTGGGATCTTCATCCCTCGGTGGAGGCACACCGCCGATCTTGGTGCTGGTGTCAACCTCTGGGCGTGCGATCTTTTGGGTGACCCAAAAGGGGCCCGGCTCAAAGGGGGTGGTGCAATAGATTTGTCGGGAGCGGCCAAGAGGGGGGTGTCCATGAGGGGGGGGGGTGCAAATCCTGACCCGCGACATGTGCGCGGCCCAGCGGGGGGGCCAGGGACGTAATGAAATGAGAAGAGGCGCCATGAAATCTGTGGAAATATCATGGCCCACGCCATGATATCCACCCCCCCCTAATCATCACCCCCCTCTTTGCCGCCCCCGAATTTGGGGCAATCGTATTGCAAACGTGTTGCGCCGGAGAGCTGTGTTGCGCTGTATTGCAAGTGGTGTCTTGCACGCGAAGATCCGGCAATACGTTTGCGCCCCGGAATGTACTGCACGCCCCAAATGTATTGCAACCCCGCAAATCTATTGCGCCAATTCTATTGATTGCAACACCCCCTTGTCGCTGGACCCCCTTCTGTGTCAACCCGATGCCTGCCGCATGGCGACCTCTTACTGCACCGACCTTGCAGACGTGCTGCAGCGGATTTTGGCGTGGATTTCTGTCAGCGCAAAACCCTGAGAAAAAAAGGCGAGCGAAAAACGACATGAAGTTCGCGTGGATTTGTTGTTAGTCTTCATTCCTGACGAAAAAAATCCGCACGAAATCCATATCGAAATCTGGAACGAAATTCTCCAACACACTCCGGGCCCGTCGTATCGTTTTCCGAACGACATCCGCTCTGCGATGCTGGCGCCATGAGACCTCCTCCCTCTCTGAGGGACAACGATTGGGGGGGACTGGCATACGGGGGGATGCATCGACCTGGAATCGGCGATACATCGCCGATAGATCGGCGATAGGCCTCTGACAGCGAGTCCGAACCTTCCTGGGCAGGTTGGGGCTATCGGGCCCCCCTCGGCGATCAATGGGTGATTGGGGGTCGATGCATCCCCCCCCCTACGCCTATCCCCCCCCTATCGTTGCCCCCGACTCTCCCTGGAACCGTTCTGGCGAGGGATCCGGTGCAAATCCCGCCGTGGCGGCCGGAACTGTCCGAGCCGAGCATCCGCATCGGCACAGTTGCCGCCTCTGCCCTCCACGCACTCCTGTCCTCCGTGGCTCGCAGCAGAATTGTTGGGACCACGAGAGGGCAGCGGATCTACTCGTGTCATGCGGGTGCATGGCTGGATCGGCTACGCATCCAAGTGTGCCCAGGTCGAGGCGGACGAGCAGCAGCAGCAGAGGGCAACACGGATGCGAGGAGCAGCAGGGGGTGTCGGAAGGGGGTGCAGACGGCGAAGGAGCGTAATGAGGATGAGGGGCAAAGATAGGGGGGACCGGCATAGGGGGGGATGCATCGATCTGGAATCGGCGATAGATCGCCGGTAGATCGGCGATAGGACCCCGATAGCTAAACCTCACCTCCCTGGGCGGGATGGGGCCATCAAACCCCGATCGGCGATCAATAAACGATGTGGGGTCGATGCATCCCCCCCTACGCCTATCTAGGGGAACGAACAATGACATAAACATAACAACTCGGAGGTCCGCGCGGATTTCTCGGATCGGCGCTCGAACCCCCTCCCTGTTGCGCGGAGCGCGCACAGGGCGGCGCTGGAGGCGCCGCCAGGGGGCCACAACGCCGATCCGAGAAATCCGCGCGGACCTTCGAGTTATGATGATTACGTCATTGTTCCTTCCCCTCCCTGCGCCTATCCCACCCCCCCCATCGTTGCCCCCGAGGGGAAGCCCAAAGGAGGGGGAAACGGGCGAAGGGTAGAGGCACGGGCACCTTTCCTTATTCTTGATATCCCCTCCCCTATCGTTAGGTCGGGCCTGTCCCCCTACAAGGGGATTTTCGACGAAAAATAAGCAATACCCCAAACATGCCCCAAAATGGCAAAACAAATGCTCAAACAGTAGTCCCCCGACAATGTTTGGACTATCTTTGGACTATTTTGGGGGTATGTTTTTCCAAATTGTTCGTCGAACATCCCCCTGTAGCGGGACAGGCCCGACTTGAGCCTATCGTTGCCCCCGAGGGGAGGAGGAGGGAGGGCGAGCACGGTCGAACATTCGGGGATCTTCTGACCCGGGTCAATCCAGACCGGGGTCAGCAGGAAACCTAAAACTGAAATGCAGGAAAAAAAACTGCCACGCAAGTCTTCGCAGACCCGGGTCAGCCAATACGCGCGGCCGCCTCGCGGCCACGAACGGCTCCCTAACCCGGGTCAGCCAGAGGGGGTCTTCGCAGGATCCTGCAGGATCTGGCGCCCTGGCTGACCCCTGTCTATATTGACCCCCGTCTCAAGGCTCCCGAAGCATCGAGGCGCGAGAGGCGCCGGGGAAGGCGCCCTGCGTCCGAGACGCCCCCGCGACCCGCGCAGCAGAGGCGGCGCGGCGCCGAGCGAGCGAGCGCCGAGCGGGTTGGCGGGGCGCGGCGGGCGCGCCGCGGGGGCTCCTCGACCTCCTCCTCCTCCTCCTCCTCCTCCTCCCTCCTCCTCCTCCTCCTCCTCCTCCTCCTCCCCCCCTCGTCCTCCTCCTCCTCCTCCTCCTCTCCTCCTCCCTCTCCTCCTCCTCCTCCCCTCCTCCTCCTCCTCCTCCTTCGTCGTCCTCCTCCTCCTCCTCCTCCTCTCCTCCTCTCCTCCTCCTCCTCCCCTCCTCCTCCTCCTCCTCCTCCTCCTCCTCCTCCTCCTGCTCCTCCCCTTCGTCGTCCTCCTCCTCCTCCTCCTCCCTCCTCCCTCTCCTCCTCCTCCTCCTCCTCCTCCTCCTCCTCCTCCTCCTCCTCCTCCTCCTCCTCCATCAAGCTGGTGCTACTGGCAAGATGGCTTTACCAGGGCGACGGCAGACAGTGCAACGTGGTGAATTGGCTGCCCTAGAGGCGGCTATTTGTTTGACCAGAGGCTGGATGATCTACATTACCGACAACAAAGCTGTAGCGGACGGTTGGGAGGCTAAGAGGTTCCTGCGACCACACGCTGCTGAGAGCGACGTCGACATCTGGGCCAAGATTGGTCAACATCTGCATGACACCAGCAGAGCTGCACACGTTGTGGTTCTGTTTATAAATTCACATCTATCAGATGAGGAAGCGAGTGAGCAGCACATTCCAGAATGGATGATCGAGGGCAACCGTCGGGCAGACGAAGCAGCAGGTGACGTGGCGAAGGCGCACAGGATCTCGCAGGAGGTCCGCACACGCATCGCCATGGTCGAGCACAGGGCCACGCTGGTGCGGCAACGGCTCCTGCGAGCACATATGGATGCAATCGCTGCCGACCCTCGGCAGCTGAGTGAACGGCAAAAAAGGCATCATCGCCCTCCGCCTGCCCCTAAGGTTGTCGCTCAATGTTGTTCTGCCCATGTCTTGGATGACAGCGGGCGCCAATGCAAGGTTTGTAAAGGATCGGCCTCTCACAAAGCTCTCGTTGACTGGTTGCGAACCCCGTGTTTTAACTTGGAGCCCGTCGACGGAACTCAGATGAAGGTGCCTGCCCAAAAACAGATACATTGTGCTGGGGGGTGGATACACGAGTCTCACACGCTGTTTTACCACACGGATTTGACTCTGTGGTACTGTGGTGTTTGTGGGTATATAGCGAGTGCTCAGCTCAGGTCTATTCGTGAGCCTTGCAAGGGGCACCCCACGGACACCACCAAACAATACTTGTCCAGGATCAGTGCTGGCCTCTGGCCCAAAGTCCTCTCCAAGAGGGAGCGGATTGCCAGAGGCCGCGATCCTGCTTAATTCATTGTAACGCTTCGCGTTTTCACCAGTTCCAGTTCCAGTTCCAGTTCCTCCTCCTCCTCCTTCTCCTCCTCCTCCTCGTCCTCCTCCTCGTCGTCCTCCTCCTCCTCCTCCTCCCGAGCGCGGCAGGGCGCGGCGGGGCGCCGCAGCACGAGCCTGCCGCTCCTCTTCCGCGGCCGGTTGGTCGGGCGCTGCTAGAACTGGCCATCGCTCGGACGTCCATGTCCTGTGATGTTTCCGGTTTCGTGCGTGTTTTTTTCGCGGAATGATCAAGGATGCTCCTCGATGGTCCTCGCCGAAGGGATAATGCACACGTCCGAGCGATGCCAAAAGAAATGCCCCTGGGCCAAGGTACCCCCGGGATTCTCGGGGCACAGTCGGGCTGCTGGAAGAAGGAACGCTGGATGAGGAACGAAGTCCCTCTTGCGGACAAGAATCATGTCCATATCCAGTGCCTTTTGGACTTTCTTGGAAGCGGCGCCACAAGGCCGAGGCGCACTGGATATGGATCAAAATCGAGCCTCTGGGGGGCAAATGTATCCATATCCAGTGCGCCTCGGGTTTCTTGGGAAGGGAGCCCGAAACTCCATACTGCAATGGGTATAGACAGAAGTTTTGCCCACACCTCTGTGGCGTCAAAACAGCCTGGGTGCACGAGAAGGGTTAGAGGAACAACCACGGAAGGACGTAAGGAACATCGAGCCCCTTCCGAATCCAATATGTTCCTTATTTCAGTGTCTTGGCTGTAGCCCAAACTGCCTCCAAAGCACCCTTCACGAGGCCCAGGGGGCCCCAGGGGCTCCAAGATGAAGCGGAAAGCCGGGGGGCACCTTGGGCCAGGGGCACTTCTGGCAACACCCGAGTCGGAAGCCTCCGCTCGCCCCCCCCCCCCCGCCCCCGCTGAGGCCACGGAGATAGAAGAACAGAGCGGCCTAGTGAGCGTGTTTCTTGTTCGGCGTTTCGACATTGGGCGGACGGCGGGGATTTCTTTTGGCTGCGCGGGCGGATTTCTTGGAGCTGCGCTGGCACGCCCCAACCCTGGCGCGCGGAGCGCGCTGGGGGCGCCCGCGGATCCAAGAAATCCGCAAGGAGATACAACAGTTTGTGTTTACGGCGTCTTTTCCTCTTCGGCGAGAACCCTTCGGGAGAGGACCGAGCCCTGGGTGGTGGCACGCCCCAGCGGAAGCCAGTGCAAGACGACGCTCGGGCGTGCCACCGTCCAAGAATCGGTCCCTCCCAAGTTGAGACGCCTGAAACGGGTACAGAACAAATGGGTACGATGCCCAACATCAGGTGTTGCCCAATACCGATCGCGGCCGCTGTCTGCCTTCTGCCTCAAATGAACCACGTCCGCGGCGACGCCGACAGCGAGCCCTGTTCAAAATGAACAAAAACTGCTGCCGTTCTTGTACCCACTCTTTCCGTACCCGTCTCGATCCTCCCGGCCAGCGTCGGGCGCACGCTGACATGGAATAGGGATACGTGGATCTGGTACGCAGTCGCAAGATCAGTGGATCGGGGAAGGCCCCCCCTGGCCATCGTTCGGACGTCCATTCCCTGTTTTTGTTTCTCGGTTTCGTGCGTGGCTTTTTCGCCAAATGATCAAGGATGCTCCTCGATGGCCCTCGCCGAAAGAAAAACGCACACGTCCGAGCGATGTCAAGTGGAAGGCCCCCCCCAAAAAATGGTGCCAGTGCCATCCGGGCTGATGGCGGAGCGCGCCGATTCTGTGTGGAAGCGGGAGCCTTCGCTACTCCACGCGACCCAATCCATGTTTGGGCGAGTGCCGGCGGGGTCGGTGCCGGGTGAAAACGCGGCGTCATTTTAGGGTACTGCGCCGAGTCCGTTGCAAGCAGAGGCGGCGTCAGGGCAGGTGCACTGGCGTCAAACTAGGTAAGGAAGGGGTTCTGTGCGGATGCGTTTAGCCGCCCGTGAGTACCAAGAACAAAAGAGCACATGGCCTTTTTCGTAGGTCCAAGAATCTGTTCTTGGGGCGGCGCTGCACCCATCGCTTTGCTCGACCGACGGGTTCTCGGTGGCGGTGGTCCATGTTTGACTCTCTTCTCATGAAGAGGGCCCAGGGACACACAAACAAATGGACACGAATCCCAGGCATCCCCATAGTTTTCGATATCTGCTGGGCTTTCGTCTGTCCCCCCCCACTTCCCAGATTTCCCCATGTTTCTCCTGGGAGCCGTCGATCCAGTATGTCTGTAGAAGAAGATAAAGAACAAAGCCACATAAAGATAAACTTTTGGCGCTCCGGGCGGATTTCAGAAATCCGCGCCGGACCCCCCTCCCTGGCGCGCGGAGCGCGCCAGGGGCGGCGCCGGAGACGTCGCCAGGGGGGCACAGCGCGGATCCGAGAACTCCGCGCGGAACGCCACAAATATATGTTTATGTGGATGTTTCTGTTTCGAGTCTGTGCGCAGCCGCCACGAGCGGCTCGCTAACCCGGGTCAGACAGAGGGGGTCTTCGCAGGATCCTGCAGGATCCAATGCCCTGGCTGACCCCGTTTGCATTGACCCCCGTCTCTTGAGCTCCGACGCAGGGGCGCACGGATTCCCCCAGGGCCGTAGGGGACCCGAGGAGGAGGCGGAGGAGGAGGAGGAGAAGGAGGAGGAGGGGGAGGAGGAGGAGGAGGAGGTGGAGGGGGAGGGAGAGGAGGAGATGGAGGAGGAGGAGGAGGAGGAGGAAGAGGAGGAGGAGGAGGAGGAGGGCGAGGAGGGGGGAGGGGGAGGGGGGGAGGAGGGCGAGGGAGGGGGGGCGAGGGGTGAAGGGGGAGGGGGAGGATGAGGAGGAGGAAGAGGAGGAAGAGGAGGACGAGGAGGAGAAGGAGGAGGAAGAGGAGGAGGAGAAGGAGGAGGAGGAGGAGGGAGCCCCGAAATCTCGCCCCCCCGCGAGGCGGGCTCCCAGGGGAGCGCCCGCGGGGGGGCGGGCGGCGGCGGCGACGGGACGCACAGGGCGAGGCCCGCGAGGGCGGCAGCGCCGGTGCGGGCTGTACCCGTCGGGCGCGGGCTGCGGGCAGGCAACGCCTGCCAACCCACACAGACCATGTGTTAGGTCGGGGGACAGATAGATACATATATAAAAATATGCATTTTGTATAGACACATATATATATATATATATATGTGTGTGGATAAAGATTTGTACACACATATATACATATATATATATATATATGTATAGACATATATATATATATATATATAGAGAGAGAGGCATGCGTGTATATATATATATATACATATATATATATGTATAGAATCTAGATTCAAAAAATGAATCAACCCCTCGCCCAAATAGTCACTCAAAAGTGCTAGAAACATGGTCCCAAAGCTATTTTGTTCCCCCTATCTTTGAATGTTCCTCCCGTAGAGGGAGAGGCACGACTTAAGACCAGGCATGTGTGATCGGCCGTGGATGCTCCGAGTTTTTCAAAAAAACGTCGGGGGGGCGTCACCCCCGCCGGCAGCCCAACATCGACCCCCGCATTCGGGCAGCCACCGCGCGCCCAAGGCGCTGCGACCCCCGTCGCGGCGCGACGACGAGACGAGGTTGACCCTCGTCGAGGGGGTACCCCCGACGCTTTTCAAGAAACCCTGAGTATGTGTGGTCGGTCGTGGATGGGTATATGCGCTAGGGTCGTGCGGCGGTCGTGAAGGGTCTTGCCATAGCACTCGACCGTCCTGGATGCCAGGCGCAGTGGAGGCCAGTCCACAAGGAACCTTCCACAAGAAACCCAGACATGAGACACCAGGACGTCAATGGATGTTTGGTGTTGGAACGTCACGCTTCCCTTAGCAGAACCATCGAAACCCCCAAAAACCAGGGCACGCTGGAGGCAAGCCGGCTGTTTCTTGGCATGCATCTCCAATGGAGGCGTGCGCTCGGGTCGTGCGGTGGTCCTACGTAGGAGGGTCTTGCCGTAGCGCTCGACCGTCCTGGATGCCAGGTCTGCCGGTCCCCAGAGTGCTGCGATGCGCGCGCGCTCTGCAGGCGAGGCGGGGGCGCCCTCCTGGGGACGGAGGAGCACTTTTTCGATCCGCGGGTCGAGAGCGCACCTCTTCAGGTCGAAGCTAAGCGGGCCGCGCGAAGCTTGACAGGAGGGGCGGGGAGCGGTCAGAGCGTCCAAAACGGCCTCGGCGAGGAAGCCAAAATCATTGATTTTACTATGGTTTTGGCCCCATTTTGGCCTTCTGAGGGGGCAGGGCTAATTAAAGCTCCCCTCTTCTTTGATCGATTTCCTCCACGATGGCCGCAAGAGGGCCCCCAGGATGCCCCAAGAGGCCGCAGGATGGCCCCAGGATGGCCCCAAGAGGCCCCCCCCAGAGGCCCCCAGGAGGCCCCCAAGAGACCCCCAAGAGGCCCCACGAGACCCCCCGGAGGGAGGGGAGGAGAAAGCGGCGGGGCCTCGAGGGCGAGGCCGAGGGGAGGCAGAGCCCCAGAGACAGGCCCTCCTGGGAACAGGGGAGCGCAAGACTGCGTACGGCAGGTTCGTGTCGTGTCGACCCAGGCGTTGGTTCCTGACACCGCGCTGGATCGCTCAACCTTGAACGATCGGCCGTCTCCGCAACGTCCAATCGTTCAACATCGACCGATTCTGGGCCGCCGTCGGCGTTCAACCTTGAACGTCGGCGGCGGGGTCGCCGCCGGTCGACACGACGCGAACCTACCGTAAACGTGCACGTGCGGAGCTCCGCGCGGATCTCTTGGATCCGCGGACGGCCCCCCTGGCGGCGGCGCCGCGCGCCGCCCCGGGCGCGCGCCGCACGCCCTGGGGGGGGGGGGGTCCGGGGCCGTTCCAGGAGATCCGCGCCGAGCTCCGACGGTTGACGGTTGGGTCGGGCGTGTCCCCCTACGGGCGGAGCTCGGGCGAGAAAGCGAGAATGCCCAGAAAAGTACTCCAAACATGTGCAACAATGATCTTGCAGAGGGGCAGACCCGACTTGTTGTTCATTGTTCATCGTTTATGGTTTATCATTATTGTTCAGGTGTCCAATGTTCATTATCAGTGTTCATCATTTCACTATTATCATCGTACAGGTGTTATGGTTTGTTTATCATCATTTTATGGCTTATCATCATCATTTCATGATTATTAATCACTGTTGGTCATTGTTCATCATTGTACAGGTGTTCAAAATTGTTTATGGTTACGTCTTGTTCATTGTTCGACTCCTGGGGGTCGATGTTCGGGGGCCGCGGCGGGCGGAGGTAGAGTTGCCCCCCCAGGGCCGTACGTTTGACGAGCAGTGCCAAGCCAGGCCACGTCAAGCAGTCCAGAGACCTGCGAGGCAATGCCACGCGGCGCGGAGCAACTTCCAAACCACTGCGCAACAAAGCGGTGCGCCGCAACGCCTTCAATGCTTAGATATGTATCGAGAGAGCTTCCCCCGAAAAGGGCGGTCCCGCCGGGCTCGATCGTCCTCTGTGTCTCTGTTCCGCCTGCCTCGGCCGCATCAAGCATCATCGCTGCCGCCGCCGCTCCGCCCGAGGCTTGGGCCATTCCGCCAGAGCTGCACCGCGAGGAAAGCGGCCACGACGGCGCGGGTCAGAGCTCGCGGCAGCTGCCGCAACAGCGCGACCCACGGCCGCTGCACGATCCAGACGGCGAGCTGGCTGACCACCAGCATGAGGACACCCAAAGCGACACGGAGCACAAAGCCGATCCAGCGCGGGCGTTCCATCAGCTGGGCGGAGTTGAACTCCGTGAATGACCCGTCCCTCTCGAGGAAGGCCCACGGCGGGACCTGGCCGCGCTCGCAGTTTACCATCGAGGTGTACAGCGCATCCTCACCGTTGACCAGCACCACGCCCAATGACAAGCCCGCAAGCCAATTCAGCAACCACCCAATGGACTGATTGCCGACCTTTGCATCGTCCCCGCCGCCGCGCAAGCAGGCTGCGGCGAGGCCGACGTGGAAGCAAGCGCCCTCCAATAAGTACAGCCAACCTTGCTTCGGAGTCGTCGCGCACTCGTCCTTGAAGAGACTCCACGACCGTGAGCAAAATCCCCAGCCCAAGACGACGAGGCTGCCAATCGCGGCCCAAGCAGCACACCGGGGCAAGCGGCACCAGGCGCGCACTGCGCTGCGACTCTGGGTGACGCCAAGTACTAAAAGCGCCAGCGGCAATCGGCACGACCACAGCTTGTAGTGGCGAGGGGTGTTGTGCGAGGCCTGCCTCAAGCAGGCTCCAGCCAGCACTGCCCAAGCAAGCCAGAAGCAGCGCGATCCAGTGCGGTGGTGCAGAACCAAGAGCGCTGAGCAAGCCATGTTTGTCCAGAGGTCGACCCTGAGGTACCAGATGCAGTCCTCAAAGAGTAACCTCTGCCAAAAACTTCGCCTCTTCACTACCTCGCCGTACGGCCATTGTTCGAGACAAGAACTGGCGTGTGTGCAAGCAGTGCCAAGCAACTCCCACGGCACCACCATCAGAGGCCACTGGCGCGCCAACTTGGCCCATAACTTGTCTGACCACTCCGCAGCGCTTCGCGGAGGTGACCGGACTAACAACAACACGGAGGCGACGGTGAAGGTATCTAAGAAACGGCCGGAGACGTCGTTGATGGCTTCACTGTAACAGAAACCCTTACTGCCGACATTGGGGTTCCCGTCTGCAAACCTCCGAAAATTCAGGTGCCGGACGACGCCTGTTAACGTACCCAGGATGCGCAAGGCATCGACGGCACAATGTCGTCCAGGCTTCCAATGTGAAGCGCAAACGTCTGCCAGCCGCCGGCTACCGCCAAGCAAAATAAAGACAAAAGGCAACCCGAGAGCCACCAATATTGGGCCGTGCAACGGGTCCCACGACGGGGTGCAATGCGTGATGTCGATACGAGGGATGTAAGTCTGGTGCTCCAATGCATCCAATAAACTTTCCACTTGTCCCTCGCCGGACATCGGCCAACAACTCGCACCCTTCGGCACACACATGGCAACAGGGGCGTCCAATCCGCACTCGCTAACCCACACCAAGCCGCCAGCTCGGTGGCAGTCGCGCCAGTGGTCGCGCCTGAACCACGGCACGCCCAACAACGAGATGCAGGCCGGGCATGCACGGAAGGCCAGCTCACACGCGGAAGCGCCGTCGGATGGTGTGTGCCGGAGCCTGCAGCAAGCATCGTAAGTGTACTCGCCGGCCCAACACCGGGCGTCCCCTGTGCGACCGAGGCGCAGGTCACAGCAGGGGCTGGAGTGCACGTCCTCGTTCCTGAAGGGGCCCCAGGACACACACACACATATATAAATACACACAAATGAGAATATCAATGTTTTCCCATATTTTCTGGGTTTTTGTCTTACCCCCAACTTCCTATATTTTCCCATGTTTTCTGGGGATCGACGATTACTTGTGTCTGTGTGTTTTTCCCCCCCTGAAGTTCCAGCAGGACAGGCCGCCGCCGCGCGCCGCGGCGAGGGCGGCGGCCGCCTCCAGCAGCGCCTCGCGGCAGCCGCAGCAGCGCTGGAAGGTGAACTCCGCGTCCCTCGGGTCGGGCGAAAAGGGGGGGATAGCAAAGGGGGGAGGGTGAGAATCAGCTCACGCAGCTGACTTTCCCGGCGCCTCCCGGCGCCGGAGGCGCCCATGTATATCGAGGAATGGGCCCCTCGGTGAGGCCGGAACCGGCTGCATGCAGCAAATTTCGTACAGAAGGGGCGTTGACCTAAGGAACCCTAAATAAGGAACGAGGCCCCCTTTTTCTCCATAAGTTAAACTTCGATTCCCCATCGAAAACCTTGGGAAAACCTCAGGCAAGCTGCAAAACAATCAAGGAACACGGAGCCCCTCCCCAACGAAAAGGGCTCCTTCTTCAAGACCCCTACTGCAACCCCCCCTTTCCCAATCCCCCCCTTTCGCCCGGCCCGAGTCCCAGCAGTCCGGGTGGCCCCAGGGCGAGACGCTCGCGTTGCAGCACAGCTCCGGCGACGACGCCGAGGCGGACGACGACCAGCACGCCGCATCGCACGGCCGCCCGCCGCCGGGGCCGCCCGCGGAGCGGCCCGGCCGAGCCGCCGGCGCCGCCGCGGGAGACGGAGCCCGGCAGGCACAGCAGCGGTCGAAAGTGAACTCGGCGCTCCAGCAGTCTGGATGGCCCAGTGCGGCAGCCGTGGATGGGCCTGTGTTCCACCACCACCACCACCAGAAGTTGGAGGGGGAGGGGGTCCTCCTCCTCCTCCTCCTCCTCCTCCCCCTCCTCCTCCCCCCCCTCCTCCTCCTCCTCCTCCTCCTCCTCCTCCTCCTCTGTCCTCCTCCTCCTCCTCCTCTTTGTCCTCCTCCTCCTCCGTTTCCTCCACTTCCTTCCCTCTTCCAACTTCTGGTAGTGGTGGAAAACAGGCCCGTCAGCCGTGGTGTCGCAGCATCGCTCGGCCGTGAACTCGCCGGACCAGCAGGCCGGGTCACAGCCCTCCGCTGTAGCGGCGGCGGACCTGCTGGTCACTGCGGCCTCACGCAGTTGCGCAGCGTCGGCTTCGGCGCGCTCGGCGGCGCCAGCGTCTCCTCCACGGCAGCCGCAGCAGCGCTGGAACGTGAACTCCGCATCCCAGCACTCGTCCCTGCCTGTTCGAGTGGCCGTCGCCGCGCAGCAGAAGTCGAACGTGAACGCGCCAGACCAGCATGTGTCGTCGCACGTGCCCGAATCAGATCTGGCAACCGGCGATGGTAGCGGCGGCTGCAGAGAAGGCGCTGGCGGAGCTGACTGGCAACCACAACAACGCTCGAAGGTGAACTCGGCGTCCCAACACTCGGCCACACCTCTGGGATCCAAGGTGGCGTCGCAACACCGCTGCGGTGTCAACCCGCCCGCCCAACAGGCGGGGTCGCACGGCACCACATGGTCAACCATGTCAAGCCAGGCACATACGATGCCAGCGCAACTTATCGAGGCGAGGCGAACAGCACTGGCGGGGGGGCCTGCGGGCCCGCGGGCGGGGAGCCAGGCGTGCCGCACAGCCTGCGCCAGAATGGCTACGGGCGTCTGGACGGTCCATGCAGGGAGCAAGTACCCTGCTTCCTCCAACCCTGCACCCGAATCTTTCAGAGCAATCCCACCCCCACAAACCCAACCTACACACCCGTCCCCGCGACACCGCACCCACTCACCCGCATGTCCTCGAAACCACCAGTGATCACAAGAACTTGCACTCAAGACCCCCTGTCCACGTCTCTCTGGGACCTCATCCCTTCCCGCTCCCTTGGACCGCCGTCCCTGCGCGCAGGCGCCCACTCCCCGCTGACACCGCCATGTCTCCCGCTCGATGCTTTCACATCCCCCCACGCAGAAATAGCGGTTCCCTGCGCGGGACCCTGAACTTCTGGCCAACACGGCATCTGGCAGATCCCCGACCCCGGACATCCTGGCGGGGACCCCGCCTCGATTTGGGGAGGAGGGAGGTCGGAGGAGGAGGAGGAGGAGGAAAAGGAGGAAGAAGAGGAGGGGAAGGAAGAGGAGGAGGAGGAGGAGGAGGAGGAGGAGGAGGAGGAGAGGAGGAGGCGGAGAGAGAGGGAGGAGGAGGAGGAGGGAGGGGGAGGGAGGAGGGAGGAGGAGGAGGAGGAGAGGAGGGGAGGAGGAGGAGGAGGGGGAGGAGGGATTCCCTGCCGCCGAATCGCCACATAATGCGAGCAAGGGCTCTCCAGACCCAGGCAGGGGTTCTTCTGGCAGGGCGCAGGGCACTGTATCTGGCAGACTCCTCCTCCCATCTTCCTCCTCTCCTCCTCCCCTCCTCCTCCTCCTCCTCCCCTCCTCCTCCCTCCTCCTCCTCCCTCTCCTCCCTCCTCCTCCCTCCTCCCCCAGCCTCCCCTCCTCCTCCTACCTCCCTCCTCCCCCCAGCCTCAAAATCAGCGCTCGTGGTGTTTTGCTGGCTTTTTGTTCGGATGCAGCGTTGTGCGTGTCCTCGCCACGGCGATTCCGCAGCAGTCGACGCGTGGAGCGAGGCACGTGCAGCGGCTTATCGCCACGGCCATGGCCAAGGCTTGCGGCTGGTGTCCCCACCGCCCGCTTGGTGAGCCATTGGGGCGCCTGCGGTGGCATCCTCGTGCTCCTCCGTGCCCCTCGTCTCCCCCGTACCCTCCGCATGCCTCCTCCACCCTGTCGGCGCAGAGTGTGCCCTCGCCTCAGAGCGCTCCCCTTGCCATCGCTCGGACGTCCCTTCCTGAGGCCGGGCGAAAGGGGGGGATAGCAAAGGGTGTGTGTGAACATCAGCTCACGCAGCTGATTTTCCCGGCGCCTCCTGGCGCCGGAGGCGGCCAGATATCAAGGAATGGGCCCCTGGGTGGGGCCGGAACCAGCTACATGCAGCAAATTTCGCACCCCCGCTTTCCCTATCCCCCCCCCCCCCTTTCGTCCGGCCCGACTTCCGCGTGAATCAATTGAGTTCGGGCGTGCGCTTTTTTTTGCCCGGGTGATCCAGGATGGGGGGCCTCCTCCGTGGTCCTCGCCGGGGAGAAAAAACGATGCCAAGTCCTGGGCGCGCCAGCGTCGCATCCGCCCGTCCCTCCTCCGCGCGGCGGCGGCAAAGGAGCGGGAGACTTCGGCCCCCTCCAGGCCTCGGGAACAGAAATATAGCGAGCGCGCACGCCACACTCAGCGGTCAACGCCTCCCCCCCTCCCCCAATGTTCGAAAACTGGCGGCGCGTCGGATGAGTTGCACTTCGACCGCAGTCTCCCACGCGCGTGCCAGATTTGGGCTTGGTGAGCATTCGGCATTGGGCAGAAGGGGGGGGGGAGGGGGGGGGAGGGAGGGGGGGAGGGGAGGGGGGCAGACAAGCTAGGTGCGCTCGCGTCATATCTGACGTCCTACCCCTCCCTTCCATCCCATACCATGGCGCTGATTTTCTCTATCCGCGGACGCGTGTCGTAGCGGACCTGTGGCTCCGCGCGCGCGCGTAGTGGGTGGTGGTGCACGTGCGTGCGTGCGTGCGTGCGTGTGTGCGTGGTTGTCGTGGTGGTGGTGGTGGTGGTGGTGGTAGTGGTGGTGGTGGTGGTGGTGATGGTGGTGGTGGTGGTGCTGGTGGTGGTGGTGGTGCTGTGTGCTGGTGGTGGTGGTGGTTGTGGTGGTTGGTGGTGGTGGTGGTGGTGGTGGCGGTGCGGCGCGGTGGTGGCGGGCGGATGGGCGCGCGAGAAAAAGGCCCGCGCTGGGGCGAGAACGCCATCCTGAACGACGGAGGCCAAACACCGATCCGAAAATGAGGCCCACGCTGCAGCGGGAGCACGATTCGGAACGATTCGGGAGCAGAAATGAGGCCGGCGCCTCAACGAGAGCAGCACTTTGGGAAAAAATGACGCCGGCGCCTCAGCGAGAGTCGTTTCCCGGGATTTCCCGGGCATCCTGTGTGTAAAAACAGTACGCGGAGGGTGCGCGGGCATCACCCGGACGCCATCAAGGGAAGAGGGAGGGTATTTTCATATTGAATAATTGTAAAGGGGGGGGGAGGGAGGGGGGGGAGGGGGCGGGGAGGGCTCCGGACCTCTGCTCAGTGCGGCTGTTTGGAACCGTGCGTCCTCTGGGGAGACTCCACCATCTCGAAACAGGCGCCAAAAACAGCCAGGATCTACTCAGTGGGGGGGGGCAGGGGGGGTTGGGGGGCCCGCGCCGATCGGCAAAACAATGAATAAAAAACGATCACGAGTGGGGGTGTCAGCCAGTTGCTTTCCCCCTGCCCTCCCTCCGCTTGCACGGTTTCCCCTGGGGCCGTAGGCGACCCGAGGAGGAGGAGGAGGAGGAGGAGGAGGAGGAGGAGGAAGAGGAGGAGGAGGGGGAGGAGGTGGAGGAGGGTGAGGGGGATGAGGCAAGCTAGGTGGTCTCGCGTCATATCTGACGTCCTACCCCTCCCTCCCATCCCTTACCATAGCGTAGATCTCCTCTCTGTTCGCACAGTCGGATGTCGTTGGGGGGGCTCCTGCGGACCAACAACTCAACAAATCGGCATCGAATGTGTAATCACTTCTGATGGTTGCTTCGGGGGGCATTTTCTAGCTGTTGGGTTCTAGGACCGAAAACCATGCCGTGCCATGGCGCTGGAAATAATGACGCCAGCGCTGCAGCGGGAGCACAATTCGGCATGAGCGGAAGCGCGGAAATGAAAACAGCGCTGCAGTGGGAGCACGATTCGGAACGAGCGGAAGCCCGAAAATAAGGCCAGCGCCTGAGCGAGAGCAGCATTTTGAAAACAAAAAAGCACAAGCGAACAACTAACTCGCCGACATCCTGTGGAAAAACAATACGCGAGGGGGGGACCGAACACTCCGAGACAGATTCCGCCACAGACTCAGGGGAGAGAGGAGACTAGTATTAATATTGAGTAGTAATTGTAAATGGAGGAGGAGGAGGAGGAGGAGGAGGAGAGAGGAGGAGGAGGGGGGAGGAGGAGGAGGAGGAGGAGGAGGAGGAGGAGGAGGAGGAGGAGGAGGAGGAGGAGGAGGAGGAGGAGAGGAGGAGGAGGAGGAGAGGAGAGGAGGAGGAGGAGGAGGAGGAGGAGGAGGAGGAGGGGAGGAGGAGGAGGAGGAAGGAGGAGGAGGAGGGAGAGGGAGGAGGAGGGGAGGAGGAGGAGGAGGAGGAGGAGGAGGAGGAGGAGGAGGAGGAGGAGGAGGAGGAGGAGGCGGAGGAGGAGGAGGAGTAGCCCTCGCCCAAGCCCTTCGGAGAAACCCTCCAGAGTGGGGGAGCGTCCGCTGATTGTTTGCCCCCCTGCTCGCCCTCCGCCCCTCCGGCGCGGCCCCCGAGAGGCCCCCCCGAGGGCGGGCACCGGCGGGCCCCAGCACGCGCGCCCCGGGAGGGGCCCCGAGAGGGGCCTCGAGGGGGGCACGAGGAGAGCCCCCCGATGGGGGCCCTCGAGGGGCCGAAGGGGGCGCCCAAGGGAGCCCCCCCAGAAGGGCCGCGGGAGGCCCCCAAGGGGGCCCCAGAGGACCCAAAGAGGCCCCAAGGCCCCCCGAGACGGCACCAGACAGCCTGAGGGGGGCCCCAGGACGGCCCAGCGTGCCCCCAAGAGGAGCCCCGAGGCGGCCCGAGGAGGCAACAAGCATTCTTTCGCGTAGGTGTTTGTGGTTGGTGTTTTGATTCTCGCCCAAGATCGGCCGACGATGGCTCCGGGAGCATCCGAGATCACGCTCATCCGTCCCAGGTGGATGCCACGAACGGCACAAGAGGCTCCCAATATGGCCTCAAAACGGCCTCGGAGACATCCAAAAGGCCCCAAGACGGTCCAAAAGCGCTCCAGGAGGACCAACATTTGCTTGCCACAGGACGGCCTAGAGGAGGTCCCCAGAACGTCCTCCAGCTCTCAAGGGGAGTCGGGGGCTGTGCCTGTCGTTTTCCCCCGTCTCTTCTCCCTGCAGGGACCATTCAGGGGGGGGGAGGCCAGCGTGTCAGACATCATTCGGCCGCAGGCTGGTGGAAGCACATTCCGTGCTGCGCGCAGGGCTACTGACGAACACAATACAACATGCACCTCGCGGCTAAAACTGGATAGTGCGCGGCCACCCCGCGGTCATTGCCAAGTGGTTTTGTCAGGGACGGCGGGGGTGGTGGTGTCTGGCGTGCTGTGCGCAGGCCCACCAGACACAAGGATGGACATTGGTTTTAGACAAGGATGGCGGGGGCCGACATGTTGCCCGATGTGTGCTGTCACGTGCGCAGGCGCACCGGACACACTCTGCACGTGCCCCGGGGGAAACAAGCGGCGGGGCGACGAGAAACGCACCTTTCCGAGCATCCGTCGGAGCCAGGCTGGGGCCCGTTCGGGGACAATTTCCTGCACCATGCTTGTTGCCCCCCGTCTACTCCCGCCCGAAACATCACTCTGAAATGAACATCTTTTGTATTTCGGTTTGGCCAGATTTGCAAGTGGGATCCGGCAAGCTTCCTCCTCCCACGTAATCACAGCCGCCATCACCAGTCACTCTCCTCGTCGTCGCCATCGTCCACGTCATCGCCGCTGCCGAAACATTCGCACCTAAGAGCACTCATGCCTTAGCACCCCACGACTGTCGGCCCGCGCCCTCCGCGGGCTGCCCGTTCAAGTTGTGCCTGACGAGCTGGTCGAAACTGGAGCCCAAACAATCCTGGCAACGTCGCGGCAATGCTGCTGGCGCCGCAACGCACCCGCCCTAACTGACATCATGAACATGGCATTTGCCAAATGGTCCTCACTGATTCAACTATTCCGGCTCTCCTTCCCTCCTCCTCCTCCTCCTCCTCCTCCTCCTCCTCCTCCTCCTCCTCGTCCTCCTCCCTCCTCCTCCTCCTCCTCCTCCTCCCTCCTCCCTCCTCCTCCCTCCTCCTCCTCCTCCTCCTCCTCTCCTCCTCCTCCTCCTCGCCTCCGCCTCGGCCTCCTCCTCCTCCTCCCTCCTCCTCCTCCTCCTCCTCCTCCTCCTCCTGCACCTCCTCCTCCTCCTGTTCCTCCTCTTCCTCCTTTTCCTTCTCCTCATCTCCTCCTCCTCCTCCTCCCTCCTGCTCCTCCCCCTCCTCCTCCTCCTCCTCCTCCTCCTCCTCCTCCGCCTCCTCCTCCTCCTCCTCCTCCTTCTCCTCCTCCTCCCCCTCCGTCATTTCCCTCGACCTGCACCTGCTGCAAGCTTATCTGGAACACCGCGCCACGAGTGACGCATGCGAGACGAATCCGCCGCAGCGTTTCCCCTGGTACGTTGAGGCGCTGTCCGCAAGCTGGCGGGTTTCTGAATGTTTTCTAAGAGCCTTCTCGCCTTCTGCGAGGTTTCCTGTGTGCAATTCGGGGACAGGCCAGGGGAACGTCTCGGAAGGCCGGGGGACTTCCGAGCCGTCTGAGAAGGCCCGCCCGCCCCTTCTCGCTTCCCCCCCTCGCCCGCCGCCGACTGATGGCTAATCACGCGCTTGCCCAGCCTGGCTGAAACTCGCCCGCAACTTGACCTGTCGGCGCAAGCTCGCCCTCGACCGGGAAACCCGACCACCTGCCGAGATCAAACGCCTCGGGAGCCCGACAGCCTGGCCACACGGATCGCGGTTCCACAGGGAGCTCAGCCTGCTGCCAAAATGAGAGGCTTCGCATACCGGCCCAGGCCCAATTCAGCGCACCTCTCACACGGATCGTGCCTGACACGGACCCGGGAGCTCCACTTGCGGCCTCAACATACGCATTCATGATGCGGGCCTCTGCCCAATCCTGCACACCGCTGACACGGATCGCGGATGATAGTTTGCTTAGTTCGCTCTGTGGGGCAGTTGTTGAAGACGCCATCGCCTCCTGAGACTATGCGAAAAAAAGGTTTTCGCTGGCGAGCGAACCATTATGCCAGCCCTTGGCCAAGTCTCAATAGCGCACCGAAGGTACTTCGTGGTTCACTAAGGGCGCCGTCGCCAAACTAACGATTACCAATTTCAACATGTCGCACCCAGGGTATTTCTGGGGGGCACCGTCGCCAAACGGCCGAAACGGATGTGCCCGCATGCGTCCCGCCGCCAATTCCGACACGCCTCGCGCGCGGAACTTTTTGCCACAGGGACCCAACTCCATCCATCCCGCGGTACACCCAGAATGAGAGGGCCACACCCTGCGCCACGCGCAGCTGCATAGGGTTGGGCCCTTCCCCGGGCGATGCCCATCCTCGACCGTCACCTGGCCATCGCTCGAACGTCCATTCCCTGTGTTTTTTTCGGTGTCGTGCGTGGCTTTTCCGCCGAATGATCAAGGATGCTCCTCGATGGTCCTCGCCGAAGGAAAAATGCACACGTCCGAGCGATGCCAAGTCGACTGTCACAGAAAGGTTGACGCCGCCACTCGTTTCGAGGACAGACGAACCACCCCCGCAGTGAGCAGCCCAACGAGCGGAGCCCTCTGGCAAGCGCGTCTGCAAAGGGGATCGAACAGGGCAGGGCCGAAGACGCCTGGGGGCTGTTCTGTAAACGCCAATTGTCGGGATCGGGGTGACTTTAGACGAGCGCGTTCCACTAAGCGACTGCTTGCAAATGGCCTGGATCCGCCGCGGGGGAGCCGCGATAGATTCCAGCGAAGCAGACATGTGTCTTGTTCGGACGTTTGCGAGTAGGCACTGTGCGAGTAGTGGAACGCGCTCGGTGAGGATTGCCCTCCTTTCACGGTCACTCTTGCAGGACGAATAACGCCTGCACTGCACGGCTGTACTTGCGCTGCTGGGGCCAGTGGCTTGCAACTTCGCGGTGGGTTGCGCGGTGCGCGGTGGGTTCCGCCGTGGGCGTCGTGCGGCCGGCTGCGCTGTGGGCTGCGCGGCGGGTTGCGCGGTGGGCCAAGCGGCGCGTTGCACTAATAATGCACGGCTCCACAATACGACTCCACACACGGAGGCTTCTACGCACCGGATTCAACGCATACGGAGCTCTGCACACATCGGGCCGCTGCTTATGTGTCGTGAGCCCTTGCCTTACCTCGTTCGAGCCCGGCGCGCGTCGACTGGCCTTCCGAACGACAACGCAGGCAAGCAGCAGAATCTGTGTCGGGGCAGCCTGTGCCCCACCCGAGCCCTCCCTACCCAGCCGCCCCCCCTCGCCATCGCTCGGACGTCCATTCCCTGTGTTTTTTGTCGGTTTCGTGCGTGGTTTTTCGCTGAATAATGAAGGATGCTCCTCGGTGGTCCTCACCGAAGGAAAAATGCACACGTCCGAGCGATGCCAAGCCCCTGTGCGGCGGCAGATGTGTGCGGCAGCGCTCCTGGACATGCAAGGTGGGAGGTGGGAGGGGTCAGAGGGGCGGATGCACACTGACGCAGGGGGCACGTTCGCCCTGCTGTGGGCTTGCCCGCGGGGCACACCTTGGGATCGGCACGGCAGCGCGTGCGCCACCGGAGACGCTGGGGCTGCGACAGAGAGTCCCCCATCAAAAAGGCCCAGCGAGCTGAAGAGCAGAGCTCTGGAGTCAGCGCTGTGCCACCAGCGATCAGGGTGACGTGGGAAGACACAGCGCTATCATCCAGTGGACATACCTGGAACACATGTTTGGCTTAGACTCGGCGTTTGCACAAGTCGGTCTTACATGCCTCGAACACGAGAGGGCCGAGACAGAAACACTGGCGCGGCATGGCTGGGTAGGCCTCTGCGGCAACGGTCCTCCTCGGACGTACACCTGGGATGCTTGTCGGGATTGCCTTTAGCCTCAAGGCAAGGGAGACTAGAAGGCGGCCAATAGAGACGGAGCAACGAGGGGGGATGTGTGATGGAAGGCAGGTTTGATGAAGGAGTATCGCCAAAGAAAAAGAGCAGCAAGGTGTGACAGATAAATGGTGAAAACAAGCTAACAACATAGAAATGTGCGGGGGAAGAGGGGTACGGAGGATGAGGCGTGGGACACATGAGTGGGGATAACAATGAGGAGAAGAAGGAGGAACACAAAGTATGAGGCGTGGGGAGAGATGGGAGTTATGAATCGATTAACGAAGAGAGTCTCAGGGGTGTGACATGGATGCGGGAGAGGAGGTGCAGTCATTGAGGAGGGTGTGTGAGCAGGAGGAGGATCCCGGAGAGGCGAGGATGAGGTATAAGGAGCACGACCATGAGGAGGACCATTGTCACATGGATGATGGGGGGGGCGGGGCGATGACGTGGAGGAGGAGACATACGCATCAGGACTGAGGGAGACGAGGGAGAGGATGAGCGAGGAGCGGGAATGTGGAGAAGGCAACGGGGGAGCAAAGAAGAGAGAGGCTGGGCAAAGAGACTGGCAAGAAGAACGGAGAGGAACGGAAAATAATCGGAACGATTATGATGAGGGGAAGGGCGAGGGGGAATACAGTCGGATTTGATTGGAGAGGACACGCGACAGGACATAAGACCCTTCCGAGGGCCACATTGCCACAGGAATGTAGGAAGCATGGGCCGCGAGACACAGGACAGAAGGGTACCCTTGATTGGGCGGGGTCGACCTACTAATCTGGGCCGACTGTAGAAAGAGGAACGGGGAGGAGCGGAACACAACCGTAACGATGATGATGAGGGGAAGGGCGAGGGGGAGTAGAGGCCGTGAATGGGATGAGGGATGAGTGCGCAGGAGCACGTCGATGCCAGTCCGCGCGCAGGCGCGCTTCGCGAGCGGCAGGGTTTGCGCGCCAGCGCCAAGCCTCCCAGCACGCGAGGTTCGCCGCCGCGACCCAATGTCTTGGGCGGTCGACCTTCTCGGTGGGCATCCATGTAGCCCGTGGCAGGACTCAGCTCGAGGATATCCTCGCAACTCACGCCCCCCCTGACACTGGGCATTGCACCACAAAACTGGATCTTGTGGCTGGGCAACACGACATCACCAGCTGCAGAACTTTCTCGAGCTGAAGCTGGCGTTCAATCCGCCAGCTTGACGTGGCGTTCACACACCTCCATTTGTCCAATACTCTTGATAGCCTGCTGCTTACGCAGCAATATCCACTTGGTAATTTCGATGGGTTCCCTTTGGGGGATTTGCCAGCCGAGTTCGATGGCTAGGAACAAGTGACGCGTTTACTCATGTGAATGGAACCCACATGGTATTTCGCCGATGCTGGCCAACTTGGGTCTTGTCAGGGACTGGACTCGAAACGCGACGTGCCTGCGTCACTGCTCCCGTCAACGGCACTGCTCGCCGCCGCGGCCACCATAACGACCTGCTCGATAACATGCTTGTAGCCCCCATCTTTTAAGGGCCCAAGGACACACAAATAAATACACAGGAATAAAATGATTCCCCATAGTTTCCCATATTTTCTTGTTTTTTGCCTTCCCGCCCAATTCCCATATTTTCCCATATGTTTTGGGGGATCGACGATCAATTGTGTCGGTGTGTTTTTTCCCCTCCGGAATCTTGGCTCCAACCAAGATCTTTGAATCCGCGCTGCCTGCACCAACCTTGCGCTTGAATCGCCGTTATGGTCGCAACCGCTGCGTCAAGCTCAGCTTCCCTTGCTGTCTGCCACGTTCGCGCTGTCGTTGGGTGCTTCGCTCGCTCCTGCCACTGGGCGGCTGCAGTCTGCCGAAGCATGACTCCACCCAACTCGCTTCCTTCTTCGGCCGGGGCTATGACGAAGATAAATCCGATCCAGAGCTTTCCGGAACGCTCTCAGAGCATTCTGGAATAATACTCTCAGGGGGCTGCGGCGCCCGATGCATCCTCCACATCCGCCCGATCGTCGCAGATTCTCGACTCGTCCTCATCGGAATTTGACCTCGTCCTGGCTTCGCCTTACTTCTGCGCACCCCACTCTGTGGGCAGGAGGAGAGCGGGCATTTTCGCAATTCTTACACAGTTGCTACTTGCTGCAAACGCGGGCCGGCGGCCCGGGTCAGGGCCTGAAATAGTTTGACCTGCCCTGATCGCTCAGGTCTCTTGAGCCGAAGTGGTTGCGACTGGTGGTGGCGACTTTGGGGAGAAACGGGGTGAGGAGAAGAGATGAGGAGGTGTCGGTAGGAATGAGGGGGGGGGCGCTTGGGGCGAATGGATTAGGCACAACGTAGGGGTGGAGTGAGGATGAGCGGCGAGGAGGATGGACGATGGAAGGGACATCGCTTCCAAGGGTTCGACCAGGTACAGAGAGATGAAGAGATAGACACAGAGAGCGAGAGAGAGATAGTGTGAGGAGGAAAGAGATGTACTGAAGGTGAGACCGAGAGAGAGAAATATAAAGAACGAGAGAGAGAGAGAGAGAGAGACAGACAGACATGTTGAGAACGTGTGTTGCTAGTGACGGGGACAGAGAGGGAGAGGGTACAGGAGGAGGTGGAATCCCACCAGCCCTTTGGGCCAAGATGATCTAGCGATATCTGTCTTTCCTCTTCCAAAAACCCGCTTCCCTTCGGGGAGGGGAACCCTCTCCATCCCCTCCCTGAGATTGTTGGGCGGGTGTCGCGATCGGCCAAGGCCACCGTCCCCAAGATGGTCCCGAGAGCCCCGCCAGGGCGCCGAAGGCGCCCTAACAGGGCCAAAAGGGACCGAAGACGCAAGAGAGAGCTGCAAGAGGGACCGAAGACGCCACAAGCCCCAAGAGGACCCCCAAATCCCTCAAAAGAGTCCCAAGAGGGCTCCAAGAGGCGACTTTGAGGGCTCTGCCCTCGTCCTCGTTGTCCTCTTCGTCCTCCTCGTCCTCCTCCTCCCCCTCCTCCTCGTCCTTGCCCGCAGCGTCTTCCTTTTCCGTTTCCTCCTTTTCCTCGTCGTCGTGGTCATCGTCGTCGTCGTATTCCTCCTCCTCCTCCTCGCTCCTACGTGAGCCCCAGGGATGGCCCGACGAGGCCCTCCAAGGCCACCCCCTTGCTCCCAAAGATCTGCCTGTTCACCCTGGTGACCCGCTTTGTTGCACTAGATCTCTCTTCGTCCTTGTTCCCGCCAACTCTTATAGGCAGATGTCTGAGTGGGCTGGTGCGGATACGCGAAGGAGAATATATAGAAGGAAGGACGACGAGAAAGAGAGAGAGAGAGAGAGCGCGAGGAAGAGAGAGGACGCAACACATTGGATTTCGGGAAAGTCCAACGACTACATCCCGCTTCGTGTTGGACACGGCTATCAATCCACCGCAAGCTTGACGGCACATCTGCCAACCCTGAACACAATGCATGTACAAGCCAGGTAACCATGAGCGCCGGCGTCGGTAAACGAATTAAGACACAGGTTCTCCTTAGGCGACTTTGCGAGGAGGGGACCCGGAAACAAGTATCTGGTTAGGCATTGGAACGCCACGGGCCTTCGCGCTTCAAACACGCACGTACACACATACGTACAAGTGCCCGAAACCTCTGATGCACAGAACCCTGGCTAGGATGGCGAAACCTGCCAACCCAAACCCAACATCCTGCTGATTGGAATTGATGTGAGAGTTCTCAGGAACGCAGAACCCGAACGAATTCTGGCAACGGCACTGCCTCTGGGCCCATCCCTCCCAAGCATCCCGAGACCTGGAATGGCACTGCGCTCATACTGATCATGCAATGTTTGAGACAAGGCTGAACCTAAACGATGTGTTTCGCTTTCGTTTTGTTGTTCGGTTGCCCTCGTTTTGTCTTCAATCCGCCTTTACCGCAAAACGAAGTCGAAACGACAACGGCCCACGACATCGCAAAAACACCGTTTAGGTACAGCCCTGGTTTGAGAGAGTCCGGGTGCTGCCAATCTCGGCCAGGGTTTCGAATATCAGTGGTCACTGCAACCTGTTGCCTAACAGGGTGCGATGCCACGGTCTGGATGCGCTGGCACGCACATGCGATACAAGCTGCATACCAGCTCTTTGAAAAGAAGTTTCAGTACCCATGAGAATGGGCTTGGTCCGTCTCCCCACAGGCACAGTGGGAACAGTGTGCGTTGAGATGCGACGAACTCGAACTCGAACACCTAGGCGACAACGACACTCTACGTTGATTATCCCAGCGCAACCTGCACTGCAAAAGAAGTTCGCCCGACAGAGAAACAGACCGAGACCGACGACACGGAACAGGCCCCCTCATCAACACGACTCCGACCCTTCGCCCTCATGCACATTTCATGCTGCCCAACTTTTGAGCAGGGACCGACCGTCCCGGCATTCCTATAGTCATACCACGAAATGTTCTTGGAACCCAAAAAATGCTTGAAGAACAAAAGCAATGCTCTTAGAACATAAGGCCGGTGTGTTAAAACGAGACAGTCCCGGCCAGACATGTTCTAAGAACATGTCGTGGAAACCACAAACAGTTCTTAGAACATTGTTTGGTAGGGCTATGGGCGAGCCAGGACGCTTCGCCACTGCTTGATTCCCATGCCCCCCGTCCAGATCTCCCTGCGTGACATTGTTTAACCCTGCTATGTCAGATGCAGGTCGTTACCCCAGGGGGGGGAGGACGGGCGGCCGGCACCGGGAACGCTTCTGCGGGAGGTGGGGTGCACGGGTTCCCCCGGGGCCGTAGGCGACCCGAGGAGGAGGAGGAGGAGGAGGAGGAGGAGGAGGAGGAGAACAAGGTGGAAGAGGAGGAGGGGAGGAGGAGATGGAGGAGGAGGAGGAGGAGGAGGAGGAGGCGAGGGAGGAGGGACGAAGAGAGAGGAGGAGGAGGAGGAGGAGGAGGAGGAGGACGGGTCGCCGAAGCCCTTCGGAGCAAACCCTCCGGGGTGGAGGGGGGGGCACGTCGGAACGGGGGTGCTCTACGATCGCCATCGTATGGGCGCGAGCACCAGCATGTGGGGACATGCACATGCCCTCCCCAACAACGCAAGAGCGTGACGGTTACCTTGGGGGCGGTTCTGCCCAGGTAGCGACCGTTGTGCGCAAGAGGATAACACTGCACGGTTTCCCCCCGGGCCGTAGGCGACCCGAGGAGGAGGAGGAGGAGGTGGAGGAGGAGGAGGAGGAGGATGAGGATGAGATGGAGGAGGAGGAGGAGGAGGAGGAGGAGGAGGAGGAGGAGGGCGGAGGAGGAGAAAGAGCAGGAGTAGGAGGACGGGTCGCATAAGCCCTTCGGGGAAACACCCTCCAGATAAAAAAAAGTCCCCGTGTGGGACTCCGCGCCAGGTGCCCAGAGCCCCCGACCTGATCTCCCTGCGTCGAGCGCTGCTTCGCGGGAGGGCGATCAACGGGGGGGAGGGTGAAGAAAGGAGCCCCTCTCGCGCACCATCGGGGCCCCAAAAGGTGCACGAAGGGTGCACGCCTCTCCGCACCCTCCCCCTTAACCGCCGCCCCGCCCAAAGAGCAGCGCCCCACGGCACGTGGGACTCCTCGGGCCGGCTCCGTCCGTGCTGCCCCGCCCCCGAGGAGCCCCGGGAGGAGCCCCGGGGGTCGGCGCAGCCCCCCCGCGGCTGCCGGCGGGCCCGCGCCTGCGCCGCCTGCTCGCCGTCGGCCTTCGGTCACGGAAGCGCGTGGGGCAACGGTAGGAGGGGGACCAGCGCATGGGGGAGCCACTACTAGAAGCCTCCTAAACGGGGTCCGAGCAGATGGGGTCGAAAGATTGCGCCGCATCGCCAGTGCATCGCCGACGCACCGGCGATGCATCGGCGATGCACTGGCGACGTCGGCGATGCATCGGCGACGTGGGCGTGGAGAAAATCGGGCCCCGCATTGAGTCGCATCGCCGTCGCATCGGCGATACAGCACGAACCTCCGACCCCCTCTGCTCTGACCCCGCCTGGGCGGCCCAGAGCAACGTGCGGCGAACGACAGGGGGAGGGGGGCAGCTCGGCGGGGGGACCCGCTCGTGCGGGGGGTGGGGGCACGGTTTCCCCCGGGGCAGTAGGCGACCCGAGGAGGGGAGGGCGAGAAGGGGGAGGAGGGGAGGAGGAGGGGGAAGGAGGAGGAGGAGGAGGCGGAGGCGGAGGCGGAGGCGGAGGAGGAGGTGGCGGAAGAGTGAGGGGGAGGAGATGGAGGAGGAGGAGGAGGAGGAGGAGGAGGAGGAGGAGGAGGAGGAGGAGGAGGACGAGGGGGAGGGAGGAGGAGGAGGAGGAGGAGGAGGAGGCGTAGGAGGAAGAGGAGGAGGAGGACCGAGGGGGGGGCATCGTGCCCGAATCGGCGATGTATCGCCGACAGATCGGCGATGGGCCCCCGATAGCGCATCCGCAGGGTCCTGGGTGGGGTGGGCCACCGAGCCCTCATCGGCGATCAGCGGGCGATGGGGGGCCGATACAAAGAGGTCTCTCAGATGGGGTCGGAGCAGATGTAGACGGGGCCGCCCTGGGGTGAGAGCACGACCTCCTCCTCCTCCTCCTCCTCCCGATGCACCGGCGATGCATCTTCGAGGTCGGCGACGCATCGGCGACGTCGACGTGAAGCGAATCGAGCTCCACATCGAGCCGCATCGACGATGCATCGGCGATGCGAGCCGATCCTCCGACCCCATCTCCTCGGACCCTATCCAGGAGGCCTAGAGATACCTCCCCCTGAGCCTACCCCCCCTGCCCGAACGTTGCCCCTGGAAGCAACGGCACGGAAGGGTGTGCGAAGTGGCCGGCCTGGGGCACCGAGGTGCAAAAGGGTCCACGACTCGGTCTGATCGATTGCTCTGAGCTCTGCGGCCACGACCAATTCTGGGGAATCCATCCCTGTCATCGATGTGTCCCGCGCAACTGTCTCACGCAGCCCGCAGTGGTGGACTCGACTGGGCTGCCGATCAGATCGATTGGCGCTGATTTCCGCCGCCGTGACGTGGGCACTAGTCGAGTGTCCGCAGGTTCGCCGAGTGTGCCAAAAAGTCCCTTCAAGTCCTCAAGTTTCTCCGCATGGCTGATCGGGCTCCCCGCGTGACACTACAAGGGGCCTCGGGAGCCTGGTGGGACCTTGCACCGACTTTATCGAAAACGGCTTCTTGAATAATGATAGAAGTTGCCGAAATTATCGAGCACTGTCGAAATTCGTACCGAAATTATCAGGCCAGCACGGACTACAGGGCAGTTTCTACTACATCGGGGTTTTTCTCAGAAATATGTGCAGGATTTTTCATACATGATCAATGTATGAACTCATCGTTGCTTTAATCTTAAATCCCTGCATGTTTAAGACATGATCCGCACGCGGAGCACGTAATAAAAACGGCACTGTACAATGACCGAAAAGGTTTCCAGGCCCGTGTTGGAGCCTTCCTGGGCGCACGTTGGACCGCCTTGGAGGCCCCGGGGGCCGGCTCGAGAGGCGAAGAGCATCGGCAACCCTCGATGGAAGGGCCCCTGGGACACACAAATAAATACACACAGATGACAGCATTCCCCATAGTTTCCTAGATGTTCTGTTTTTTTTGTATTCCCCTCCCATACCTAAAAAGCCCCAGGGGAGCCCAAGACGCCGCCAAGGAGCCCCAAGATGCTCCCAAGAAGCCCCCAAGAGGCCCCCAAGACGGCCCCAAGAGGCCCCAAATAGCGCTCCAGGGCCAGCGGAATGAGCGAAGCGATTAACTAACAGGATTCCCCATAAGGTCCTATCTGTTCTGGGCATTTGTCTTCCCTTCCCATATTTTCCCAGGAAGCGACGATGCAGTGTGTCCGTGTGTTTGTTTCCCTCCTGATTGATGCTTGTATCCTTCAAACACACTGTGCTGAGAGCGCCCAAGACGGCTCAAGAGGGCCCAAGAGGCCGCCAAGATGGCCCCAAGAGAGGTCCAAGACGGGAAACTCGAACTGACGCTCGGAGCCTCCCGACCCAAGATGGCCTCTGAGATCGCCAGATCGTCCCCAGAAGGCCCCAAGGAGGCCCCAACCCAAAAGAGGTCTGCAAGAGGTCTTCAAGAGGAGCCCCGAGAGATTCCAAGAGACATGTAAGAGGCCTCGGTCCACAACCCAGTCACGTTGGCGGCGTTGTACGAAGGCCATACATTAAATATATGTAGTGGCTACGTGGACCCTTTCAGCGAGGTGGTACGGTTGAGTGTAATTGAATTATCTCTAATCTCTGGCCACGCGAGAGACGTTGAAGCTCCGCCGATGCTTGAACCATAAACTACCACAAAGGGGGCCGAAATCTGCCACCGTGCCTCGAAGCATGAAGTGGAGCGTCCTCAAGTACACGCGGGCTCTCTGTATCGAGTGCTGTCCAAACCTTGCCACCGTGGTTCGCCAAGGTTGCCCACCGCGCTCTGACCCTGCGCGCCTGGCTGTTGCTGCGCCCCCGGCTGCTCACTGTCGAACTCTTCGGTGTCTGAGCGTCCCTTCTCCCTCTCGGCCGTCCCCACCCCCCTCTTTGCTCGCCAGCCACTTCGCTAGTTAGGGCCCCTACCTAGCTTCTCGCTGGAGCGGAGTTCGCCGCCTCGCCGCGGACGAAACACCGTTTTGAGTGCTGTCGATATCCTGCAAGGGCCGAGAACTCCGATTTGCGGACCTCCTGGGCGCTCCTGGGCGCTGTTCGCGCGACCCCTTCGGAAGCAGGGCACGCCCAGACGGGCCAAGAGGGCCCCACAGGGCCCCCAAGGAGTCGGCCATGAGATCGCTCCAGGACGCCGAAGACTGGAGAGCAGCACAACCACCCTCACATGGATGAGCATCGTTTAACCGATCCCCATCCCCACCAGCGTGGGCTGGGCCCCACTGGCCGATTTGCGCCCCTGGGTGGGGATATAGGCTGCCCTCTTCGGGTTTCGAGGTGTGGTGGGGATGGGGGCAGGGATCGGTTAAATGATACTGAATGGAAGGAAACTCGATACTCGATTCGGTTTTTTATTCGGCGTTTCGACATTGGGCGGACAGGGGGGGGAGGTGGGGGCCTGGCTCCAGACCTCTGCTCAGCGCGACTGCTTGCAACGATGCGTCCCGTAGGGGAGGGACCCCGCCCGCTCGAATCAGGCTCCAAAAAACAGCCGAGATTTTTTACTCCACGGAGGGGGGGGGGCGAGGGCCCGCGTCGTTAAAGGCTTAACGACTTTTGCCGTCCTTCGACTCGCGCTGGAGCGGCCGCGAATTGCTCCCACCTTCCCTGGAGATCTCTGGATTTATCTGGATGTATCCGGATGTATCTCGATTTGCCTGGATTTACCCTGATCTATCTCGATTCATCTGCTTTTGCCAAGATCTATCTGGCTCGACTCCCACAAGTCGATAGTCGGGGATCTCCTGACCCGGGTCAACCCAGACCCGGGTCAGCCAGGGCTTGCAGAATCCTGCAAGATCCTGCAAGACCCTGCACCCAAACCCGGGTCAATGCGAAGGATCCTGCAAGATCCTGCAGGATCCTGCACCCAAACCCGGGTCAATGGGAGACTGGCCCTGCAGGATCCTGCAACATCTGGCGCTCTGGCTGACCCCCGTCTGCATTGACCCCCGTCTCAAAGCTCCCGAGATAGACCCTTAGGGAAAAAACACCGGCCAGGGAACTCGAACAGGGCGGGGCTGCTCAGTAGACGCCGAGGCCGCCCAGGGAGGGGCCGGCGAGGGGCCCGCGCGAGGCCCCAGGAAGGGGCCCGCGAGCTGAAGGGGAGGAGGAGGAGGAGGAGGAGGAGGAGGAGGAGGAGGAGGAGGAGGAGGGAGGAGGAGGAGGAGGAGGAGGGCGGGGGAGGAGGAGGGAGGAGGAGGAGGAGGAGGGGGAGGGAGGAGGAGGGAGGAGGAGGAGGAGGAGGAGAAGGGAGGAGGAGAATGGAGGAGGAGGAGGAGGAGGGAGGAGGAGGAGGAGGAGGAGGAGGAGGAGGGAGGAGGAGGGAGGAGGACATTTTGGACATCAGGAATGTCGTGGGCCAACCAACCCTCGTGGGATGGTTGAGGGGACCGCCCCGCGAAGCTCCTCCGTGCCCGACAGGCCTATGGGGCCGCATCGCTAGGGCGTCGGGCAGCGTTGAAGCGCCCTGCCCGGGCAGGCCGGGGCAGGCGCGACAGCGCCCCCTGAAGAGGGGGGAAAGGAACGGGGGGGGGAGGGTGAGAAGGCGGAGCGGGCAGGGGCAGGGGCGGGAGAGACGGGGGCACGGTCCAGCAGCGGCCCCGGCTCGGCTGGCGATTCTGGGCCGCCGCGCCGTCGACCCAAAATCCGCCCCCGCGCGCCCCGGCCCCCCGGGGCCGATTCTGGGTCGCGGCGCTGGCGACCCAGAATCACGGGGGGGGCGTTTCTACGCCCGGCGGGGACGGCTCGGCGGGGACGCGCTGCTGACGTTGAAGCGCCCTGCCCGGGCAGGCCGAGGCAGGCGCGACAGCGTTCCCTGAGGAGGCGGGGGGCGCAGAGTGGGGGGGGGAGGGGGCGGAGCAGGCACGGCGGGGGGAGGGGAGGATGGTAGCCAGGAGGAGGGGGGAGGAGGGCGAGGGGGGGCGCCGCCCGACGGCGGCAGCGACGGCAGCAGCGACGGCGAGCGGGCCGGACCACGGCCCCCGGCGCCCAGGCAGAGTCGTTCCCGCGCGCGCGGGCCCCAGGCCCCCCGGGGCCGATTCTGGGTCGCGGCGCCGCCGGCCCAGAAACCGACACCCGCGGGCCCACGCGCCGCGGGCGACGACGGTGGCGACGGCAGCCGCGGCGGCGGGCGGGGCCGAAGAAGCGACGGGAGGGAGGCAGGAAGGGAGGAGGGAGGGAGGAGGGTGGGAGGGTGGGAGGGAGGCCCAGGCCTCACCTCGCCACGCCACGCCACGCCTCGCTCAGAAGGGGGAAAAGGAGGAGGGAGGAGGGAGGGAGAGGAGGAGGAGGAGGAGGAGGAGGAGAAGGGAGGGGGAGGGAGGCGAGGGAGGGGAGGAGGGAGGAGGCGGGGCAACGGCCCTCCCATTGCTCCCGGGCCGCCAGGCGCGCTCCTCGGCTGAGCGCGCCGCCTGCCTGTCCGGGGCCTCGGCCAGCGGGACTCCCCGCGGCGACGGGAGGAGGGGGGAGGAGGGCGAGGGGGGGCACCGCCCGACGACGACGGCGGCGACGACAGCAGCGACGGCGAGCGGGCCGGACGCCGCCCCGCCGACCCGGCCCATGGCCCCCGGCGCCCAGGCGCCCTGCTTTGGTGATGGCGTTGACATATGAGATCTATGTCAGACGAAGTCACTTATAAGTTACTTCAACTATATATGAAGTTATTTGTAAGTAACTTGAAATCACTTGTAGTGAGATATGTTAAGATCCTGCAACTACCATCCACATCTAACTTAATTCATTAACATATACACTTAAATCACATGTAGAACATATGTTACTTGTGTGCACCCAACTGCCATACTTATAAGTTACTTGTAGTTATACTTATAATTAAGATAAGTTTAAGTCCGATAAGTCTGCTTTTTCGTCTGCTTTTTGAAAAGGGGGTCGGAAACCGAAAAACGCGCAGGTTTTCTTCAGCACAGTGTTTCGCCAGGCGCCAGGCGACCGAGAAGGCCGTTCATCACCGAGCTCAACCCGCGCAGCCTGGGGGGTAGGAGAGAGGGGGCGGGAATGGCGGGGGGGGGGTCGGGAGGGGATGCCATGCGCATTGGCGGCACACCGCCCGCACTTCTCATTGCGGCGCGTTCTGATGTGATTCGTTTCGGCGGCCCACCGCCCACGTCTTGCAAATTCTGAGCAGTTTTATCGCATTGGCGGCGCACCGCCCATCGCTATGTTTTGCCCGCGTATTGCAATTTGTACGTTTTGCACATGTTGATTGAAGTTTCGTCGCGTTGGCGGTGCACCGCCCACGTTCCCTTGATTGCGCGAATCGTTTCTTCACGCATCGGCGGAGCACCGCCCACGCAGCACGTTTCATCCGAATTCGTCATCGAATTTGGCGGTACACCGCCCACGTCCCCGTGATTGCGCGATGCGTTTCTTTCGCGTTGGCGGTGCACCGCCCGCGGCGCATGCTTCGCCCGAGTTTGTCATCGCATTTGGCGGCCCACCGCCCACGTCACCTTGATTGCGCGAGGTGTTTCTGCATTCGTTGGCGGTGCACCGCCTTCGGCGCACGTTTCATCATATACCGTTTGATTGGTCGCATTGGCGGCGCACCGCCCAGGAGGGGGGAGGAGGGGAGAGGGGGGAGGAGAGGATAGCAGAAGGAAGACGTGAAGGGCCATGCCATTTCCCTTCGCCACAATACGCTGCCCCTGCCCCACCGAGCGCTTCTGGAGGGGCCGCGGGGCGGGCGCCCCCCGACACGCCGCGGCGCGATGGAGCGCGTCCAGGATGCCCTGGGCGAGGCAGCCGCGGCGCTTGCAGCGGCGAGCGGGCCTTCCAGGGGCGCTGCAGAGCAGCTGCACTTCGGGAAGGTGCGCGCGCTGATCGAAGGCCAGAGGTGAGGCTCGGGTCAAAGATCCCGTACGGGCGAGAGGCCATCCGTTCCCCCTTCGAGGAGGTCCCCGCCTCCGTTCGGCGGAACGCCGCCCGCTCCCCCCTCCCCCCCGCCGTCTAACATTCCCCCGTCGTTTTGCAGGTGGACGGCCACGGAGAAAGGGCAGCTGCTGACCCAGCTCGGGCAGACGGGGTTCAGTCACGATTTGGTCGGCGCCGCGACCGAGTGGCTCTGCGGGAGGCGCACGAAGGCCAAAGGGCAAAGTTACGAGTGCTTCGTGGAGTTGCTTACTGCCTCCACGTGGCACGTGCTGCTGAGCCCAACCGAGTCGTTCGCTTCGAAATTTGTCATGTTGATGCGCCACTTGGAGCGCCTCGGGCTCCGGAACCCTTCCGAGCCGACGTTTGGCATGCTAGCCGCGTTCATGTTCCTGGCGTGCCAGCGATCAGGCATCGAGAAGAATTCGCCGACTCCGCAGCTCTTGGACGTGTACTTGCAGTTGGTGAAGACCACGTGGCGTTCCCCTGCCTACACAGCTGCTCGAGGCAAGGCGACCGAGTTTGTCGGCGCGCTCTCCCCCTCGGCGGCGCTGTTCCAGCAGGAGAGGCCGACGCTGTACGAGCAGGCGTTCGCCTCGGAGGGGCCCGTGCAGCCGACAATTGGGCTTCTCGAGACGCAGATCCTCGGGAAGCTCATCAGCTTGCGCGGCAACAGGAACGCAGCGCTCGGCGCCCAGGCAACGCCGCAGCGGGCGGCGTTGCCGCCGATCGCCTTCGCGCCTCTGCCGCCGCCTTCTCCGATGCAAAGCGTTGCGGTTGCAGCCGCGACGATTGCCGCGACGCCTCCCTTGGGAGCCGCGACGCCAGCGGCGTTGCCGTTGGGGGTGATCCCAACGCACAACACCCGCGGCGGGTGGCCGAACCCAGCGGCGGCCGCCCTCGTCTCGCAGCGCGGGCCGACGACTCCCACTCCAGCAGCTCCCGCGGGCAAGCCTGCCGCGATGTCGGGAGCGGCGCCTGCGGCCGCGGCCTCAAAGTTGGGTGGTGGCGCCAAGGTCAAGGCATCGGCCGTTGACGTCATGGTGCTGAGCTCGAGCGAGTCCGAGGTGGACGCGAAGGGGGCGCCGCAGAAGAAGGCAAAGGTTTTTGGACGGTAACCTGGGCCCGCCTCCGCGGCCTCCGCGATTCACGGGGGCGCGCCTCTGCCCAAGGCAGCGGCGCGCCCTCTGCGGGGCGTCGCAGGCGCGGCGATTGGTTATTGCCACTTGCCGCTGTCAAGGTGGATCCGACACTGCCGCTGGCGAAGCTGCCTGCCGACGCTGCCCTGGTTCTCCTCCAAGCGGCGGGGCAACGTACTTCCTCTGGCTGGAAAGCGGAGAAGGGCGAGAAGAAGCGGAGGAAGTCCGACGCAGTGGCGGCCTTGGCGAAGATAAAGGCTTCAGATGGCACGGCGAAGCCATCGGCGGCGAAGGCAAAGGCAAAGGCAAAAGCCGAGGCAACACCGAAGAAGACTGCGAAGGCGAAGGCGGCAGCATGCAAGCTGAAAGCACCGCGGTATGGCGACGAGACCACTCGCAGCCAGATTCTCTTCAGGAGCGGGCGCAGCGGGCCAGGCGGCACCAAGAGCAAAAAGTACAGGAACGGCAAGGAGAAGGACACTGTTGGGTCCCATCTCCTCCAATCGGCGTGGCCACGGGGCTCGATGCGCGGCGGCGGAGCGCGTTGTTGCGGCCGCGCGTGGCCTCGCTCCAATCATATGCGCAAAGAGACCCCGCGGGCCACTTTGCGTTTATGACGGTTTTCATCTGCCACTCAGGAGGCCGCCATCGCCTGGGCCAAGGCGCCGGTGCAGATCGAGCTGGAGGCTCGCAAGGGCGAGTTCTGAGGCGACCTGCTTCGGTGGCGCGATGCATGACTCTCAGTCGGATTTGCCGCGGGCGGCGCGTGGGGCGCGCAGCCTGCGTTCAGAAAACAAGGAACTCGGATCGAAATCGGATCGTAATCTTATCGGGCCTTGCTTGTCCTTGCGCTGCTCAGGCGGTTCTTCGTATTTCTTGGAAGGTTTGCCTGGCGGTGCACCGCCTCCATCTGTTGTCGGCGGTGTTCCGCCTTCGCTGGTTCCATTACCATGGGCGTTCTCATTTCTCTGACCGCTGCCTCGCCCTTGCCCGCCTCCCTCCGCCGCTCCCCCCGCGCCTTTTCAATTCAAGCAGCCCTCCCCGCGGGTCCCGCGGCGCCCCTCCCCGCGCCGCTGCCGCCAGCGGCCGCGGGCGCTTCGCGGGCGCATGGCGAGCGAGGGCGCGGCCAGCAGCGCCATGGACAACTCCGCGGAGGCGCTGGGAATTCAGAAAACGCCTGCTCAGCCCGAAGCGTCCGCTTGGGCAGTGCAGGCTGATTTCCTGGATTCCTGTTGAGGTGCACACGGCGGCTTCAGATGCGAGCCAGTCGCTTTTCGAGCAGGTCGCCGAAGCCTTGAACCTCTTCGAGATGTTCGCCCAGGCTCGAGGGAAACGGATCGAGCGCGCCCGACGCCCATGCGGCCCCGCCCCCGTTCGCCCGCGTTGGCCTGGATGCAGGCGGCGGCGGGGCAGGGCCCAGAAGCGACGGTGCTCTCGGCGTTTACCTTGCCTTGCGCAGGAGGCAGGCATGGATGACATCATCGCCGATCCCGCGCCGCCAGGCTGGCAGACGGCGGAGTGCCCTGGCAGCAGCAGCAGCGACCCCTCGCCAGAGGCGAAGCAAGGACCGACGCTCATCCCCGTCCACAATCAGGGCGCGGCGCCGAAGTCGCCGCCACGTCGCACCCGAGACGCTGGCGGCACGTGGCGGGCGGAGCAGCAGCAGCAGCAGCAGCAGGAGGTGCAGCAGCAGCAGCAGCAGCCGCCGTCGGAGAAGCCTCAGCCGCCGTGGCGCCAGCCGCAACCGCCAGCAGGCGCGCCCAACGTGGGCGCCTCAGGCGCGCCCAACGTGGGCGCCTTCGTCGCCAAGGTACCCGAAGTGCCGAAAGCGTCTGCGGCGCCAGAGGACGTGGTGCAGGCGTGCAAGTTCTTGCGCTCGCTGCTGGGCGAGAGCGCGCCGATCGCCTGGAACTCCAAGCGCGTCCAGGAGCCACTGGAGCTGCTGCAGCGCTACGTCGGCATCTGGGGTCGCGCCAGCAGGGGGCCGCCCGCGCCCATGCACGGTGGCCCGCAATTCTGGCGCGGCCAGACGTGGCGCAAGAGCGGGAAGCGCTGGGGCAACCGTGGTGGTTCAGGCCCCAAGTCGGAGTGGTACGCCTCCAAATACGGCCGCGCGCCACCGCGCCGCTCGCTCCAGGACAGCGGCGGCGGCCCGTACCTCGCGCCGACGCCGCCGCCGCCACCGCCGCCACCGCCGCCCCCGCGGCCGACGGCCGCGAGTTCGGCGCCCGCGGCAAAGGCAGCGGCCGTGCGGCCGCCTCCACTGCCCCTGACGGTCAAGGCGATGCCTTCCAAGAACCGCGGGCTGTACCTCTGAGACTCGCGGGCCGCGGGCTTTGACAACCCCCTCGGAGGTCAGACGCCGACTGAAACATCCATGAGGGGCGGGGGGACGTGAGAGCGGAGAGGTGATGGACGGTGAGCCAGGAGACAAATGGAAAGAGAGCGGAGTGGAAGTTTCAGTCGGCATCTGATTTTCCGATTTTCAGGTGCCGTTCTTCGCCGCTGGCGGCTGTCGCGGTAGGCGTGCGCCGCGCTCGCGGGACCGTTCGCGAATATCCTTTTGCGCGCGTCGCCAGCAAAAAATCGGCGGGGCACCGCCTGTCATGGGCTCTCGTCGGCGGCACTCCGCCTAACTTCGGCGGTGCACCGCCCGCGCGCGCTGGACTCCCAGCACTCCCCCCCATTCAGCTTCGGCGGTGTACCGCCTGTGCGTGCTCCACGCTCCCTGCACGCCTCCTCCATTCCTCTTATGATGTTTTCCGCAGCCGCAGGCTCCAGGCTGCGCTTGCGCCGCGCTTTTCCCGCGCGCGCCTTCGCGGGCGCCCATCCGCCGTCCTCGGCGCGCTCTCGCAGCCTTCGCGGCCGCCTCCCTTCGCGCCGTCTTTGGCGCGCTCTCGATCGCGGGCCTCCAGTGCGCCATCGAGCTCTTCTCTTCGCGAGATGCCCATGATCAGCGTCTTCGGGTGCACGTGCCCGTTGTCGGGGACCTGCTCGAAACGCGGGAGTTTCTTCAAGGGCGCGTCGCGAGATGAGGCCCTGTCGAGGCTCAAGACGCACTTGGTGAAGTCGAGCTACCACCTCCTCGAGGATGTCGACGCGGATCTTCAACTGGCCATCGCCGAGGTCGGCGCGCCCAAACGATTGCTTGCCCACGTCTTTCGGCGAACCTCGGTGGCGCTCGGCTCACCGAGGTCCGAGCGCCTTCGAGGTTCGACGAATGGCGCGAGCGATCGCGGGGCGCGCTTGAAGGTCGAGGAGTGGACTGAGGACACGGACGAGTGGGAGCGCTGGCAGAAGGCCAACGACGAGCAGTGGTGCAAGAACAACCGCCGCCGTGGCGCTCGCAGTGCGCCGTACCAGCCTCCCGAGCAGGTCGCTCCACTCAGCCAGAGTGCAGTGGCGGCGGCCTTCCCGAAGGGCAGCGGCAAGGGCGGTCCGCTTCAGCTCAACATGAGCGGAGCGAGCTCGCCCGTCAGCGCCAACATCGCGCCCGAGGCCACCGTGCAGCTGAACTCAGCGCAGGCGCAGGTGATCCTCGACAGCGTCACGAGGGCGAGGATGTGCTCGGCGGCCTGCCTGGCAGTGGCGGAGCGGTCGGCCGTGGCGTTCCGCGCCGAGCAGGCGGCCCTCGCCGACCTGCAGGAGACGCTGGCCAGCTGGCTCTCCAACAACGCGTCGTGAGGCCACGTTGGGGTCCTCCCGTCGCGGCGGCGTCGGCCGCCCCCTTCGGCCGCCTCGTCGGCCGCCCTCTTCGGCCGCCTCGTCGGCCTAGCAGCCCGCCGCGCCGCCCGCGCAGGGCTTGCATCGGCCGCGTAGGCCGCCTTGGGCCCCGCGGGGGTTCGACGCCGACTGACAGATCGGGGAGGGGCACGGTGAGGGAGGTGCGGAGGGAAGGGGCATGGAGAGGAGCATGGGAGGGGGGTGCGGCATGGGGAGGGGCATGAGAATCGGGGTGGGGCGGAAAGGCTGTCGGTCGGCTTCTGACCCCCGCAACTCTTCGGCGCATCCGCGCGGTCGCTCGCGCGCGCGCGGGCCGTGCGCGCACTCTTATGTCTGGCGGGTCCGCCATTCTTTCTTGGAAAACTGCGATCATCATCATCAACATCATCGTCATCAACATCACCACCACCATCATCATCATCATCATCATCATGAGTAGCATTGCCATTCTCATCCTCATCATTCCGATCACCCCCATAGGAGGAGAAGGAAGAGGAGGAGTGGTGGCGAGGAGAGGGCGAGGAAGAGGAGGAGGGGAAGGAGGAGGAGGAGGAGGAGGAGGAGGAAGGGGGGGGGAGGAGTCCTTCCCCACCATTTTTCATCATCATTCTCACCATCATCATTCCGATCACCACCATCGGAGGAGGAGGGGGAGGAGGAGGAGGAGGAGCAGCAGGAGGAGGAGTGGTGAGGAAAGAGAATGAGGATGAGGAGGAGGAGAGGGAACGATCTCGGCGCGGCTGCGATGAGGGCTGGTTTCCTGCGCCGCGTATCGCGGCGTATCCTGGCGTATCCTGGCGTATCCTGGCGTATCGCGGCGTATCGCGCGACGGCGCGACGCGATACGCCAGGATACGCCAAGATACGCCGCGATACGCCAGGATACGCCAGGATACGCCCGTATCCTGCCGTATCCTGGCGTATAGCCAGCGATACGCCAAGATACGCCGCGATACGCCGCGGGATACGCCAGCGATACGCCCGTATCCTGCGATCCTGGCGTATCATCCTGGCGTATCGCGGCGGTGCTGCCCGCGGAGCTGCGCGATATACGCCGCGATATGCGTATCGCCATCATATCAGGATCATCGCGGCGCGCCGTCGCGCGATACGCCAGGCGCCAGGATACGCAGGATACGCCAGGATACGCCAGCGATACGCGGCGCAGGAACGCAGCCCTCAGCGCAGCCGCGCCGAGCTCGTTCCGATTCGTCGGAATCGCCATCACCATCACCATCGCCATCTCGCCATCTCACCTTCACCACCACATCACCATCGCCACGTCGCCATCACCACCTCACCATCACCAGAAATCACCGTCAGCACCTCGCCAACACCATCATCGTCACCACCAGCATCATCGTCGTCACCACCATCAGCATCACAACCTTACCACCACGTAGTCGTCGGCGGCGCACCGCCCATCGGTTGGACTTGTCCGCTGTGCTCCGCCCTTTGTTTTGTTTGACGTTTCCGTCGGCGGTGCACCGCCCATTGCCTGGTTGCACAATTTCGTCGGCGGCGCACCGCCCATGGATCGTCGTTGTCGGCGGCGCACCGCCCATTGTATGATTAGACAATTTCGTCGGCGGTGCACCGCCCATCGGTTGGACTTGTCGGCGGCGCACCGCCCAATTTATGATTGGGCAATCTCGTCGGCGGTGCACCGCCAATGGGTCGTCGTTGTCGGCGGCGCAGCGCGCATTGTATGGTTGCACAATTTCGTCGGCGGCGCACCGCCCTTCGATCGTCGTTGTCGGCGGCACACCGCCCATTGCATGGTTAGACAAGTTCGTCGGCGGCGCACCGCCCATCGATCCTCGTCGTCGGCGGCGCACCGCCCATTGTTTGCATGTATATTCGTGAGCGCCACGCCGATCATTTGTTTTCCTTGTCGCGGCTGTCGCATCGCGCCGCGCGTTTTCGGCGGCGCACCGCCTGTTGTTCCAATTGTGTAGGCTGTGTTGCGCAGCCTTGTCCACTTCTCCAGAACCAACCTGCTCTCTCATCCGCCTTGCCCCCTGTTCCCTTTCATCCTCGCGCCGTGTTCTCGACAGCCGTTTTGTGCTGGCGCGCGGCCGCGGGGGCCGCGCGCGCGGCCGCGGGGGCCGCGGCGCCGCGGGCCATGGCGGCCGCCGAGGAGGAGTCGCCCGTGCCCCCCTTCTTGCACGAGGGCGTCAAGTCACCCGTGCCGTCCGAAGACAGCTCGCAGGAAGAAGGCTCGAGGCCGCAGGCAGCAGACTCGTTCAAGAACGAGCCGCAGGAAGCAGGCTCGAGGCCGCAGGAGCTTGGTTCTGTGAAGGCCGAGGAAGGCGACACCTCGGCGGAGGCCAGTGCAGCTCCGCCTTGGCCCAAGGCCTCCTCGCCTGCGACTCCGCAGGAGCCCCCGCAGCGCGTGCCTGAGGAGGTCGCGGCCGCTGCGAAACCAAAGGCGGGGAAGGCGGGGCGGCCTCTCCTCAGGCGCCCCGCCGCCGTGCCGCCCGCCAAGCAGCCCCCGTCGCAGCGCTCGCTTTCTCAGTTCTTGACCGCGAAGAAGGGCGGCGGCGCGCCGCCTGCGAAGGCAAAGGCGAGCGCGGAGCCCAAGGCAAAGGCCAAACAGAAAGCGAAGAAGAAGCCAGCAGCGGCGGCACCTTCGACGGCGGAGGACGCAGCAGCAGGGGCGGACGAGGCAGAGCCACAGCAGCAGGCCCAGACGCAGCACGACAAGAAGTCGGTTGCAGCCTCGCAAGCACCGCCGGCAGCGGAGGAGGATGCAGAGCCACAGCAGCAGCGTCAGGATGCAGCGCCGACGGAGGCAGAGGCGGCAGCAGAGGAGCCGCAGGCCGCGCCCTCAGACACGTTCGAGGCCGCCACGGACGAAGCAAAAGATGACTACGGCCGCTTCACGACGGGCTACGACCCACCCTGTCCAGGCCCGACGTGCGCCAAGTGCGGTCGGGATGCGGAGAGCGTCCGCTTCAGGCTCGCCCAGAAGAGCGCCAACACGTGGTGGTGTGGGAGCTGCAACAGCAAGAGTTCGATGGTGCAGCGCTGCTATGCGCACTGGCCACCGCGCTCGTTCGCTCTCATGCGCAAGGCGGACCAGCAGGCGTTCTGGCGCTCGATGGACGACCCTTCCATTGAGAACAACGCTCAGTTCGAAGAGGAGCTGGTGAGGGTCCTCAGCGTCTCGAGGAAGGAACGCCTCACGGAGACCAAGGGCGGGGATTGGAAGCCCTTGTCCGTCTGGGCCCAGGAGGGGTACGACGCGGACGCCGTCCGTGCCAACAACGACGTGAGGTACAATTCCGACTTGAAGCAGGATTGTTACCGCATCCGCATCGAGGGCAGCAGGCAGGAGAACACCGAAGAGACAGTGAGGCAGGAGCTCCGCCAGAACAGGAAGCCGCCGAGGCCATCCCCACCCAAGCATGAGAGAGCCGTGGAGCCACTCCCGCAAAAGACGCACCGCTCGCCGAGCGGTGGCTACGGGGGCCCCACAGGCGCTGGTCGCCGTTCGACGAGTCGGAGCGGCGACAGCGACTGTTCGCAGAACCGCCAGCTGAAGCGGGGCCACTCCAGCAGCGGCGACGGCGCGGACCGCTTCCCCAGCCGCGGCCGCAAGCGCAGCAGCCGCGGCCGCAGGGCGGACAGCCGCCAGAAGCACCGCTCTTCCAGAGGTTCCCGCAGAGCCGACGCGAAGGGCCGCCGCTCGAGGAGCCGCAGGGCGCACAGCAAGAAGGAGAAGGCCCGCTCGAGGAGCCGCAGGGCGCACAGCAAAAAGGACAAGGCCCGCTCGAAGAGCCGCAGGGCGCACAGCAAGAAGGACAGCCGCAAGACGGGTCGCTCCCAGTCTCGCGAGAAGCAGCGCTCGAGGAGCCGCAACGACCACGGCAAGAAAGGGAGGGACTCGCGCAGTCGCATCAGGAGGGAACGCAGCGAGCAGAAGCGTGTCCAGAAGGCCATCAAGGACCGCAAGGCGTTGGCGATGAAGACGCTGGAAAAGACGGGGTCCTGGGACGTGCAGCTCGCATCGCTCCTCGACGACGAGGACTGCTCCAGGGTGCCGACCTGGGCGGTGAAGAACGCGAAGGACAGCCACAAGGATCTCTCGAAGCTCAGGGAGGCCGCGAAGACCGCGCTCGAGGACCCCAGGGCGAGCTTGCCGTACGAGGCGAAGGCCTTGGAGGCAGCCCTCGCCGACGCAAAGACCGCTGTCGGTGGCCTGCGTTCGGCCATCGAGCACGCGAGCTGCTCAACGGCCTTTTCATCCATCGTGGATGGCGGTGCTCCGCCGATCGACCGCTCGACTGCCGATCGATCGATCGAAGATTTTGCTGATCGACCGCTCGACCCATCGAGGATTTCGCCGATCGACCGCCGACCGATCGCGTTCGGATCGGTCGACCGCCGATCGATCGATCGACCGCCGATCGAGCGCCGTTCGATCGCGATCGACCGCCGATCGATCGCGTTCGACCGCCGATCGATCGCGTTTGCGTCCCGATCATCCTTCTACAGGCCTTCACAGGCCAAGAAGTACAGCAAGAAGAACACCTCGAGGGACTGAGCTCGGCGGCGGCTGCCCTGCTCAGTCCCCAGCCGCTGCGACGCGCGCTGGGGCGCGCTGGAGGCGCGCTGGAAGTCTGCCCCCGCCCGCGCAGACTTCCCTCGCTTAGACAAAAACTATATTCCTCCGTGGTCCGCCTCCCTTTCCTCGTGCACGGCGTCCTTGTAGCCATGCTCCTCTTATTTCTGGCGGTGCACCGCCCATGGGCAGCATCCGCCGACGGCGGTAGTTTGCCTCCTGTCCACACCCCGCACTCTTCTGGCGGTACACCGCCCGTTGCCAGCCATCCGCCGACGGCGGTACTCCGCCTCCTGTCCATGCCCCGCACTCTTCTGGCGGTGCACCGCCCGTGTGCAGCCATCCGTCGTCGGCGGTGCTCCGCTTCCTGTCCATGCTCAGGAGTCTTCTGGCGGTGCACCGCCTGTTGTCAGCCATCCGTCGTCGGCGGTACCCCGCCATCCGTCATCCGTTGTCACCCATCCGTCATCCGTTGTCAACCTTTTCCACCGCCTCACCCACCCTACTTCAACGGCTCGAAGGGCGCCCGCGGCGGCGCGCCAGGCGGGGGCGGCGCCATGGCCGAGCGATGGCCCCCTGCCGAGCGTCAGAGGCTGCAGGGGGCAGCGCTTCTGCGCCCGCGGCGGCGCGCCAGGCGGGGGCGGCGCCATGGCCGAGCGATGGCCTCCTGGCAAGCGTCAGAGGCTGCAGGAGGCAGCGCTTCTGCGGGGCGCATCGCGGGCGGCGCTGGACAGGTGCACGGAATCCAAAAATCATAATGCGCAATGTGTTTGAAGGATGTTTTGTTTGGTCGGCTTTTTCTTTTCAAAATGCCCAACCGATCTCCACCCGCCTTCCCCGCGCAGGGTGGCTCGCGTCCTGCTGCAGGACGACGACGAGCACGTGGCGGCGGCGACCGTGGGCGCCGACGTGGCTCGCGCGGTGGCGCCGCTTCTGGATGTTATCGAATTGCCGCGCCGAGACGGTGGCCCAGCGTTCAGGTGGACTGTATGTTTGCCCGACAAGATCGTCCCCAAGCTGGCCCACGCGGCGGGGCCTTGGAGTGATCGGTTCTGGGCGGCGATGCGGGTGTTTCCTTCGTCGCCATCGCAACCGTGGCGGATGCTGCTCCACCACGACGACGTGGTCGTCGGCGCGCAGCTCAAAGCTGCAAACCGCAGGACGTCCATTGTTGTGTACATTAGTTTTTTGGAGCTGGGCACATACCTTCAAGAAGAGGGCGCCTGGCTCCCGCTGGGAGTCCTTCGGTCAGAGGACAAGAAGGATATCACCGCAGCGGGCGTGGCGAGGGCCATCCTGCGGCGCCTCTTCCTCGGGCCAGGAGGCGGCGGTTTCGACGTCGGCGCGTCTCGGTTGCATTTCAAGTGCCACAGGCTGATCATGGACGAAAGCGCGGGCAAGGACACCTTCTCGTACAAGGGCTCCAGCGGTTGGCGGCCCTGCTGCAACTGCAAGAACGTCGTGCTCGACCAGGGGACTGGCACCCTCAGCCGTTGGGACCCGTCTGGTTACCTGGTGGGTATCGCTTGCGTCGACGCCTCGAGGTTCGACCCGATGACTGCGGAGGCGTCGGGGGCGGGCAATGCGCGGCCGACGCTCGGCGAGTCCAGAGAGTTCACGAACGGACTTCGCGAACTCCCTGGAATTCGCGAGCGGAGTTCGCTCGGCCGGCTCCCGCCAAGGAGTTCGCGAAGGGGTACGACGAACTCGTGGAACTTCAACGCGCGGCGAGTGCAGTGGCCTTCCAGAATCTCCAATCCGCGCACGGCATCACTGTGAACGAGTTCTCGTTGATGGCCGACGTCGAACTCCGACGCGTTTGCTCGCTGGACATGTACACGCGCGACCCGATGCACATCATCCTGGCGAGCGGAGGCACGTTCCAGGTGGAGGTGTTCTGCCTGCACAAAGCTGTGGCGCGCGTGATTCCAGACGTGTGGGATCGGTGGCGAACCGATTTCCAGCGCTGGGCTCCAGGCCGCGGCGGAGGGAAAGCTCCCGTGCATCTCTTCTCCCCTGCCAGGAAGAAAGCCTGCGTCGAGGCAGGGCATTTCGTCGGCTCCGCGTCGGACTGCCTCGCCGTCCTGCCGTCCTCAGGAACTGGCTGCACGTGGATTTCTTGCCGCATCACGCGCCGTTCCTGCCCCAGGCGCGGTCCTTTGAGGCCATGTATGCCGTCATGGAACTGTACCTGGCGGCGAAACGCGGCGGCTGCCCAGACACGTTCGATGTTGATTTCAAGCGCCATGTCGGGTTGGCGCTCAGGAAACACGCGCGGGCCTACACGGACGCGTGGATCGTGCCTAAGCATCATTATCTTTGGCACGCAGCTGTGCAGGCGGCGGAGGATGGGTTGATGCTCGACTGTTTCGTGCTCGAGCGAAAACACAAGCTCATCAAGGACACCGCGGAGCACTACGACCGCTTGGGCGGCATGGACAAGGATGTGATCACCCAAGTTGTGGCTACGTACTTGCACGAGTCCTCGGCCGCGCCGCGCCAGTCGCACAAATGGTGGCCGACCCCTGAGCTCGACGGGATCATCGGGCAGCGCGGTTGGGGCCAAATGGGCTTTGGTGCACGCGCGAGCCTCCACGGGGGGCGCGCCTGCGGGGGCGCCTCTCGGGGCAACGCCGAGGCTCGCACGTGCACCAGGGCCTATCCAGGCACGGCGCCATCACTTGTCGTCGAGCTGCTGTCGGCGGCCTCGTCTACGGCAGCGGGGACGCGTGGCTCGAGGGCGACGCCGCGTTCCACGTCCACTGCGTGGCGGTGGCCGCGGGGCGCTCCTACCTCATCGTGGAGCCGCTGGACCTGGCGTCGCGGCCTGCGCCTGGGGAGTCCGCGTGGCGGCCACGAGGAGGACCGAGCTGTGCAAGGAGGAGGGAGGGGGAGGAGGGGAGGGAGGGGGAGGAGGAGGAACAGGGGGACGAGGAGGAGGGGAGGAGGAGGGGGACGAGGAAGGAGAGGAGGAGGAGGAGGAGGAGGAGGAGGGGGACGAGGAGGATGGGATGGCCCACTACGCCGCCGCCCCATAGGATGCGGCGCGCTGGCTGCTGAGGACGCCCCGCGGGCGCCTGCGGCGTACACCCGCCGAGCCGAGGACGGGTCGGTCCGCGCGCTGGTGTAAAACGCGCGCGCGCGGCGGTGCACCGCCTGGCGGTGGGCCGCCTGTTGTAAAAAATCACGTTCGCGCGGCGGTAGCCCGCCTGGCGGCATCCCGCCTGGGGAAAAGGAGGGACGGAGAGGAGGGGAACGGGAGCGGGGCCCCGCAGGCTGCACGGATCGATGGCGACGCCGACGCGTTTTTGAAAGCGCCCCCGCCCCCCATTTTCCATACGAAAAAGCAGACTTATCGGACTTATAAATTAGATATAAGTTACATATAAGTAAGATATAAGTAAACTAGTTTTGATGAAGATGCTAGATAAAAGTAAGAAGAAGTAACATACATGCAGCATGTAACATACGTCAACGCCATCACCAAAGTGGGGCTGATTCTGGGCCGCCGCGCCGTCGACCCAGAATCGCCCTCGCGCGCGCGGGCCCCAGGGCCCCCGGGGCCGATTCTGGGTCGCGGCGCCGCCGGCCCAGAAACCAACGCCCGCGGGCCCAAGCGCCGCGGGCGACGACGGCGGCGACGGCAGCAGCGACGGCGGGCGGGGCTGGTCGCCGCCCCCGACCCGGCCATCGGCCTCCGGCGCCCAGGCGCCCTGAGGCTGATTCTGGGCCGCCGCGCCGTCGACCCAGAATTGCTCCCCCCCGCGCGCAGGCCCCCGGCCCCCTGGGGCCAATTCTGGGTCGCGGCGCCGCCGGCCCAGAACCAGCGCCCGCGGGCCCAAGCGCCACGGGCGACGACGGCGGCGACGGCCACAGCGACGGCGGGCGGGCCGGACGCCGCCGCGCCGACGCAGCCCTCGGCCTCCGGCGCCCAGGCGGAGCGTGGTTTTGGTGGTGGTTTCGGCGCCCTTCTTCGGGAGGGGAAAGAAGAAGGAAACCGGACGGGAACCAGAACCAAAACCAGAACCAAAACCAAAACCAAAACCACCACCAGAACCATACTGCCCAGGCGCCCGGCCAGGGGAAGGGGAGAAGAGGAGGGGGGGCAGGGGGACTTTCCAGCTCGGCGCGCGCCCCCGCGTCGCCCCTGCGCTGCTGGCCCCGGTGCAAAGAGGAGAGGCGGGAAGAGGGGGGAGTGGAGCAGGGGGGCTAGGCCCCGCCCCGGGCCGCGGCCGGGCCCGCGTCATCGTCGTCCCACTCGCACTGCGCCAGGAGCGCCACCTCCTCGGCCGCGATGACGCTGTTCCGCCGGAGGTGGGCCGGGACGCGGCCGGAGACGAACGCCTCCAGGAGCCGGGCGCCAGCGCCGCCCATGAACTGGGCCGTTTCGCTGGTCAACCGTGGCGCCTGCCACCCGGGGACGGGCTGCTCGCCGTAGGTGATGCCCCCGGTGCGCTCCAGGATCGCGGTCGCCTCCTGCCTGAGCTCCTCCCTGGTCCCGCCGTAAATCGCCAGGAAGGCCTCGCTGCCCGGCCCGTCCGGGTGGCCAGCCAGGAAGGCCTCCCCGGGCAGCGTGGGCAGCAGGCCCAGCACGTGCATCCAATTGACCGCGTTCTTGGCCAGGAGGGGCCCGTACCCGGGCAGGGCCCGCTGGAGGAGCGCGCACCGGCCTCCGTGCGACGCCTCCTCCCTGAGGTCCCGCCAAAGGGCTGAGGACACCTGGAGGAACCCCGTCGGCATCCAGGCTTTCTGACCTTGCGTGCAGAGGCGTACGTACTCCCGCTCGCCAGACGCCGAGTACGGCTGCACGAGGACACCCAGGACGGCGTCCCGGAGAACCCTTTGCGGGAGGTGCCTCACGCTAAAAGGCTGCACCCGTCGGGCGTAAGCCTGCCGGAAGAGCAGCACGGCCTCCTCGGCCGAGCGGGGGGCCTGGCCCCCGTAGTAACTTTCGCCAATAACCCCTCTCCCTTGCCAAGAGACCATTCTGATAGATTGCCCTACGCTCCTCTCTGTCTCTTCCTTTCTCTCTCTCTTTCTCTCTTTTCCCTCACTCGCCCTCCTCCCTCCTCCCTCCTCCCTCCTCCTCCCTCCTCCCCCCTCCTCCCCCCTCCTCCTCTCCCTCCTCCCTCCTCCCTCCTCCCTCCTCCCTTCCCCATCCTTTCCCTTTCGCCTCGGTCCTCCTCCCTCCTCCCTCCTCCCTCCTCCCTTCCCCCTCCTCCTCCCTTCCCCCTCGACCTTCCTCCCTCCTCCCCCCTTCCCCCTTCCCCCTTATCCTCTCCTTCGTCGCCGTCGCCCCCCGCCCCCCCGCCGTAAGGCGGTGATGGTGGTGTTCGTGGCCGCAGAGCCCCCATCGCATGCGGCGTTCGAAGCGCGAAGTTATTCTAAGCTTCGCGCTTCGCAAGCGCGAAGCGCGAAGTTATTTTAGGCCCCCTGGGGGTCCAAGAGTCCAAGGGTCCGAGGGTCCAGGGGTCCAGGTGTCCAAGGGTCCAGGGTATAGGGTCCAGGAGCCCAAAGGTCATGTTCCCCCGACGACGGCCCCTTCTCCGACGACGAGAACGAGGACAGGGTGCGGGGTGCGGAGGAGAACGAGGAAAAGGGGGAAAGAGGAGGGATGAGGGAGGAGGAGAAGGAAGGGGGAGGAAACTTGGCGCGAAGGCATGAACTCTCACACGCCGCAGGCTCTCCGGGGGAGGGGGGAGGATCAAAGGCACGAAGGCATGAACTCTCACACGCCGCAGGCTCTCCGCTCTCCGGGGGAGGGGGGAGGATCGAAGGCGCGAAGGCCGAAGGCATGAACTCTCACACCTCACACGCCGCAGGCTCCTATGCGGAGGGGGAGGATCGAAGGCATGAAGCATGAACTCTCACACGCCGCAGGCTCTCCAGGGGAGGGGGGAGGATCGAAGGCATGAGCTCTCAGCTCTCAGCTCTCAGCTCTCAGCTCTCAGCTCTCACCTCTCACACGCCGCAGGCCGCAGGCCGCAGTGGGGAAGGGGGAGAAGTGAAGGTGTGAGCTCTCACACGCCGCAGGCTCTCCAGGGGAGGGGGGAGGATCGAAGGTATGAATTCTCACACGCCGCAGGCTCTCATGCGGAGGGGGGAGGAGGGAGGATCGAAGGCATGAACTCTCACACCTCACACGCCGCAGGCTCTCAGGGGCAGGGGGCGGTACTGGATGTCGGATGTCAGGGGTCAGGGGTAGGATACTGGATGTGGCACGTGGCACGTGTTCCTCTCTTTTCCCCCCCGTTGTGAGGAGCCAGGAGCAGCGTCAGCAAGGGTAAAGAAGAGGGGGTAGGGGGAGAGGGAGGGGGAAAGCTAGGTGCAGCATATCTGACGTCCTACCCCTCCCCCCCTATCCCCCATCCCTTAACGTGACGTTCGCACAGTCAGTAGCTACGTGACTCGAACGTGTTGTTCCCCACCGTTCCGCAGTCTGTAACACACGCACACATCAGGCTATCTCGTTGCAATGGTTGACTTGAGTATTAAATGTCCTGTGTGGCTGGTTTCCCGAAATCGAAGCTTCAATAAACGTCGTCTGGCAAGAAATAAGATCCCCCCACCGTGCATGGATGATCTTGATAGGCAGTTGTTGTTCGACACGTTCGTAGATTCAGAAATATCTTGGATGGACATCGATTTGGACCGATCTTTTCCATCCGAGGAGGACTCGAATCATAAGGTCATTGGTGCTGCTGTCATTCAGTTCCATGGTGCGTATCAGGGGAGTTTGTCATTGTTCTCACCCCAGCAACGGGCAATGGTAAATCAAAACGGGGGTTGCATGGAACATATGAGGTTTTTTGTGGTTTTAGATGCTTGTCTGATTGATCAACCTGTTGATGTTTCGGCAGCGCAATTCGGATTCCAGAGCCCTTCCCATATGGTATTCGATGTGTCTTCGAACGTCCGGGATCAGTTGCTGCAGACCCAAAGCAGAGATGGGCGGGGTTCGGTGTTCAGTATCCTTTCGCCGCTCTGTAATACAGCCCTTGCCAATACGTGTGTGCAGATGCATCATGATTTTGCTGTGCTCATTGCTGCAGGCTCTTGGCACGATGTAGCTTTTGATTGTCGGAGCAAGTGCGCAACTCCGTGTTCGATCCACCCTCTTTGGGTTGCCATTCGGAGCGTTCAGCCGACCGATTTGCCACAGGCAAAGGATCCGATGGATGAAGGCAACCATGATCTCTTCCAGCGTTCCATGTACGTTCAACTTGCAAGGAGTTTGAGACAGTGGGCTCCAACTGTCACGACGAATGTCCCCGGGTCCGAGAGCCTCCTAACCACGTACATCACTTGGCTAGAATCTTGTGAGAAATCGTTTTCGATCGATTCGTTCACGTTGCATTCGTGGCAAAGAACTGGGGCCAGAGGCGGAGCGCAGATTCAAGGAATAGACTTTCGTGGGGGATACGCTCCGTTATTTCTGTTACATTGTATGTTATTTTCTTTTGCGCTCCGCGGTGCCAGTCAGACAGGGGGTAGGTTCACCTTGAAATTGATTATGAAACGAGCTCTGCGTTGTTTCCCACCTGATTTTTTGGAAGTGGCTGAAACAGTTATCGAGGGGATGCAGTGGCCATCGCCAACAATCATCAGTCGGAGTCGTTTGTTCCTGGACGTAGCTTGGATGCTCCGGATGAGGGAGAGGCATTCTGAGATGATCGAGAATGGGGGCGCTCTTTTTGGCATGCTTGATTCATCCCCACAGGGTGGCAGAAACTGGCTCATGATAGAATACATGTATGTCAAGGGGGATGTGTATCTTGCAGCTCTTGAGAGTGTTGTACAAATGGCGGAAATGTGCGGTGTCCCCGTGAAGCCAAATGATTTTGTGTTTCAGATGAGGCAGCACCATAAATTCGTCTCGCTCGCTTTTGAAAGGCATGTCCTCCCACCAGGTGGTTTGGGTTCCCGGCACGGCGACGCAGCGCACAAGGCACACGCATGGTTGCATTCACATCGTCTGGAGACCTCATGCTGGACAGACACACAGAAGTTCATGAACATGTATTTTAGTATGGCAGTAGATGCAGGAGCCGAAAGCAAACTGATGTCATTAAATTCAACGCCTGCTGAGATTTTTTCCCCATTGGGTTGAAATGGGCATCCTTGGTGACGCTGATAATCTGGAGTTTAATGATACACCCCCACCAGAGGCAGTTCGTTTATCTTTGAAGCATGTTCTTCTAATCCCCGGAACGTACCACATGGTAGAGCTTCTAGAACACCGTTTGATCGACAACCTCGATGGGTTTGACGAGTTCAAAACGATGATAGAATCAGCGGCTTGGATATTCCATCATCGCATCACACGAGAAGCATTCAAGTCCACTCTGACAGGGGACCGCTTACCTTGGCAAGCGAGGTTCAAGTCAGGACCTCCTCTGTATGAAGGCGGCCGCACATGGGGAGTGCTTGTTGACATCTCCCAGTGGTTCAACGCTCGGAGGCTCTTGATCATCCCGGCGTGGAACGAGGATGTCGGGGATGGGGAGTGGGGAGGGCTGGGGCTGCCCTCCTGCCACCTGCCAGGCCCGCTCCTGCCGGCCGTGGGCGGGGAGGTCGAGGCCGTAAAGGCCTCGAGCGAGCAGCGAGCCTTCGATCCTGGCGAGCAGGAGGAGGAGGAGGAGGGAGGAGGAGCAGGAGGAGGGGGAGGAGGGAGGAGGTGGAGGAGGAGGCGGCGGAGGAGGGGGAGGAGGAGGGTAAAGAAGCAGAGCGAACCGCGATTACCTCCTGCCTCCTGCTCCTCCTCCTCCTGCTCCTCCTCCTGCTCCTCCTCCACCTCCTCCTCCACCTCCGCCGTAGATCGCCCCAAGATCGCCCACCGCCCACGAGGCTTCCAAGATAGCCCACGCTGATACAGACCCTAAGAAACCAGGCTGCCGCTCGGGGGCGTCCTGGGGGAAACACACACACACACATACGCACACGCACGCGCGCACGCACGCACGCACGCACGCACGCACGCACGCACACGCAGAAACAGATGGCCCCATGACGGCCCAAAAGGCCCCCAAGACGGCCCTAAGAGGGCCCCAAGAGGCCTAAGACGGCCAAGATAGCCTCCAAGACGGTTCCCTTCCCCGAGCCTGGCCGATCCATGGCATGTATCTCGGGCAGCCAGCAAACCGATCGGCGCATCGGGACGACCCAATCCACGGCATGTCGGCATGTACCTCGGGCTGCAGGTAGCACTCAGCACTCTTCCCTTCGGCGCATCGGATAGGGCTGGCGGGTTGCGGGTTGCGCCCATCAATAGGCCTTCGGCCCTGCACGTCCAGATGAGCAGTTGCAAAAATGGAGGGCGGCTCTTTTTCAAAAGGGGTTCTCGCCTTGGGCCTTGGCGTCGCGTGCATTCGTCTAACAAGTTTGCAATAGTTACATGGATGGAGGGCGGCCGTTTGCAAAATGGGGTGTTCCCCGCTCCCCATCCCCCCTCGCCCCTCGCATTGCTCGCCGGGAATTGGGCAGTGAGGACATCGCTGCTGACGGTGCACGGCAGTGGGCGGTTGGTGGTCCCGGCGGTCTGCCTGCTGGCGGGCTAGCTGATGCAGGCAACCACGCCCGGAGGTGCACCGAGTCTTTTGCAGACGACAGGTTTTGGGCGTATCTTTTGCTCATCGAGGTGTTTTCCCAGTTGTTGGGCCGCTTGAACAATTATTGCAAAGGTTGTGTTTGTCACCGGTCCCAGGTTTGCAAAGATTTTGACCTGCAGGGCGACAAGCATTCTTGTCCCATGAGAGGCAGGCGTGTGCCAGAGATCGCAGCTGGTGATTTAGAGAGGTATGTTGAGGAGCTGTGCGAGCTGGATTTGGCACGATTGATCTCAGAAGTCCATCCTTTCAATGCCGCCGCCCGGCAAGGAGTCACGCGAAATTTCGAATCGTGTAAAAGGTTTTTGTTGACGGAGTTGCAGCTGCGACTCTCATGGTTCAATACCCTCCCTCTGAAAGCACTAACGATTGGCCATTATGATGAGAGGAAGGCCCGCGCGGGCCTCCTCATTTCGTGTGCGATGTACGATCGTGATCGGCAGAGAGGCGTTCGTACTCATCCATTTGTGGACAGGCTGTTTGGGCACGGTCACACGTCCCTTCGCGATGCTGTGCGTGACGTCGTTGCTGGGGCCCCCTTCGCTCGGTATCCAGAGTTGCTTCAATTGAGGGCCAAAGCTAGGTTCGCCTCCAACATAGAGATAGGAATAGAGAGAGATCACGCTCAATTGCACCGACATATATTACTCGCCAGCAACCATTCAGAATCGTACGCTAGTTTGGCAATGCGTAAAGGTGAGATTTTAGATTGCTTTGACGACAACGCAGAGCGTGCCAGAACGTTCGCAGGGACCCTTTCCCGAGTAAGGACGCCAGCTAATTGCTTAGCGTGTCTGGGATTGACAGGACATCCAGTAATAACAGCCTCGTCCACCAACACTGGCTTGCCGAACATGTTAGTGCCCCATCACATTGCTTGCCGGGTGATCTACAGATCGGACTTGCAGACTCAGTTTGCCAAATTACCTGATATGTTCGATCCTGCAGATGATCCCCCACCGCCTGGGCCACATGGCGGCCCAAGGGGGGCGCTTGGAGATGGGTCGGGGCCTGGACAATGACGGCGGTCTTCGCGGTGCCCCTGGTTCCCCACGTCCCCACGGTGCCCTCGATTTCTTCTGCTTTGCTCTCCTGGTTCTCGTTCGTTGCCCCCTGCCCCCCTGTGTGATGCATTAAATTGCATTCATAATGTGATTCATGCATTCATAGTGTGACTCTCCTGGCCCCTCATGCGTTCATAATGTGACTCTTGTTGCCCCCTAATGCATTCATTTGAGTTGGTACTGAGGAGGCGGAGGGAGGAGGGAGGAGGGATGAGAAAGGAGGAGGGCGGCAGGAAAGAGGAGGGCTAAGAGAGTGAGATAGAGGAAATGGGAAGGGCTGAAGTGAGGGAGGAAGCCGACGACAGAGGAGGAGGAGGAGGAGAAGTGAGGAGTGAGGAGTGAGGAGGAGGGGAGAGAGGGAGAGGGGAGTGGTGAGGGGTGAGAGGAAGTAGGAAGTAGACGGAGCGGAAGCACGAGTCACGAGTCTCGCCAGGTGCTACAGACAAGGTTCAGGTGATCGAGTATGCTACTGAGACGAGTATCGACGCAGAGGTCTTGGCCAGGTTGGAGAGGGACGCATCGGCACGGCACCTACTCTTCACCTCCGACCCCTGTGATATTTTTACTGTCCGATCGAGCAAGTTGTCGATGCCGTCTCTCCCGGATGTCTTGAACCAGCCCTTGGCATGGCCATCTGGATTCGAGGCTACCATGTTGTCTTATGAGAGCGTGGACTTTGAGATGTTGGCAAAATCAATGGAAATGCTGGAAGGTTCTATTGTTGACGATCTCACTGCTATGTCGTTGGACGGCGATGGATGCGCGGAAGAAGCAGCACCACTTCCAGTAGAATACATACCAACAGCATCGCATCCCGACATCATGTTTTTCCAAATCACGTGCAAGTACCCCAAGAAGATCGCTGCAGACTCGGCCGAAGGATTATTCAATACAGGCGACATTGTGGTTAGTGCTCTGAAGATGAAGTCTACTGTGACCGAGCTGGAATACTATCTAGTTGGTGATGGGAAGGATACGGACAGGGGGAGGATCCTCACGTGGCGGTCTCTGATGGAGTGCATGGATGAAATTTGCAGGTGTCCTCCATCTGGGCTCCTATTCTACACGCTTCGCGGCATCAGTGGACACGACGAGGTCAGAGTATCCGACGCGCTGGCCCTCTTGCTAGAAAGTCAGGCGCTGGAGTCAGCCATGACGGATGCGTCACTTACAATATCCAGCGACGACGGCGATGTGGAGGACACGTTGAAGTTCATGCTTGCGCACGGCATCGTGGAGCGGCTTGTCGACACGCCGACTTCATCATCGTGGCGCATCACACTAGTTGGCGAGGACATGGTGGAGGCATGCACCAGACTTCATCCCGACGACTTCGAGAAGATTGCGGTTCCCAGGGAGGACATCGACATCAAGTCCATGACGCAGTTCGAATTGATTCATTACTTGAGAAATATTGGTTGGATTGGTAGCGTGTGGCACACCACTGCAAGTGATTCCCGGCCTCCCCCTGTCATGGTTGAAAATGGGGGGCCCAAAATTTGGTACGTCAAGAAAGCAAGCGTCTGCATCAGCAAGGCGTACCTTCTAGCGATGGCCCGCATGGATGAAGCGAAGGTTGAGACCATCGAGCATTTCAGGCAAGATAAATACTACAATGGGCTGTTCAAGGTATCGAAGCTGTCATTCAGATCTGACGAAATCGGCATTGACTTAGAAGTGATGGCACAAAAAAAGAGACAGCGCAACCGCAAAAAAGATGGTGACACTACTGGTCAGTCTAGCAAGCAATTGAAGAAGAATGATGGTCCTGTGCAGCAGGGCAATAAAACGGGTAAGAAGCAACATCCGAAAAGTTATTGGTGGGGAAGCGGTTTCATGACATTCAAGCCTCCCAACAGCTGGCAGGCCACATGCCCAAGGTGCGACAGCGGCCACTACAACTACGCACAGCCATCGACTCGATGCCGACAAACACGCCAGTTCAAAACACCTGAACAGGAGCGCTCAGTGGAGCTATGGTTGAGACATTGGATGAATTCTAGTTGGAAGTATGGCTCTAGAAAAAAACATCAGGCGTTCAAACCCAACGATAAGAACACGCCGTCGCCCGAGATGATTGAGCATCAGAAGCCAGTTTATCCGTGGTTATCTGGCAGCGAGTGCGAGGACGACGGCGCCGAGGCCGAGACGGCCGAGATGATCAAGACGAAGGTGCGCGCCAAGCGCACGTATGTGTACCAGGACTCAGGGGGGAGAGGGGAGAGGGAGGAGGGAGGAGGAGGGAGGAGGAGGGAGGAGGGAGGAGGGAGGAGGAGGGAGGAGAGGGAGGAAGGAGGAGGGAGGAGAGAGGAGAGGAGAGGAGAGGAGAGGAGAGGGGGAGGAGGAGGGAGGAGTAGGAAGAAGAGGGGGGAGGAGAGGAGAGAGGAGAGGAGGAGGAGAGGGAGGAGGGAGGAGGGAGGAGGAGGGAGGAGTAGGATACAGATGATAGAGTATGCGCTAGCAACGACACAACCGATAACGACAGCGATAACCGATAACCGAAAACAATAACCGACGACTCGACGACAACCGATAACCGATAATCGATAACCGATAACGATAGCCGATAACAGTATGCATTAGCACGACGACTCGATAACCGATAACGACAGCGATGACGACGCAATGACGCAACGACGTATTAAGAGTAGATGGAGAAGGCGACGATCGACGACGCAAAGGATGGACGACAATGACGACGCGACGATGCATCGACGAAGCCGCGACGGCGGACGACGCGCCGGCGCGCCGGCGAGGACAGCTCATCTTCGAGCGTGTCCTCGAGCTCGAGCTCGAGCTCGTCTTCAACGAGCTCGACGAGTTCGAGCTCCGACTAACTCGCTGCCCGCTTTTTCTTGTTGTTGAGAAAAGGGTGAGATAGAAGCCTGAAGGGGGAAGGGAGGGAGGAGGGAGGAGGGAGGAAGAAGGTAGAGGGTGATCGTCCTCGCTTAGCTCCACCCCGAATGGCCTGGACACCAAAGTTCGGCATCAGAGATGCACGTCTGTTCGCTGGCGTTTCCAACGTGGTCTGTGTAGTTGATGTGCGTGATTATCATTGTTTGTTTGATTATTTGAATGCGTTTTTGTGTTTTATGCGTCTGTAGTGTTGTTCATGTTACTTGTAAGTCGTTTAGTGCTTGTTTTGCGTTTATATGTTATGTTTGATTTTTTTTTTTTTTTTTTTTTTTTTTTTTTTTTTTTTTTTTTTTTTTTTTTTTTTTTTTTTTTTTTTTTTTTTTTTTTTTTTTTTTTTTTTTTTTTTTTTTTTTTTTTTTTTTTTTTTTTTTAAATAGTTTTTTATGCATTTTTGTGTGTTTTTTTGTTTTTTTTGTGTTTTTTTGTGTTTTTGGTGTTTTTTTTTTGTTTTGCCAAAATGCGCAAAAATGCCCAAAATCGACCAAAACACCAAAATTCCAGAAACGCCGCCAAAAACGTATTTTTAGCATTTTTGCCCCCCCAGAGCCCCCTCCACGGAACTCCACGGAACTCCACGGAACTCCACGGAACTCCACGGAACTTTTTTTAGGTTTTTTTTTTTTGTGATTTTCGTGTTTTTGCAGCTTGTTGTGGATTTTGGTGATTTTGGTGTTTTTTTGCGAAAGTTGGCCAAAATCAGCAAAAAGGCAAAAAAAACAAAAAAAAAAAAAAAAAAAAAAAAAAAAAAAAAAAAAAAAAAAAAAAAAAAAAAAAAACGCAAAAAACACACAAAAACGCAAAAATCACAAAAAATCAAGAAATGCAAAAAAAAAAACACGAAACCACAAAAAAACACAAAACAGCTACAAGAAGCGCTACAAAACAAGAAAATGCAAACAAAACGTTAGGGTTGAAACAAAAAGCATAACAAACATCAATAACGCACAAACATCAACAGAAAGTGTTGGAAGTTGTGCGAATGCTGCAGTAAGGCACAGCACATCGTCCCATCGTCCCAGAGATGCTTCCAGAGTTCACAAGCCGCCCCCCCCCCGTCAGGGAGATGCTTCCAGAGTTCCCAAGGCCTTCTCATCGTGTGGCCCCCTCGCCAGGAGATGCTTCAGGAGTTCCCAAGGCCTTCCTGTCTGCCCAAACCCTCAAAGGGGTCCTGGCGTGCTCCCGGTCCCCTGCTGTTGTGGCTGTCTCATGGATCGAGCTGTTGAGGCTTGTTCCCCAGACTCCAGACTTCAGAGATCTGTGAGCCCTGGAGAGTGTCCCTCGTCATGGACGGCGGCGACCTATTCGACCCGGTCGGGCTCGACGACACCTCCTCTGTGGCTGCGACAGAAGTGACTACAGCGTCTTCTGGCGGTTGCGAGCCCTGCATCAAGAAGCCTCGGAAGGATACCACTGTTTTGGAGGATGGAGGAGGAAGGAGGAGATAGCAGATGGTGGAGAGTGGGCAGTGGATGGGGAGCGGGGCATAAGGATTAGAGGAGGCGGTGGGAGGAGCAACGAGCAGGGAGGAGGATAATTGAGGATTGAGATAATTGGAAGACTGATGGCCCTGGCCCTCCCCCCTCCACCCACCCCCCTTCCCCATCTCCCGCTCCTTCTCGCCCTCCTTCCTTGCTCCTTGCTCCTCCTCTCCCTTTCGTTCTCCCGCTCCTTCTCGCCCTCCTTCTTGTGGGAGGGAGGAGGGAGCTAGGGAGCTTGCAGCTTGCATCGTCGTTTGCTTGCATTGCCGTTTTGACTCAATTGATCTACCGGCTTCTAAGGAAGCCCACCGCCCGCCAGCCCGTTGGCGCCTGGCAGTGTCTTTCCTGCGTATCGAAGCGAGTTTTGACGTCTGGGCGTCCTTCATCAGCAATGGAAGGCGGCCCTTGCAGCAGCACGTCCAAGAGGATAAAACTCGGAGGGTTCGATGACGCCCTTCTGGACGCTGAGAAGCTCGATGGCCCTCGCACGCTGCTTGATGTATTCGGGTGGCCAGATTGGGGTCTGGATGCTTGCCTTAAATCCTTGGAGGGTTCGGAGTGCTTGCCAGGCCATCTCATTGATGTTTTACAGTGTTCCTGGCAGTGCTACAGCTACTACGCGGGCAAGGGCACCGACGCTACGATCTTCCAGCATTTGAACAAGGCCATCAAAGCTCGGAATCTCGTTGATCACGACGTCTTCAGCAGCGTGCACGCCACTGAGGAAGATAAGCATTGTATTTCAGTTCTTTGTGGTATGAGAGATGGTCCGAAGATCTTGTACGATCACGTCTTCGGTTCGTTCCAATCTCGCCTTCGCCCTGAGACGCAGAAGGAGCTCGAGAGGATAAGGAGTGGGATTGATTTCACCAAGGCGAGCAGGGTGAAGGTCTTCGAGGAGATGACGACCTTCGTGAAGAGCAAGGCCGCAGCAGGGATGCTCTTGAATGATCATCATACCAGCTGGTGCTACCAGTGCAAAGCCTACCGCCCGTTGTACCCCTTTCCTGTCTGTGTCGACGAGGAACAGTGCACCCAGCAGCATGAAGATGAGATGCCGATGCAGCGGAGGCCACTCCAAAATATCAAAGCAGTTTGTGCTGGATCTTCGTGCCAGGACTTCGCTATGCATGGTCTCCGGTGGTGTTTCATCGGCGACAACATGGAGGAGTGGCTTCTGTTCGTCGAGGAGATGAAGATCCTCAAGCCGGACGTCGTGTGGCTAGAGATCACCTCTTCATGCCCGCCAGATCTCCATCAACAACTTGCTGACAGTCTTGGCGAGCATTCGTTGGGAGGGATCGGCACCTACAAGATGGTGACAGGGATCGACAACCCGAAGTCCCGAGGCATACCCGTGAGGAGGCAGCGACGGCACACCTTCATCTACAACACGAAGACGTTCGATTTCACTGGAAGCTATTCAGAATACGACCAGGTCCTCGCGCGTGCCCCAGTGCTTACTGGGAAAGCCTACGTCCAGATGAATGCCGCGGATCGCCAGAAGTACATGCGCGAGATGGCCGCCAACAAGAGGATCCATTTCAGCAGCAGCGTTGACCTTCAGATGAAAGATTTTCTTACTATTCCTCAGGCCAAACGATTGGAGCATCATGAGAAGGAGTTCTACTCTGAGAACTACTGCTGGGACGCGTACCTGACAGACCTGAACCAGCAACCATCTTTTACTACTGGAGACCAGTACATGCCGTGCATCACCACCAACTGCAAGCTCATCGCAAGTTTGAATAAAGACGGCAAGCACAGCATGATCCACCCATTTGAGTTGTTGATGGCGCAGGGGGAGCCTTGCATGGTGGGCACCATTCCAGACAATTACCCGTGCTACTGGCAGCACTTGTTGGAGGACGGCAGCATTCCTACGACGGCCCTTTGTTCCATGATCGGTAATTCGTTTCATACCGTAGCAATGGGCCTTTGGATCACTTATTGTATCACGCATCTGAGGTTGAAGGGAAGCGTTGAGCCATGATATTTTCCCATATGAGTTGGGCAACCAACAAGCAGCAGCCGGGCATCCTACCGTGGTGCTGTTGTGCGTTGTGCGTGGCCATAGTTGCCTCGCAACTACGATGTACGGTGGTTGGTAGATTATCAGATTTGCTATCGCACGATCGCACGTGCCCCAGGCCCCCGTCAGTAGGAGGAGCAACAGGAGAACAGGAGCAGGAGGAGAAGGAGGAGCAGGAGGAGAGGAGGAGCCAGGAACCAGCAGTGCCGAATCAGAGCACAGAGCTCACACGCAACAGCAGCACTCTCCAGCGCTCCAGCGCCCAGCGCTCCAGCGTTGAAGCGAGTCCGATTCTATGGACTTGCAGTTTTGTCTTTGACTTGATGTGTTTAGTACTCAGGTCTAGGGGCTCTCTGCGAGTGGCGTGCAGCCCAGAAGTGAAGTTGATTCTTCATTGTGCTGTAAAACAAGATCGGGGATGCCAGGACCGAGCTCCAACCTCCGACCCCATGCATCCATGCCTCTCCACGCATCTGAAAGGGTCTTGCCAGGGACTGCGGTTGTGTGATTGAGCTGTGGGGAGGTGCAGAAGTGCACGTAACAGAGTCGCCTCGGAGTCTGGGGTCTCGGGCAATATACACGTATGCAATACATACGCGTGTGTGCATGTATACACACATACACACATACACACATACACCACACACCATACCCATACACATTCCACATACAGTGCATTCACACAGAGTGCAACGAAATACGTGGACGCACGCACGCACGCACGCATTCTCGCACTCTGTATGCACACATAACATAGAATACATACGCAAGTACAACACATAGACAAACATCGAACATATTATGGCTGCCCATTGTTGTGTGAAGTTATCTTGCTTCTTGCTGGTCTGGGTTGAAGCCAATTCCTCCAGTCCCTCACTAACTACACGAACTGCAACATCTGCGCCACCACGGAGAACATGGCTAAGGGGAGCAAGCATTGCAAGCCCCACAAGCAGGCAATAGAAGCCATGATGGCGTCCTTGAAAACCGATCCAGAGAAGTTGAAGGAGTTCATTGACTGTCGAGATTCGGCCCCAGACGAACCGCCCAGCGCTTTCGCATCGGCGGTCATGGAGTTCGAAACGACCTTCCCTGGGAGAGGCAGAGGGAAGAAACGGGGCCATACATCTGGTGATGTCCTCCAGTGCGTCACCAAGCACACTGCTTCCACGAAGGTCAAGAAGGGCACTCGCTTGGTCATGATGCACTACGAACAGTGGATGAAGCACGCAGAGAACACACTGGTGATGCCCAAGCAAGAAGCAAAGACGAAGTGGGAGGCGACACTGGCCAGCTGCCCCGAAGAAGAGAAGGACAAAAAAGGCCCGGAGCACTCATCGCTCCGCTTGCCCATGCCAAAGGAGGACTTCGTCGAAGGAAGCAACGCTGTGGGGCAGAAGAAAGAGGTCAACGTCGAGAGCAAGCGCAAGAAAGTCACCAACGAGGACGAGGTCGCGGAGAAGCAGAAGGCCCTGACTATCGGCCACGCGACCTTCAAGAACGCCATGTTCAAAGATGTCGGTGGCGGCGCCATGGGCGTAGCTGCGTCCGTCGGCGGCACTTCCATCGGTGCCCTCGGTCAGGGCGCGTTCGCCAACAGCCTCGATGCAGGCTCGAACATCTTTGCGGAGCAGCTCGCGAACATGAAGGAGGAGAAGAGGAAGGCAGACGAGGATAACAAGAGCAAGGGTAAACGCACAGACATCGACATTTTGCGGAATAAAGTCTTGGACAAGTTAGGCATTCAGAAGTCTGCATCTGAGGCGAAGGTCACTAAGATGAGGGAGTCTATTGCGAAGGCCGAGGCAGCCGTCGGTGAAAATACCCCAGAGTCTAGGCTGAGTGGCCCTGGCGAGGTCCCCGGATTAGCCCGTTACGTGGACGTGATGAGGGACAGGGCGCCATTGATAGATTACGTAGTGCACGCAGACCCTACTGGTGACGAGGCCAAGGACGAATTGAGCATCGCAATGGCGGCATACGAGAAGTTGAAAACGAAAACTACGCCTAACAAGCAGTGCGAGTTGGCGATCAAGATCCTGAATATCACCAAGGATTACAAGGATAAGTCAGATCCTCGCATCGATCCCGAAGTGCTTGGCCAGGTGTGCGTCACGGTGCGGGACAGCATCGACGACATGGTAGACCCTGATGATATTGATTTGATATCCCTCCTCTTGAAGTGTCTAGGCTGGGACTCAGAAGTTAAACAGTTCTCTGACAGTGCTTCCTTGACTACAACTATTCTGCACGATGGCTTCTTGAGAGTGTTGGTTTGCAAAACGGCCAGGCACGATATCCAGCACGTCCTCCATTCCAGGGGATTGCAGGCCAAGTCTCTTCCTGTAGCAGAGGCCGACATCGTCCGGGCTTGCGGGATGATGGAGTACTCAACGTTCAACTGGAAGATCAAGGCGGCGCAGACCGAGGATATCCTGAAGACAGTGGACAAGGAGCTGGTCAGCATCACCGACATCATCGGCAAGATCTGCACATTCGTGAGTGCGTCGGCCGACGAGGTGATAAAGGCCATTGAACGCCATGAGAAGAAGATCGCAGCGGCGGCCGAGGCGAAGGTGAGAAAGGACCAGCAGGAGAGTTTGAAAAAGCAGAGGGAGCAGGAGAAGGAAGCTAAAGCTCAGGCGGACAGGGTCAAGAGCTCTGCTGGCGGCTGTGCACTTCTTGATGTCCAGCACGCGTGCATCAAACCCATGAACACCTTCAAAGATCATGCTGCATACGTGGAGGCCCGTGACACACATCAGACTAGGCCGGGCACGCCGTTTGTCATTCAGTCGGATAGTGCCCTCAAGGCGTTGTGCGAGGAGCGCTCCACGAAGGCCACGCTCGGCGTCTTCAGAGTCCAGTACCCAGCCAGTGCGCAGTCCAAGAAGGAGGGGCGCGGCTTCACGCCCATGCACTCAGACAAGACGCCCAACGTTCTCAAGCAGTTGCAGAAGTTGGCCCCGATGTCCATGGAAGTACCCAAGGGCGAGACTGAGACGATGATCGGCAAGTCTAACTCACAAGTGTTGATGTATGGGTCGAACATCGGCAACAAGGCAGTGTACTTCCAGCGGCAAGGCCTTCCGACTTGCTCGTACCAGATCTCAGGCACCAAAGAGGTTATCGCCGTGGATTGGCATAGCCTGAGTGACTACACGCAGAGGGCTGGCCTCATGAAGGGGGAGAAGGAGGACTTCTTCGAGTGGTGTGTCGACATCATCAAGAGCATCCACCTCAACGAGCAGCTGAACATTTTCGACAGCTGCGATGGCGTCTTCTACAAGGGTACCATCAGCGCAGACCAGTACATGTACATTCCCCTGGGCTTCTTCGTGATGGAGCGGGTCGTGGGGGCCACTATGGTGGTAGGTTTCCGCAGCAGCACGCTGGACCCAGAGCCCAGCAACCTGGAGAGTTTCAAGGAGTTGGCGCAGCACCTTCACTCCTGCGCGCCCGGCTGCGCCTTGGACAAGTTCTGGGCGAGCCTGATCAACGTCCTCGACGGTTTCCCGAAGCCCTGCAGGCCCAGGGCAGAGGGAGGCAGGGGGCTTCTCAAGCATACACTTCCCATTGAGTCTCCAGGTCAGAAGGGTGATAGTTCCCAGGGCGCACAGGAGGGTGAGAAGGCTGAGCATGGCGCGGCCTTCCCTGCAGAGGCACCGGCGTCTGAGCAGAAGAATGCTGATTCAGGTGCAAAGTCGTCTGATCACAAGAGGGGTGATCCAGTCCCTGCCCCTGCCCCGGTTGCCCCCCCGCCCAAAGCCACCAAGGGGGAGCAAACACTTGCGAAAGCAGCGAGTGCACCAGGACAGTTGAAGATCGGTGGTCGGGGTTCGCGTGCCCGCGGCAGGGGGTAGTTTCTCACAGCTCGCAGCCCACAGCTCAGATCTCAGATTTTGCGTTTCACAGAGAAGGAGTGAGAGAAAGAGAGAGAGAGAGGAGAGAGACAGACAGGCAGAAGACAGGAGATCGCTGTGCATGGACTGGTCGAGTGGTCGAGCGTTTAGCTTCCAGGCTTCACTGAGTGTTTGTAGATTTTCTTCGGGTTGTACTTTCACTCGTCGTGAGGTGTGAAGCGTGAAGTATGAATTGGCGGCTTCGCACGCGCTTTGGTCTTGCGATCCTGCGCGCCAGCACGCCAGCATAAGTAGGGAGCAGGGCATCCACTCATTCCTCACTCCTCACTCCTCATTCCTCGCTCCCTCTAGCCTCTTCCCTCTCCCCCTCTTCCCTCTTCCCTCTCTTCCAATCCCTATCCCTTCCCTTACCCCTTCCTGTCCCCATCTCATCCCTCCTCCCTCCTCCTTCCTTTGCCTGCTGGGCCCCGGGCCTATTTTGGAACGGCGTTCCGTTTTCTGCCCGCCTCCTCTCCTCCCCTCACCTGCTACCTGCTGGGCCCCGTTTTGGGTAATGCGTTCCGATCCGATCCTCCTTCCTTTCCCTTCCGCCTCTCCTCATCCCTCCTGCCCCTCATCCCTCGCCCATCCCCCCTCTCCTCATCGAGCATGCACTTATTTTTTGGCCAGCTGTCCTTTCTTGAGCTTGGTGCGTGCCGAATGACGATCCAGTGAACGCAGTTTCTTCTTTGGAGCGTGCTGAAAGACGATCCTGTGTCCCGTGAGCGCAGTCTCGCAGTCTGCAGTCCTTTCTTGATTCTTATGGAGCGTGCCGAAAGACGATCCCTGTGAGGGGTGTGGAGCGTGCCGAAGGACGATCCGTGTGAGAGGTGTGCCCATTCTGCGATCCGTGTGAGGGTGTGCCCACTCTGCGATCCTGCGATCCGTGTGAGGGGTGTGCCCAGTCTGCGATCCGTGTGAGGGGTGCGGAGCGTGCCGCAGACGATCCGTGTGAGGGGTGTGCCCATTCTGCGATCCGCGATCCGTGTGAGGGTGTGCCGTGTGCCTGTGCCCGTTCTGCGATCCGTGTGAGGGGTGTGCCCATTTTGCGATCCGTGTCTGGGGTCTTGGGGATCTGGGGAGCTCTTGGGGGGCCCCCCGCGTCCCGGGCTGCCCGCGGTGTGGCCCAAAGGGATCTCGCAGGGGGGCCCCGATGGATTTTTTGGAGGGCCTCTCAGGGCTCTTGGGCTCTTTGGGAGGCTGCTAGGGGACCCAGCTGGGCTCTTAGGGGGCTTCGGGGAAAAGAGGGGGTCCCTCTCTCCTCGGGCACCGTAGGAGGTATGGCAACGGCGCGCCTGTGGCTGCCGTGGGGTCGGGGTAAGGGTCCTTCGTTACCCCTCTTTTGAGGCGCGGATTGCGAAGGGCCCTTACCTGGCTGCAAGCCTTCGGGAGCTGCAGCTCCCCATCGGGCGGCTCCCGCGGCACGACCACGAAGGCATGCCGTTGCCAGCCAGAGGACTCCTCCCCACTCCGTTCCCTATGTCCACCTTCCGCCTGGAGGGTGGACAGAGGGGGGTGCTCTTCCGCCCCCCCGCCCGAACCCGCCTCAACGAGGTAGGGCAGGGGGCGGAAAGGCACCCAGGAGGCGGCCCCTCCCTTTACGGGCACTGCGCCTGAGGGGGCCGCGGGGGGGGAGCCTCGCCTCCCTTTTTTTTTTGCTTGAGAAGGTGCGCGCTCTGACCATAATTTCGAGGGGGGGATCCAGCCGCGGCGACGACGAGGACCCCGAGGCCGAAAAAATCGCCCACTCCTCTTGGGGATCTGGGGGGTCCCCTTGGGGCCCCAAGGCTGCCCACTAGAGGCCTCTCGGCCTTCTCCGCCGCCCCGCCGCCCACTAGAGGCCTCTCGGCCTTCTCCGCCGCCCACTAGAGGCCTCTCGGCCTTCTCCGCCGCCCACTAGAGGTCCTCGGCCTTCTCCGCCGCCCACTAGAAGCCTCTCGGCCTTCTCCGCCGCCCACTAGAGGCCTTTCGGCCCTTGCCGCCGCCCACTAGAGGCCTCTCGGCCTTCTCCGCCGCCCACAAGAGGCCTCTCGGTCTTCTCCGCCGCCCACTAGAGGCATCTTGGCTTTTTCGGCCGCCCACTAGAGGCTTTTCGGCCTTTACAGCAGGAGGAAGAGGAGGAGGGGAAGGAGGAAGGAAAAAAAGAGGAGGAGGAGGAAAAGGAGGAGGGGAGAGGAGGAGGAGGAGGAGGAGGAGAGAGGAGGGGGAAGAGGGAGGAGGAGTATTTTTGGCGCCTTTGGCGAAAGTTACTAGGCCCCCGGTGCTCTCCAGGAACAGCAGGAAATCGTAGCTGTTGAAGGCCGCCACGAAGACCACCAACCGGAGCCGGTCCACCTCCGGCCCCACGGTCGCCGTGAGGCGCCGCAAGACTGGGTAGGGTCTGTC
>CAUYUJ010001658.1:332500-500000 GCA_963575745.1 Prorocentrum cordatum
GTCACTGTATCCCGCGGGCCCTAGAAGCATGGGCTCATCATTCCCCAAGCCACGCTTGCACTGACAGGTCTCCCGCTTGCACAGGGAATACTTCCTCGACGGCTCAGTCTTTGGTCGCATCCCTAGATGTGATTTCAAGAACTACGCAACTTAAACACCGCGCGGTCAAGAACAAGCAGTTATTGATCGGCGCAAGATCGCCTGAGGCAGGTCTCCACCTCGCGCACATAGTAAAAGGCTACGAACCCGAGCAGAGCATCATACCGAGGGGGACGAACGAACGGCGCCCGAGTCGCCCCCGCAGGGGAACGGGCCGGCCAGCGGCCTGCGCTGGGCGGCGGCCGTGGCCGCCCACCTGCTCAGCCTTCATAGCTCCTTCGCGTTGCTGTCTGGAGACATTGGCAAAACCATCTCCGCGTCGATCCCACCATGCCTTGTCTAACGCTGTCGTAAGCCATGTGACGTCGTGGGTTCCACTCTGTGGCCGCCGAAGGGGGGGACACTGAATCTCTCGCCTCCGGGAGCGCTGCTCTCCCCGCCACCCTCCCGGAGAGAAGGCAACAGAGGGGGGAGGAGGAGGAGGAGGAGGAGGAGGAGGAGGAGGAGGAGGAGGAGGAGGAGGAGGAGGAGGAGGAATGGGAGGAGGAGGGGGGAGCATCCCTTGATGGTTCTGGGGCTGGCGTTCGTGCTCGCCCTCCGCCCTTGCACTCCCTTCCTTGCCCGGCCCCCGCCTCCGACCGTTCCTGGCCCCGGTGCACGTCCTCCGTCGGCACCGACGCTCTTACCCGGCCCGTGCCCCTACAGGGCAATTTTTAATACATATGATGTTTAAACATATATGATTTCTAATGCGTAATTAATGTGTGAACAAATGTATGCCTGAACTCATCGTTGTTTTTAACACTAAGTCCCTGCATTTTTAATACATGATCCGCACGCGGAGCATGTATTAAAAACGGTACTGTACTCTCCCTGGCCTTGGTGAGTGCCCTCAGCTGTGTGCCAGCGTCCTTGGCCAGCGCACTCGCCGACTGCCTCCGGGCCTGGTGCATGCCGCCGGCTGCCAAAGCTCACTCCCCGACGGTCCCCAGCCGCTGCGGCCCGTGTCCTTAGGCCTGCCCCGTCCTCCACTGCGCCTGGCCTTGGTGCTTGCCATCCGCTGCAACAAAAAAGAAAACTCGGCCGGCCACGTCCCCGACTGTCCCCGCTCGCCTCCCGCTGACGACAACCCATTTCCCCGGCCGACTGTCCGAGGCCGTGCCTGGCCCAGGCGCTGTGCCCAGCGCCTCAGTCAAGGTACGAAGTCGAAAATGCCTACCTTGTTTTTGCTGATGAACGCGCACTGGCGCCAGCAGACCACAGTGGCAGTGCCACGAGTGACGCCGATCTGGGACCCAGCGAATGCGTGCGGTTGCGCGACCAGCGGACATGGCGGTCTCGACAGAGAACGAAGAAGCCATCCCGAACTCGAGCCACGCTGACTTACACTGCTTGGGGAATGACCAGCGTCAGCTGGTTATGCGGCGGCAACCATGCACCAAACCATGTCTGGAATCCCAGAGACCCCTTCAGGCCTTCAGGCCCCATTCCAGCGCGGTACGGCGCACAATTTCTCGGCTCCGAGGGCCGCAAAACTATTCACTCTATTGTTCCTGGGTTGAGGATCGACGACGCCTCGGGAGACGCCAACGCAGTACGGTGCCTGCTAAGACATGCGATGCCCCGATTTTTACAAAACGGGGTCCCCGGAAGCCCCCACCCTTCCCCCTGGGCCAAATTTTCCTCGCGAGCCGTTCTCCAATGGTCCCGGGGCTCGGTAAGAGCGCCCAGAAGCCCAAAACTGACAAAAAACCTCCCGCCCTGATGTTGTCCACGGCATGGATCTCTGCTTGTGCTGCTGCCGTCGTGCTTAAAGACCACATCCTAGAAATATATAGCACCCCGCAATTGCGGATAAGAGTGAGGGGGCGGGCGCGGGCGACGCGGGCGTCGTCAAGCCGGCGGACCTCGTGGCCCCCACCTTCCTTGTCGATGGCGCTCTCCTCCTCCTCCTCCTCCTCCTCCTCTTCCTCCTCCTCCGCCTCCTACTCCTCCTCCTCTTCCTCGTCCTCGTCCTCGTTCTCATCGTCATCGTCGTCCTCCTCCTCCACCTCGTCCTCCTCCTCCTCCTCCTCCGCTTCTTCCTCGTCCTCCCTCTCCCCCCTCGTCCTTCCATCATCGTCCTCCCATTGTCGTCATGTTCCTCCTCGTCGTCCTCCTCCTCTTCCCCCCCTCCCGATCCTCCACCCTCCTCCTTTTCGTCGTCGTCGTCGTCGACGTCATCGTCGTCGTCCCCTCCCTCCTCCTCCTCCTCCTCCTGCTGCTCCTCCTCCTGCTGCTCCTCCTCCTCCTCCTCCTCCTCCTCCTCCTCCCTCCTCGTCCTCCTGCAAAAGCAGCCCGCCGCAGGCGCCGAAAAAATTGGTTTGTACACTGAACGTGGTTTGGGTCGCGGGTGGGCCGCGGGTTCTCCACCGGGAACGAATGCAAAAAATGCTCGCCGCAGGCGCCGAAAAAATTGGTTTGTACCCTGAACGTGGTCGCGGGTGGGCCGCGGTCTCTCCACCTAGAACGATTCAAAAGATGCCCGCCGCAGGCGCCGAAAAATGTGGTTTGTACCCTGAACGTGGTTTGGGTCGCGGGTTGGTCGCGAGTTGATCGCGGGGTGGGTCGCGGGCTCTCCACCTGGAAGGAATGCAAAAAAAGCCCGCCGCAGGCGCCGAAAATGTTGGTTTGTACCTTGAACGTGGTTTGGGTCGAAGGTGGGTCGCGGGTGGGTCGCGGGGTGGGTCGCGGGTGGGTCGCGGGTGGGTCGCGGGTGGGTCGCGGGCGGGTCGCGGGTGGGTCGCGGGGTGGGCGCGGGCGGGGTCGCGGGGTGGGTCGCGGGTGGGTGGGTCGCGGGTGGGTCGCGGGGTGGGCCGCGGGGTGGGTCGCGGGGTGGGTCGCGGGTGGGTCGCGGGTGGGTCGCGGGTGGGTCGCGCGGGTGGGTCGCGGGTGGGTCGCGGGTGGGTCGCGGGGTGGGTCGCGGGTGGGGTCGCGGGGTGGGTCGCGGGTGGGTCGCGGGGCGGGTTGCGGGTGGGACGACGACAACAAACAACAACAACAAACAACAACAACAACAACAACACGAATCCGCACCGCGGAATCTCACTTCAGCCACGCACCCAGGGACAATGAATGACCGTTCGGCCCCCTCACTCTGACTTTCGAGCGCCCGGAAACGTGTCGAAACAGTGTCGAAACAGTGTCGGACGAGTGTCTCCCAGGGCCCGACGCGTGAAAACCATGGATGTTCGGTACTTTTGGGGGGGCTCGACATTCTTCCTCGTGATCAAGGCTAGAAGTAGGTTGGGACGTCATCAATTTCCGCGAGACCCGGACGAGCCAAGTCGTTCCCCAATGGCCCCGGGGCTCGGTAAGGGCGCCCAGAGGCCCAAACCTACCAAAAACCTCACGCCCTGATTTTGTCCACGGCGCGAATCTGTCTGGGCACACGTCGTCCGCGGATCTCCGCGAGACCCAGACGAGCCACGGTCAGCCCGAGGGCCAGCGAGCTACGCCCTCCCAGCCGCGGCACCGCGCCACTTGAGCCGGGAGCGACCGTCCCCCGCATTCCTATAGGCCTACCACGGCATGTTCTTAGAACCGAAGCATGCTCGTAGAACACAAGCAATCTTCCTAGAACATACAGCGGGCGCACGGCCGCAAGAAACCGTCGCAAGAAACCCAGCCCTGGAGATCCCCAAAGTTTCTAGCCCAGGGTCTGGGTGTCTTGGCCAGGGGCTCGAAGCGGAGAAACCCAGGGAACCTTGGCCCGAGGAGTTTCTTCGCGGGTCACGCCAGGACAATACGCAAGAAATTCAAGGTACCTTCGGCGCAACGAGGTTTCTTCGGCGGCAGGGCGTTGCTTCCGCGAGGTGGAATTGGGAGGAAACCCGGGGTCTCCTGAACGCGAGAGTTTCTTGACGCCCGCGGGCAACCATCGCGGGCCGCGCGGAGCGAAGAAACCCGAGATGCCCTGACGAATAACCATCTGGCTTCTGGGTGCGCGCCCCCACTGTAAGCCCGATGCGTTATCGGCTACACGCAAGATTGACCCTGGGTAAGAGTGACCTTTGGTGCGCGGCTTTTTGGGGGCCGCGGGGGGGGGGGCCAAACCTGGGCGCGCAAGCCGCTGTTCCTGCCTTGTTCTCAGCCATCTGGGGACCCATCTGTGCCCGCACCAAAGGTCACTCCGGCGAAAGGCCACTCTTACGTCTAGTCGACGTTAGCACAAGACAGTTCAGGCCAGAACTGCTCTGTGAGAGCATGTTGTGAAAATCCCAAAACGCTCTTATAACAGTTTGTTGGCGGCGCGCACAAGGGGGTGGGGGGAGGGGGAGGGCTTCTTAGAAGCAGCTGCTAGAAGGCGCCAGCCTTACATCTATAGATAAGGCCCGCGCCTTCTAAGAAGCAGGGTCTTCTAAGAAGCCCCCCCCCCTCCCCCCACCCCCATCTGCGCGTGGCTGAGTTTGCTAGCCCTCTAGACACGCCATGGACGCTTCGCCACTGCTTGAGCCACACGCCCCAAACGTCGCCCGGCCGCCGCCCGCCCCGCCCGGTCCTCTTCCCGGCCTGCCAATCGCCGCCCTGGTTGTTCGCCTTCCGCTTCCGCCCGCCGCCGTGGGCCTCTGCGGCGCGGGCACGCGGCGTCTGGCCTCCTCGCCCCCCTCCGCCGCCTCCTTTCCTCCGCCGCTCCCGTTCCTCCCCTTCTTCCGCCTCTCCCTCCTCCTCGTCCTCCTCCCCCTCCTCCCCCTCCTCCCCCTCCTCCTCCCCCTCCTCCCCCTCCTCCTCCTGCTCCTCTTCCTCCTCTTCCTCCTCCCCCTCCCTCTTTCTACCCCCCGTCCTCCTCCTCCTCTTCTCCTCCTCCTCCTCCTGGCGCGTGGCCGAGCTCCTCCTCCTCCTCCTCCTCCTCCTCCTCCTCCTCCTTGTCCTCGAGCGATGGATGGCAGGCCCAAAGCGGCCGAGCCGTGAGCGAGGTCAGGCCTGAGAGCCACTGCACCTCCAGGCCCGACCCGCACCCCCTCACAGAAGAGGCGGGCGGCAAGGGCACGGGAGGGAGGCGTGTGGCGAGAGGCCGATGGCTGATGATAAGTCTGTTGATGATGGATGATGGTGGAAGTGGGGGTGAGGATAAAGAAGGGAAGGAGGAGGAAGTCGAGGAGGACGAGGAGGAGGAAGAGGAGGTGTAAGAATGAGGAGGGAGATGGGGATCGGCGTGGAGGAGTAGGAGAAGGAAGCCTCCTTGGGGCCCTGTGGGCGATGCCCGAGACAATGGGCAGCTACGAAGTGTGCGCTGGCAGCAACACCGAGAAGAGGAGATAGCGTACTCGGCATGCGGGCGCTCCCGATGAAGCTCTGGTCGAGAGCGAGAGGTGGATGTCGTGCAAGATGGAGTGGCTCGCTCTCAGCGCACTGGGGCACGGCACGTAAAGACAATTCGGCGCTACGAGCTGGTCTGCTTCGAGCTGTACCAGACGAGGCTGGAGCTGAGCTCGGAGCCTCGGCCATGAGGCTCCTCTTGGACATAGAGAAGTTTTGCGACACAGTGCCACTGGTCATATTATGTCAGATAGCGTTCAAGGTTGGCGTTCCAGCGGCAATGGTGGCGCTTGAGATTACGGCACTCATCGGTCCCAGGTTCCTACAAGAGCGGAGCATTCTCAGCGAGCCGATTTGGACAACGCGTTCGCTGGCGGCAGGCTCGGCAAGAGGAGTAGGGTTGGCCAAGTTACCCCTTCATCCAAGATTGGATCGAGCGCACCGGCAAGCACAACAAGCGTCATTATGGACGTTCGTAGACGATACAGTGACACGCCAAGAAGGAAGCAGACAAACGGTAGGCGATGGAATCAAGCACGTGACCCAGATTATCACGGACGGCCTCAAGGAGCAGAGGATGGCGATCTCGAGCAAATCAACCCTCATCGGCACTCACCACAAAGATGTGCAGAGGGTGGCGGAGGAGATGAGGAAGCAACTAATACCTGTACAAGCGGTCACGGAGGCGGTCGACCTGGGCCTGGGCACGGCAGCAGGGAGAAAGAGAGTCACGACGAAGGCGAAGCAGAGGAGCAAGATAGCCAAGCACCGCTTCGCAAAGATCGACAGCCTGCGTCGACTGGCGGCCCTGGCCAGAGAAAGCAAAGGACTATGGAGCGCAGGAGCGGTACCACAAGCGGTATAGGGACACCAGGCGTTCGGGCTGGCACTACACGACTTTCTGGCACTACACGAGTTTCAAAGGCTTCGCAGAGAAGCAGGACCAGTTGCGGGAGGCAAGGCTCGCGGGAGATGCCTAACGACAACACTTGCGGTGGAGATGTGGACGGGCGACCCTGGCATTGCAGTACGCGTGGCGGTAATCAAGGCGTGGATCAACATGTGGCAGCGGTCCCCAGAGATACACTCCAGGGTCGTCAAAGCGTGGCCGCTCATCCGCACGAGACTGGTCAAGCTGGGACCGAAGAGATGGCGTGGAGTACGAGGGCCAGTCGGAGAAGTACAGGCTACGCTGATGGACGTGGGTTGGTACGCTCCCAAGGCAACTACATGGTCTCGGCCAGTCGGTGAAGACGAAGATATGGCAGAACAATGGGATATACCGCCGGCGTTGGACGGCAACTTCGAGCAGACAGGGTGCTTCCAGCAGCTAGTGGACGATTTCGAGCACGACATAAGAGGGCAACGTTGGCGATCTGCATCAGCACATCCAAATGGAGAAGGTCTGGAAGCAGGTGCAGATGTATGGCACATTCGGGCAGAGCAGCGCCGCTTCGAGAAGGGGGGGCACCTAGACATGATCGGCTTGAACATCACGGTGGTCGCAGGCGGGCAGTGGCACAAGACTCGAGCAGCAGAACAAGGGTACCTTCTGGAGAGCAAGCTGTGCGACAGGTGCACGGAGGCAGACGAGACACTCATGCACAGAATATGGCTCTGCCCGAAGAACACGGACCACGAGGATTTCCCAAAGACTGAGTCCCTGGTGCCTGCGGCCATGGCGCAGGCGGAGTCGCAGCCTGCACTTTGGCTGCGAGGACTGCCGCCAGCCTCTCTCACCCACTCCTTTTCTAATGATGAGGAACTCGAGGGGAGGGAGGTTCGGTTTGGTGATTGGGGGGACTGGGAGGAGTGCAGATTTAACGGCGTAATCCACATTTTTGGCGACGGCTCGGGGGGCTGATATTCGTTTGACCCCCGTCGCCGCCGATGTGGAGCAGGAATTGCAACTACCCGCTTTCATGAAGGAGAGTGGGAGGTCAGTCGAGCCCTCGCTGTACCTCTCACGGGTAGGAGGCAAACGGTTCCCCGATCTGAGATTTTAGCTTTTGCGGTGGCGCTGGAAGAATGCCTCACTGATTTCACTTTTGTCACGGACCATCGGACGGTCGCGTTATCCTGGAGAAACCGTGATATCTGGTGGGGGGGAACCCTGACACGGACAGAATCGATTCAGTCGCGCACTTGGTGCGCAAAAGAGCTAGACGAGAGCTCGCGTTGGCCGCCTCGGCACAGCCGGGAGAGCGTGGCAGCAGAGCCCCAACAGTCAAGAACCTCTCCAAGCAGGAGAGAATTATCAAATCCTCGTCTCACCAGCTCGAGAAAGTAGGTAGCAAGTGGAGATGCGCGCAGTGTGAGTTGATTGTCCCAGGGGCCAGATTCTTGCGTTTCTCGGTTTCTGCGTGTTCTGGTCCCCCTGGGAAAAGCGGCCTTGCGGCCCCTGTGTTCAAACCAATGGTTGGAGTAGACCTCGAGATCCACCCGTCTCACTCGATCACGCTTGTTGATCACTGGTTCCTTCAGATTTGCTCGCTGTGCGGGAAGTATGCCACGGTGGACTCGAGGCACCTGCAGATAAAATGTGACGGTCTCACCCCGAACGGGGCAGAGAATCTGCGCAGAATTGATCTCGGTTTGTTTCCTCGGCGGGAAGGCCCCCCAAGAGCCATCAAAATGGCAATGGCTCAGAGAGATGATAGTCGTGTCGTGTCGGCCCACGAGGCCAGGGGGAGTGTGCTGCCTGAGCCTGTGGGGGCCCCTGCCGAGCCTCCTGCCGTGGCCCGCGCCCGCAATGACGGGCAAGACCCCGAGCAGTCACGTCAGGAGGCCAAGGAGCTCCAGACGCAAGCGAAGATTCAGAGATTGTTGGCGGCTGCCAGAGGACAGCCGCAGAATTTTGACCAGCGGGCCACGCAGGAGGAGTCAGACTCTTCAGACTGACAGCAGATGTCTGCAAGCAGGAAGTAGTGTAGGACGGGAGTCCGCGAGCAAAGCGTTCCAAAGCGCTCCCCCTCCTCCTCCTCCTCCTCCTCCTCCTCCTCCTCCTCCTCCTCCTCCTCCTCCTCCTCCCCCTCCTGCTCCTCCTCCTCCTTCTCCGCCTTCTCCTCTTCCTCCTCCTCCTCCTCCTCCTCCTCCTCCTCCTCCTCCTGGCCCCCACAGCGAGCAGCGCAAGCGGCAAAACGGCGGTGCAAAGCCGGCTGTACCTGCAAAACACGAGCACTGCAACAAGACTGCTCGGTCGCTTCCAGGGGCCACTGTGCGCCTGGAGGCTCGGAAACACCCCAGGGCCCTCCTGCGAGTGCACGGTTTCCCCCGGGTGCGTAGGCAACCCGAGGAGGAGGAGGAGGAGGAGGAGGAGGTGGAGGAGGGGGAGGAGGAGATGGAGGAGGAGGAGGAGGAGGAGGAGGAGGAGGAGGAGGAGGAGGAGGACGGAGGACGGGCCGCCCAGGCCCTTCGGAGAGACCCTCCACCCAGGCCCCCCTGCGAGGCGCGGAAGCGCCGCCCTGCAAACCTCGAAGACGATCCTCCGTGCAGGCCGCCGGGCCGGCCGGCCGGCGGGCCCGGCAGGGGGCCTGCCCCGAGACCAGCTCGCGGACCGCCTGCCGGATGAACTTCCAGTCGTGCGGCGGGCGGCCGATGCGAGACTGCGGGAGGCCCGGCCGCCCCAGCTGGGGCGCCGGCAGGGGCTCCCGCCAGAGAGGGCTGGCGTGGTGGGAGGGTGGCATGTGAGGAGCCGAACTTTCTACCCCGATGCTTCTTGTCCGTTCCCGCGCTGAGGTTCGCACGAAAACGCTGATGATAGAGTATATGGATGGCATCCTGCAATATACATGTTTTGTTGTTTCCACGAGAAAACGGGAAAACAAGCATACACCACACCACCCCGACGTCGTCCCCGACCCTAAAAAAATCCTGGGATTGAAAAACAGCCCGCCACTGGTAATGTATATGTTCCAGTTTCCGAGCATGAGCGCGGCCTCATGTGAGCGTTTTCTTATTCGGCGTTTCGACGTTGGGCGGAAAGGGGGGGGGAGGGGGGGGTCTGGCTCTGGACCTCTGTTTAAATGTGACTGTTTGGAACTGTGCGTCCTCTGGGGGAGATTCCACCTGCTCGAGACAGGCGCCAACAACGGCTAAGATCTACTCCATGGGGGTGGGGGTGCGAGGGCCCGCGCCGATCGGAAAAAAGCAATGAATAAGAGAACGATCACAATTCAACGGCACTGAACCGCTGGGGAGCAAAACTGTGAAGCCCAGCACAGAGCATGGAAGCATCCACAAGGACGGTGCCTAGGCAGGGAGCCTGCGACAAGCCAGGGCGCGTGGCGCCAGAGAGGACCGGAAGGAGGGGGGGCGGCTTCGGGGGACTAGTTAAAGGGGGTCTGCGTTCTCAAGGGTTTGTTTGAAAGCATGCTGCGTTGCCTTTCGCGTGTTGCTGCTTCTGGGTTTTCCTTCGTAGCTCCCCTGAGCTTTGTTCCCCAACCAGAGCTTGCACTGAAGGAGTCCTAGCGGAAACTGAAAGATTAGGCGAACAAATCCCGCTGGCTGGCCTGGCTCCCAGTCGATGTCCTTACCGATCCCATTTCAAATCATCCACTGGTTGGGTTTTTTTTTCTGGTGCCATAGGTTCCCCCGGTGCCCCGAAGGTGCGCGGATGGTGCGCTGCCTTTTCCCCCCCGTTGGTACAGTAATTGATCCCATCGTACTCAAAAACCACATCGCAGAAATAACTTCGAGCACCCAGAACAGTAGCGAAATGGTGTCGAAGGAGAATCACCTCCCAGGGCCCGACACGTGAAGACCCTCCAGTTTCAGTACTTTCTTGGTACTCGAAACTCTATCTGGTGATCAGGGCTAAAGTAAATGGGAACATCACAAGTTGTCATACCCCTCCTTCGGTGGCAATTCATGGGAGCCTGCCACACCAACTTGCCGGCTGACGCGAATCGTCGCCAAACCGACGCTAATCGACGCGAGCCGACGCTAAGTCGGGGCCACCTCATCGACCCCCAGGCGCTAATCGACGCTAGTCGACGCTACAGATGGAATGTAGAGGGTATACAGCCTCCCATGATTTGCTACCGAACCCTCCTAGAGGCAACCACCAGAACGCAGGACACCCGGAAGAGAAAGACAGTGGGCCCACTGTACTCTCACGACTCACACCCTGAACATCGGATCCAACTGGATTCTGGACGTCTCGCCTGAGAACAATGAGGGGCAACGATAGGGGGGACTAGCATAGGGGGGATGCACCCACCTGGAATGGGCGATACATCGCCAATAGATCGGCGATATGCCTCCGATCGTGAATCCGCATCTTCCTGGGCAGGTTGGGGCTGTCGGGCCCCTATCGGGGATCAATGGGCGATTGGGGGTCGATGCATCCCCCCCTAACCCATGTCTATCCCCCCCCATCGTTGCCCCTGGAACAATTCTCTCAGCCTAATGATATATGTCTGCGTAGAAAGAGAGCTCCAACGAGGCTGCAGAAGCTCTTCGGACGCCAGATGCTTCACCATTGCGTTACCAACTCGCGACTGGTTGGCCTGCTAGGAGCAGCGACGTGCAGGGAGTCGCACCTCTTCCGCGAGGAGGCGTGAGGGGCGGCGTCAGGGGGTGACCAGCTTAGGGAGGGGGGTAGCTCGGCTGGGGGACCAGCTCAGGGGGGAAGCATCGCCTTGCCATCTGCAATGCGCAGCCGATTGATTGGCGATGGGCCCCCGATCGCGCCCCTGTCGGCGATGGATGGGCGATGGGGGGTCAAAGCATCTCCCCCGTAGCCCATCCCCCCTAACGCCGCCCTTGAGAAGTGGACGCAATGCAACACCACGAACCCTGGACCCAAGGTTGCGGCGACCGGCGGGGGCGCAGAAGCGGACCACGACGACTTCGGTGCAGACGACGAGACACTCGGCCGCGTACTAGCCCTGGTGGCCGACTGAGAACGCAGAAAACGCACGAACCTGCGAGGATAGTTCGTCGTCTTCACTGCCGCAGCTCGAAAAGCACGGTGTTGCCGCTGGGATCCCTTCTGTAGCGGGGGGGGGTGAGCGCAACTCGCCCAGTCGACTGCGGTGCCTTGGGCATGACTTAATGGGGGGGTCACAAATGGGGGGGTCAGAAAAGGTCCCCTTTCGTGCCCCTTTCGGGCCCCTCCAGAGCCCCAGGGGGCTCGTTTAGGTACCGTTTGGGTACCTTTTCGAACCACACTCGCCGCCCCCCCATTTATGAAACCCCCATTACGCAGCGCCCAAGTGCCCCTTCCGCCTTCCTCTTCGGCTCCAGCCCCCCGTTGATTCTCTCAACTCCACCTCTCCCCTTCCCGCGCAAGCATCGCAAGGCTCACGGACTTGACATCAGTGAACACACAGGCCCGTGAGGCTCCAACGCTCGAGGGCAGCCGCATCCATCGCGCACCGAAAAAGCGAAAAAAAACGCTGCCAGACAGCATTGCGCCGCTCGACGGCAGACCGCCCAGAGCGCGGCCCCGCCGTCAGGTCGGAGGAGACGCACGAGAACGGGTGCTCCTCCCCCAGGGGGACCAGCAGCCGCTGGAAGATCTGCACCATGAGATCCTGCGGCGCGGCCGACGCGCCCCTTCCCCGCTTCTGCCCGCCCACCTGAGAGAGAAACGCAAACATGTACACCACCACCGCCTCCCTCCCCCCCTCCCTCTCGCTGGAAAGAGGAGAGAGTAGGAATCGTCGTGGTGGTGGTGGATATTCTTTGGGCCCCTAGGAGCCCCCGGAGGGGGTCAGGGAGCCGCGGCGAGCCCAGCGGCGCATCTCACCAGCCCCGTGGGCGACGGCAACGCAAGGAAATCTCTCTCTTCCGGCCCGCATGCAGTCGGACCCGGGCCAGAAGGGCGTCCCTGGAGAGCATGAGACCCTCCGCCCGTCAGAACACACATTGGGCATGAATCGTACCCTCCCCAAGATGCACAAGGACGTCCCGCAGACACGAAGAACACTAGGGTACCCTCCCCGACCCGACCTCGATCTCATATCTCGGTCCGACTGTAGCTCAAGAAGCCCTCTCTTCCGACCCGCTTCTCTCGGGGGCGCGCAGATCTGGATTAGCGACCCATGGATTTGGCGGGCGGTCGCCAAATTTATGGATCGGGGGAGGTGTCCTCCCCAGAATGCGGCCGGTGCCGCTTCGTTCAGCGGCGTGAATCCGCGATTTCCTGTGGAAACTGGACCCATCGCTAATACACGCCCCCTCAATCCATGTTTGCGATCGCCTGAGCGAGAAGGGGAGAGGGAGAGGGGAGGGGAGAGGAGGGAAAGGGAGATGGGGAGAGGGGAGGGAGGGGAGAGGAGAGGGAGGGGAGAGGAGGAGGGGAGGGATGGGGAGGGAGGGGAGAGGAGGGGAGGAGAGAGGGGAGGGGAGGGAGGGGAGGGAGGGGAGAGGAGGGGAGAGGAGGAGGGCTGCAACATCTGGCTCAACGCGAGGGTCCTGGCATCGCCTTTGTGCTCTCTCTCTCTCTCTCCATGTTTGCGATCGCCTGAATATCTCGGTCTGACTGTGGCTCAAGAAGTTCTCGCTTCCAGCCCACCTCTCCCCCTCTCGAGCAGGAGTCCGCCCCTCCCCCTCGCCTACATTTACGTGCGGCCTGTCCCCGTACAGTCAGATTATGGACGAAAAATGGAAAACAGTCAAACAATACACCAACATGATCAAAAATACTCGGAAAATCGTCCCCCGAGTATTTTTTGCTATTCCTAAGTGCTCCTCCTGTAGAGGGACGCGCCCGACTTAGCCCTGCCCTACATGCCGTCGCCTCCGGCGGCCGAGAGTGACGCCATCACAGCGAGAGCCAGCACATGGGCCACGAACTGGCCGACTGCGGGTGGACCGTCACTTGAGCGACAAAAAAAGTCGGGCGTGTCCCCCTACACACGGAATTTGGGCGAAAAAAAACGATATTCCGAAAATGCCCCCCAAATATTCAAAAACAATCAAAAAATCGTCCCCAGACTATTTCTCAACTATTTTTGAATATTCATCCTGTAGAAGGACAAGCCCGACTTAAGGCAAAAAGAAACGGGTCTCAAAGATGACCCGTATCATGAGGATGCGCGGTAAGGATGCAAGGGCCTTGGAGGACCATCTCGAAGCTTTTCGAGCGGGGCGCGGCCAGCGAAAGTCGCTGAGGATGGGCCGGAGGGGCTCGGTAACCTCCGTGGTACAGTTCGAACGCAGGTTGTAGGACTTCGAGGGCCTCTTGAGGCACTGCTTTGGACATCCAGGGGCCTCGGGCCCACTCCTTTGGACCTCTTTCGCGCCCGGGACGCTGAACACTGCTGGCCTTTTCCAAGGTCTCCTTTCCAAGGTTAACAGTCAACCCGTATCATGAGGATGCGCGGTAAGGATGTCAGCGTTTTCTTATTCGGCGCTTCGGCATTGGGCGGAAGGGGGGGGGAAGTCTGGCTCTGGACCTCTGCTTGCTGCCAGAGTGTGCAGCAGTGCGGCCTCTGGGGGAGACTCCGCCCGCTCGAAACAGGCGCCAGAAAGCAGCTAAACTCTACTCCAACGGGGGGGGGGGGGTTGGGGCCCGCGCCGATCGGCAAAACAATGAATAACAAAAACGATCACGATGCAAAAGGCCTTGGAGGCCCGTGCCAACGTTTTTCGAACGAGGTCTGCCCGCGGAAGTGGCCAAGGATGGGCCGAGGAGGCAAGAATGCACGGGTAGCCTCGGGAAGGTTGCCCATCCTTACCATGCGGGTTGACTGTAGGCTGTGGTGCAGCACTCCCGTGGGCCTCTTGGGCGATCTTCGAGTACCCTTGGAAACCCGCGTGTCCCGGGCCCGTCGGGGAAGAACAACAAAAACCGGCACACATAAACATCGTGTTGTTTTGCTTTCTCGGGATCTGGGCATACTGGGTATCGCTGTCTCCGCTTCTTGGGGCCAGATGGGGCCACGTGGAGGCTTCCTGAGTGTGTGTTTCGAAAGTATCTCTCCACCTGTTCTACGATGCTCCTGGAGCGCCCAACGGAGTCCCAAAAAGGCTCCAAGAGATGAGATCCCTGGCTCCGATGGAGGGGGGGAAATTAAGGACCCCCCACCGTGTGATGGATGTCTTCCAAGATGGCGCAAGGAGGGCACAAAAGGCCCTCCAGAAAGCTCCAAGAGGCCCTCAACGGGGGCTACACACATTCCCAAAATGGCCCCAGGAGGATCCAATATGGCTCCCAGAAGCCTCTAGAAAGCTCTCAGGGTGAAAGATCAACAACAACAATTCATTGGTGACTCCTGTCGTCATCGTTGTCGCCGTCTTCCTCCCCAATCCTCCGCTTCCTCCATCGCCTGCTTTTTCCCAAGTGTTGGGTCCTCGATTTGAAGAGACAGCGCCCCGCGTTACTCCTCCTCGAAACCTCCTCCTCCTCTCATCCTCCTCCTCCTCCTCCTCCTCCTCCTCCTCCTCCTCCCCATCCGTCCTACTCCGATCCGTGCCTTTGCCCCCCGCACCCAGTACGGCGCTTCGTGGCCCCATGGGGAAGCCAACCAAAGGCCCCAGCGGCTGTGTTCACATGCGTCCCGCACCACCTAGTGCGGCGCTTCGTGGCCCCGCACGGAGCTCCAACGAAGGCCCCAGTTGCTGTGTTCACATGCGTCCCGCGCCACCCAGTACGGTGCATCGTGGCCCCATAGGGGAGCCAAACGAAGACCCCAGCGGCTGTGTTCACATGCGTCCCGCGCCACCCAGTACGGCGCTTCGCGGCCCCGAAGGGTGCTACAGCGAAGGCCCCAATTGCTGTGTTCACATGCGCCCGCGCCACCCAGTACGGCTTTTCGTGGCCCCAGAGGGAGCTCTACTGAAGGCCCCAGATGTTGTGTCCCATGCGTCCCGCGCCACCAAGTACATCGTGTTGTGGCCCCAGAGGGAGCTGCACTGAAGGTCTCAGCGGCTGCGTTGACATGCGTCCCGCGCCACCCAGTACGGCGTTTCGTGGCCCCACAGGGAGCTCCACTGAATGCCCCAGGTGTTGTGCTCACATGCGTCCCGCGCCACCCAGTACGACGCTTCGTGGCCCACTGGGGAGCCCCACCGAAGGCCCCAGCGGCTGTGTTCACATGCGCCCCGCGCCACCCAGCACGCCGCTTCGTGGCCCACTGGGAAGCTCCACCGAAGGCCCCAGCGGCTGTGTTCACATGCGCCCCGCGCCACCCAGTACGCCGCTTCGTGGCCCACTGGGAAGCTCCACCGAAGGCCCCAGCGGCTGTGTTCACATGAGCCCCGCGCCACCCAGTACGGCGTTTAATGGGCCCGGACCTCCAGCAAAGGCCTGAGTGGCTGTGTCCACATGTGTCCCGCGCCACCCAGTATGACGTTTCATGGCCCCATAGGGAAGCCAACCGAAGACCCCAGCGGCTGTGATCACATGCGTCCCGCGCCACCCAGTACGGCGCTTCGTGGCCCCAGAGGGAGCTCCACTGAATGCGCCAACGGCTTTGTTCACATGCGTCCCGCGCCACCCAGAACGGCGCTTCGCGGCCTCATAGGGAGCTCCACCGAAGGCCCCAGTGGCTGTGATCACATGCGTCCCGCGCCACCCAGTACGGCGTTTCGTGGCCCCACAGGGAGCTCCAGCGAAGGCCCCAGTGGTTGTGTTCACACGCGTCCCGCGCCACCCGATAAGGTGTTTCGTGGTGGCCCCTTCGGGAGCTCCAGCGAAGGCTCCAGTGGCTGTGTTCAGATGCGTCCCGCGCCACCCAGTCCGGCGTTTCGTGGCCCTAGAGGGAGCTCCACCGAAGACGATACTCACGGATGCGGTGCTTACAGCTGCATCTGGTTGGGTCCTTCGCCAGGCTAATTGTATCCTCCTCCTCCTCCTCCTCCTCCTCCTCCTGCACCCCATTCCCTCATACATCACCGCTCCCTGTTCGGCCAAGAGGGGTGTCCGTAGGCCAGCCTGGGCGTTTCGCTGCGGACTGCCCCATATCCAATCACCTGAAGCTTAGAATTTCTCACAACTGCACGGATGGATGCTTGGCCCTCTTCGAAGTGGGGCCCCAGCCTTAGCGCAATGCACATCGTCTTACAGTCCCACCAGCCCTCTGGGCTCAGTGGTCTAACGAAGAGGTCCTCCAAGATGGCTTCAATTACCTCCACATCGCTCCAGATAGCCTCCTACAAGCTTCCAAGACGCCCCAAGACAGCTACAAGTGCCACTCCGCCCTCGCCCCCTCCCCAGGACACCTCCCAAAAGACCAGAATCTTCCGAAACCCAAGGACAAGCCATATGTCTGGATGTCTAACTTGTTCGCTGCCGATGGGCCTCTTGGGCTTCCGGATGGCCCCAGAAGGGCCCTATATCAAGTCCCAAGGCAGGCGCAAAGCGGCCCCTATGGCGGTCCCTTTCAAAAGCGGCCCCACAGGGCCGGGCGAGGCGATGCTGGAGCCTCCGAGGGGGCGAGGGGAAAGTCTGATCCCCCCCTCGTTTGAGTTCTTGGGCCCCGACGACCCCAAGAGACGCATCAGACCGCCCCAACAGGACCCACGAGAGGCCCACGAGGGCCCCGAGAGGCCTCCCCAGAGGTCCCCCAACGGTTCCAAAAAAGCCCCAGACGCTCCAAGAGACGCCTCAGACCGCCCCAGCGGACACAACGAGACGCACAAGATGGGTTGCAGAGGGCTCCCAAGACGGCCCCAAAGAGCTCCAAAAGAGCCACACGACAAAACCCAGCCTGCAGTGGAAATCAAGTGTGCAAAAGAAGACCAGTCTGCGTTGGAGAACCGACCTGACACGTTGTGTAGGCACACGTCATGCAGATTGTTCGTGGGTGAATCGCGTACGTCCAAATTACAAGAAGCAGTTTCTCTGCGACCCGTCTACACTTGAAGTCATCCAACATCGGCAGAATACGTTGCCCAAACACAGATGGCATCGAAACGACGATCATGCAACACTGATCATTTTCAGATCTTGTGACCTCTCCTCCGCCTCCTCCTCCTCCTCCTCCTCCTCCTCCTCCTCCCCCCCTCTCAGCATCATCATCATCATCATCATCATCATCATCATCATCATCATCATCAGCATCGTCATCATCATCATCATAATCATAATCATCATCATCATCAACAAAAACATCATCATCATCATCTTCCTCCTCTCTCAGTTGGGGCAATCTGATATCATGTGTGTTTGAGTCCTCTTGGGGAAACACGACAACGAGTGACACATCCAAGGCCGCATGCTGACTCCTCCTCCCCCTCCCCCTCGTCCTCCTCGGCTTTTTCCTCTCTCATTCGGGGCAATGTGATATGATGCTTCCCCAAACCCGTTCGCACAACCTTTGGCAGCATGGTGGTGCAGGAGCTTTTCCCCGATTAAACAACCGTGGCACAAACAACTGTCGAAAAGGACCCCAATAAAACCCCCGTGGAGCTTAACTCGCGCCAGCTCGACTTGTTGAACCTACCTTGTTCCCGCCCTCTCCGCACCCTCGAAAAGGCATCCAAGGCGGATGTCGCACTGTATGTCTCTGAGCTGCACTCATCAAGGAAAGTCACCTGGCGGGCGTGTCTGGATAGGGTGGTGGGGGTACTTGTTTGGTCGCGACAGCGAGCGGGCACCCGCGCGGCGTCGGAGGCTGGTGGGGATACCTTTTTTTCGGTCGCGTCCGCGAGCGAAGGCGCAGGCGGAGTCAGAAGCTGTCCGGGGCGCGGAAACACGCTTAATTAGCTACTGGGCGCGCAGCAGGCCAGCCGGGCCAGCTCACAAAGCCGCTGCTGTGCCGCGCGGCGAGGCTGACAGGCTGAGGGCACCCAGGGAAGCTCGGGCATGGTGGCGGTACTGTTTTTGTCGCGGCCGCGAGACAAGGGTCAGGCTGCGAAAGCAAAGTCCCGGACGCGAGCGAGGCTAATTAGCTACAACAGGCACAGGCCGGCCGGCCCACTCACAAAGCAGCCGCGAAACTGAAAGGGAGCTGACGGCGGGGGGTATCCTGAGAGCTCGAGCGCGTGCACAGGACAAGGTGTCATGGAATGGTGAAGATATGTTTTGATGGGCGGCTCCAAGGACAGTTCCGAGAAGCGGTGCGACAGGGCTGGTGCACAGGGCGAGATAATTGGTTACGACGGCGCAAAGGCCGACGTAACAGGTGCACTTGCAAGAGGCAAAATGCCCCTCATTAGGATGCGTGCGACCCAGGAGCGGGGACGCAAACACCAGACAGAAACAGACGGAGGAGAAGTCGCACAGTGGCGCCAGCTCGAACCGTACTGTCCAGCGAGCACAGGCTAGAGCCAAGGAGCGCTGTGGCAGCACAGTGGGCCCGTGAGGCCGTACCGTCAGACACGACGAGGAGGCAAGAGAGCAAGGACAGGCGGCGGGGGCAGGAACGCGAGGGCAGAAGAGGGGGGGGCGAGGAAGCCTCACTCACTTGGACTCCTGGGTGCGATCGGACATGAGCCACCGACCACTGCACGGGGACGTCGATCCAGTCGCGGAGTCCGAAACCTGCGGCTGCCTGACCCAGAGTGTCGGGGGGGACGAGGCAGCAGGCATGGCCAGGCGCCAAGGACCGCCCTGCAGGAGGGCTGGGGCACTGCCAAATCATGAGCCCACTTGTGCAGCGCCTGGAGCACCAAGGTGGTTCTCGCCAAGAGCGGTGGACCAAGTCGTCGGCGAACAACGCAGGCAGCTTATCCATCACGATGGACGGGGAAACCAAGCGGCAAGCGTCGACCGGGGGCAGGGAAGGACCAAAGGGGGGAACGTCGGTAGTCGAGCAAAGGGTGTACCACTTGCCATTCCGCACTCTCCCCAGGTCCGGCCCCCGGTGGTGCCGGGGCTGACAGAAGGCCCGAGTTGTCTGAAACAACACCTGGCAGTAGCGCGGCCCGACCGCACCTCGGAGCTCTGCCAAGGAGCCTCCAGGTGGCACAAATACCCAAGTGCTCCAAGAGGAGCCTCGCAAGGGGGGAAATCGTGTGTCGCCGAATCCACAGGAGGAGGAGGGGGAGAGGAGGAGACGCAGCCGATAGCCGCAAGACCAGTGAATGAAAGGAGGAGGGGGAGGGGCGACGCCATTGTTTATACCGCGGGTGTGAACTCCACCGCACGATGCGGCGGGATCTCGGGGGGAACAGACGCCACTGTTTATACCGCGGGGGGAACAGAGCGCCTGACCACTGCTGGGGAACGCTATGTCCCTGCTCCAGGGCGGATGGTGGGGATGCGCGAAGCGTCAGTAATTTCGCGAGAGCTACTAGAGGCCTTCAAGATTGGGGTCGGGGATAGGAGGGCGATCAGTGGATACCAAGGTGGGTTAATTCTGGCCTAATCTGGATCATGAGTGGGTTGATGATTCCCTAAGTGGCTTGGGGGGCATAGCGATGCAGGCGAAGTGGGCTCAGTCCACTTAGCGGATGTGTCGAATCCTCCTCGGAAACTTGGTCCATGTGTAACCCTCTTATAAGCTAGGTTAGGCCAGGTATAGCCCCTTTGGCGTCCACTAATAAAACCCCCCCTCTCTCTTTAGCACCCCCCGCGCCCATCCCAGCAGAGCTATGCGGATGGAATCCGGCTGGATTTTGAGGACGGGCTTTCGCCGTGGCGCCGTGCACCTTCGTCTCAAAAACTCGCATCAGCTACACGGATGTAGGGCGGCTCCTTTTCAAAATACAGCAGGAGCTCGACCACAAGAAACCTTCCACAAGAAACCCAACCCTCAGTCCCCAGGACGTCCATTGATATTTGGTGTGGGTAGCGTCACGTTTTTCATAGCAAAACCACCGAAACCAAAAAACTCAGGGCACCCTGGAAGTAAACAGGGTGTTTCTTGGCATGGGTTTCAACTGTACACAGATGTAGGGCAGCTCCTTTTCAAGATAGGCATCTCGCTGGAGCGCCAGGCACATTGCTGCCACGATTCTGCAACAATTGTTGAAAATGACGGACGGCTCTTTCAAGAAAGGGTTCTCGCTTGAGCGCCAGGCACATTGCTGTCACAAGTCTGCAGCAATGTTCGAGAACGAAGGACGGCCCCTGTTCAAGATAGGGCTCACGCTGCAAACTTCCACAAATTTCGCAATCAGAAGCTTGAGCATGTGTAGCGTGTAACACCAGCACGGCTGAAGGCCTGCTCCTTTTCAAAATGCGCCGACCCTTCGGCGTGCGTGAGACGCCGTCGTCGTCTTCGTCGTCGTCGGAGTCGACGCCAGTCCCCCGAAAATTGAGGAACGATCGTAGAAAAAGAAGAAATAATTTAGGAACGAACATAAAAAAGAAAACAAGAAAAACGTATTAAGTCGACTCCCTTGTCTTCTTCCCTTCCCTGACCACGGGGGGTAGTATTTAGGGGGGGGGGGCACGGGGGGAGTGGGGGGGGGGTCCGGGGTCAGCTTGCCGCCCCCCGCGGGTCCTGGCGGGCCCCAGGGGGTGGGCCCACCTGTGGACGACAGGTATAGGGGTTCCCTGGTCCTGGCCCCGGCCTCGTGGCCAGATCTGGTCCTGCCCCACCCCCCCGGCCCCGGCCCCGTGGCCGCGGCCGTTGCTCGGCGTGGCCCGAGCCCCGGAGTCCCAGGAGGCGACCCCGGGGTCCCGGTGGAGGTCCCGCCTTCAGGGTCGGCGGCGCCGGCCGCGAGGCCTTCACAATCGGACACTCGCGTGAGGCTTCCTGGAACTAGCGACCATGTGCAGTCTTGTGCCACGGATGCACGGATGGGGGGACGGCTCCTTTGCAAATCGGGCTTCTCGCTGGACTCCCCATTGAACTTTATGATCCTCCCTAGTGGCAATCCTCCTCCTCCTCCTCCTCCTCCTCCTCCTCCTCCTCCTCCTGCTCCTCCGCCTCCTCCTCCTCCTCCTTCTCGTGCTTCTCTCCTCCGTGCCCTCGTGCTCCTCGTGCTCCTCGTGCTCCCCCCTCCTCCTCCTCCTCCTCCTCCTCCTCCTCCTCCTCCTCCCTCCTCCCTCCTCCCTCCTCCCTCCTCCCTCCTCCCTCCTTCCCTCCTTCCCTCCTCCCTCCTCCCTCCTCCCTCCTCCCTCCTCCCTCCTCCTGCTCCTGCTCCTCCTCCTCATCCTCCTTTTCCTCCTCCTCCTCCTTCTTGTCGGGGCACTCGTCTGAGCGACATGCCTATGGGGCTCTCGTCTCTCCAGGGACTTATGTTTCCCGCATCACGACGGAAGGACTGAGAGGACTGCAGGGACTCCTGAGTGAACTCGGGACAGGAGTCCTCCCTCTTGGGCACAGCCTGGGGCGCCACAGAGTCTATGGTGCCTCAGCAGGACCACGAACGCGGCTAGGGGCGCACCTTGCAACCGCCATTAGCCGCGCCCATCGGACACACTCCGCGCCGTGCGCGGGGCCGAGGAGATGCGGTGCGAGGGTCACTAACGGCGCAACGCCGGGCAGTCCCCACTCGCAACGCACCCCCCGCTGGCCATTGACAAGGATTAGGGCTCTGGGAGCAGGCGATAACCTGCATACCTCAGAACCCTCTTGGCAAAACAGTACTCGCCCCGTCTCAATCGTTCCAGGATAAGGCGACGATCCTTCGAAAGATGACGGGGCTGGCACTCACTCGCAAGAGACACCACGCGCTGGGTGGTGCATGCAGCGCAGTGAGTGCAACAAAACACTTGGGTTTCGCCCACGAACAGCGAGGCCACACGATGATGCTTGGACCCAGCAGCCTTCAGGGAGACCTGAGCCTGCTGGATCCTTTGCTCTAGGGTGGGCGGCTCTGGCTTGACAATGATTAGGGAGGGGGCTGAACGTGCAGAGCGCTGGCGGTGCAAACAGTCTACAGATGCAATGGCCTCACCCGCCCTGGCGGCCCATTTCCCCGTAAGACTGACCATTCTCTTCTGCAACAACGTAAGCTTCTGAAACTGGGGATCGGGCCGCAGGACACGAGCACGACTGTTCGCAGCACCGTCGGCGGCATCATTTCCAAGTTTGTCTCGAAGCTTATACCTCCCCTCCACAACCTGAACATCTGTCACGTGGGCTTTCACTTTCTTTACCTCAGGGGGGGTACCCCCCAGTCATCGACTTTGTGCCATACGAGCTTCCACAGACAGGCCCAAGCCGCCGACGCCGACGTGGTGTCAGCAGGTCCGCGGATGTTGTAACCTTTCCAAACGAAATCGGAATCCGTGTGCACGACAACAGGTGGCACCGCAAATCTGAGCACTGCGAACAGGGCATACAGCTCGGCACCGTCTATGTCCTGCAGCGGGTAGGGCAGGAGACCTGTGATGGTGCAGGCAGCCGTGTCACTGTCGGCGGCCAGCGCAACAACTGCCCATGCAGCGGTCCCGCGATTTGGATAATCAGTAAACAGAGAGCCATCAAGATAAAGATCCCCTGTGAGCTGTTGCGCATCCCCGTGCCATTCCACACAGGGCTCCGACGGCGTCAGCAGCACTGCCTGAGGGGCCTTGGGGAGCGGGACGAGCACACGCTCCAGCAACAGGCGCACCAGGTCATTCTGGTCCGCATGCGGGAGCATGAGTCTGATTGCATCAGGGAGTGGCTCTCCTATTGCCTCAAGCATGCTCTTGCAAACAGCGTGCCGGTGCACGAGGGACCCAGGGGCCTCATGGCATGCAAGGCAACTCGGGGAGTCAATCCATCCTTGTTGAAATTGCCGAACTTGGGGCCACTGAGCTCCAATGATAGCACTCCTGAGGTAGCCACGCTGCTGCCAAGTGAGGTTCCCCTTGGCGCTCAGGAGGTACTTCAGAGGCCCATCCCAGAACCCAGTACGGAACTCGGGCATCTGGAGGTGCTCCGAAATCTGCAGGTTGATCCAGTGGCGCACCGCATGCGCACAGCAGCGCAGTAGGACCCTGGGGCAAATGTCCTTGAGTTTCAGCTCCAGACCATCAGGCAACTTCCAGACCAGGGGCTCAACGACAACGATCCCGACTCTGGCGAGCGTAGCGAAGAGGGCTCCCAAGGGGCCCCGAACTTGCGGCCACATTTGGTCCTTCCCAGACAACGCCAATCTAGCAGCCTCAAGGCCATGCTCAAGTACATGGCATGGCACGCGCGACGCCCAAAGAACAGAGCTGAAAGCTTTGATAGGCTCCAGAGTAGCCCTCCAAATCGGGTCGTAGTTGGCCTGCGGCGCAAGCGCGAGAGCGAGAGTGCGGCTCTTGCCGCTGGTCTTGGCGTCGAGCGCCGCAGCGGCCTGGGATCGCAACACGTCCAGCTCCTTAGAGGCAGTACCCTGAACAGAGGTCCCAAAAGCAACCGAAGTCTCCAGGGCAGCCCTGGCCATGATGGCCATGGTTTTCCGCCTGGCCATACCTCCCTGGAGATGTTTCATTCTCTTGAGCTTGGGTTTGGCGACCTTGATTCTGCCCGTCCTGGTGGCCCTCCTGAGAAACCGACCTGAACTGTAGTCAACCCCCAAGTTGCGCTCATGGTTCACGCCCTGGGCCCTGAGGGATACCAGCCTCCTGGACAGCTGGTCACGTAAATCAGAGTCACTAGCAAGAACTCGCGTCTTGTCAAGAGCGAGCCGTAGATCCGCACGCTGCAGCTCGCACTGAAGCTTCACTCCAGCACCAGCTACATCAGCAACTACTCGGCCGTGTTCCCCCGATCTCTGCAACGCAAAATCGTCGACAACCACGGAAAGACAGATGGCCCGAAACTCTTTCTGAACAACATCCAGGGGGCCCAACAAAACCAGTTGCAGCAAAACGGTAGCAAAACCACACCCAGGGATAATCGTAGTTTCCGCCGTGATGTGATTACTGACGGTCCCTTGGAGATCAAGCAGGCGGGGCGACCGATAGACTTGCACCAGCAAACGCAGTTGCCACAACGGAAATCCAGTGCGAGCGGCCGCCTGGACAAGATGATGATGCTTGACCAGTTCAAACGCTTTCTTCAAATCGAGCAGCAACGTGGCAGATGACAGGCCCTTGGACTGATAATACTCCGCCCACACTGCCTGAATGTAAACACACATGTCAGCGCTTTTCCCTTTAGTACCCCACCAGAAACTCCGATAGTTCTTGACTTGCCATTGCCTGATCAAAGGCCTTCTCAGCCTGGACTGCACCCGACAGAGAACGTGTAGCAGCCCCAAGGGTCGGACTCCTCCCAATCTTTTGAGAATAAAAACAATCTTGTTCGTGAGGGGAGGCCAGTCCGCCTGCTCCTCAATCTTCCCGATGAGGCCGCACAAAAGCTCGAGCGCAACGTCGGGCAAGTGCAGAAAACTCCTAGGCGGGACCTGGTCGTATCCACAACCAGTGCCTATCGGGAAAGACATCAACACTTTCTTGAGCTCTGGGACCGTGGGGGGAGGCGGGCGCTCTCCGAGATCCTTTGGCCAGTGCACGGGGGGCTGCGCGACCCCCACCTGCCACCACTTGCTCCACTCCCTTTCAAGCTCATCCATTTCCCCCATGCTGGAGTTAGGACGGAGGGCGAAGGAGTCGAGGGTGGACGGCTGCCAAGGGTCAGGCAGCTGCACATACTTGAAGAGCGCCGCAGCCCCACCTACCGAGTGCGTTTTCACCCATCGGTCCCAGTTGACTATCTTCAGCTGGGTTGCCTGCTTGTGCAGGCGCTCGGCAGTGTCGCTGGCGACGGCGGCGAAATAGTCCATGACTACGTAATCAAAGACGTGAAACCAATCAAGGGCCTCCAGGAAACAGACCGCGAGATTCGAATCTGGAATATCAGGCGAGCTCTGAAGATGTCGGATCCTGCACCGCACTTGCTTGGTCTGGGCAACGCTGATGGGCCTCGTGAGGGTCTTGAGGACCTGGGCCAAGGCTCTCCACCACACAGCTTGAGGGCTCAGACGTGGAAACGGAACTGGAGCAGGCCGGCTCGGTCGACACCACCCAGTACGAACAGCACCACCACGCCCAAGGTACGGTTTCGAAAGCTCAGCAGGAATCTGAAACACCTCTAACCATTCAAGCTCGGCAGCCGAGACGAAAACTTGCCACGACTTAGATATGCAAGCATTGCTCATCATCTCCGAAACCACCTCCCACCTGGCTAGGTTGGGCTCTCCACGGCAACCGATGGGCAACTCTCTGGGGAACCTGCGGGGAACCATAGCCATGCGCACCGAGGGTACAGTGTCCAAGGTGGGTAACTTCAACTTAACTGGAATATGCGGAGTGATCTCCACTTCTGCCAACAGTGAGACCGAGGCGTTCGCCGCAAACGCCTGGGAGACCACGAAAAAGTCGATGGTCCTGTGCGCTGGAGCACATGTTCCAGCATCCGTGTATATGGCAGCACCGTCGATTGCATCAATCCAGCCTGAATGCTGGAGCACGTCGGGCTCGAGATTAAAGTCCCCGAAGATGAGGAAAGGCATGTTGGCCATTTTCAGCAGCGCGCCTAGCCTGCAGAGAAGATCCCAGTTGGCTGGCGCAAGTCCGACAGAATGATGCAGATAGAGCGTGCACGCTAGGAAACCCCCAGGTACGAGACCTCCCACATGCATAACCATCATCCTCCCCACCTGCACGTCGATCGGAAAGCTCTCAATCGGCGCCAGGCCGATATGCTTTGGCACAGCAAGCATAATGCCAGCAGATGTGCCGCCTCCAGCCGTCTGACGGGCTGGCGAAAGTTTGGCTCTCCACCCTTGTCGCCTGAGTTTATGCTCGCAAGCTTCAACCTCCAACACCCGCGTTTCCTGCACACCGACAAGCTGAGCCTGGAGCACAGAGGGGGAGGAGGGGAAAATGTCAAGCCCAGAGCGATCAGTAACGTTGGCAGAGACAATATTCCAAAACCTCGGGGCCTTTGGCCCCATTGCGCATCTAGCCGCACGGCTAAAGGCGCTTGCGTTTGAAATCAGCACCGGCCTCATCAAGCGCAGCCTCCAGCTGCGATCGAGTGATGCCGCTCTCACCTGCAGAGCTGACGAGCTTGTCCATCCAGTCGCCCTGCTTGAGGTTGCCGATGGCTGCATCCATGTCGAGGTCGTGATCACCTGCAGCGTCGCTGGAATCAGCAGCAGCACCACCAGCGTCACGCTCACGAAGACGATCTGCCTCCTCAGCACGAGCTTTAGCAGCCGCCGCTTCCTCCTCATCCTTCTTGGCCTTCTGGCGGGCCTCCGCGACCTGCTTGATCGAGTCGACCACGCCCGCCTCGACACCCAGCTCACGCAGCTGCTCCACAAGGTAAGCAGCATGGTCAGCAGGCTGAGGCCTGGAGGCACGCCCGAGCTCGGAGAAGGCGCTGGCAGCAGCGCGGGCCGCCTCGAGCTCCTTGGCCTCGAGCTCCATGAACTTCGCCTTGAGCTCCGCCGTCTTCTGCAGCTGCTTGGCCAGCACCTCCTGAGACTTCTCCCAGGCGTTCTTGGCCTTGGCGACCTGATCTTTGAGCGTGTCGTGCTGCTGCTTGGCCTGTCGACTGAGGGCCAGCGGGTCGCCTGTCTGCACGGCACGCAGCCCCAGCAAGTGCGCCTTCTGACCAGGCGACAGCCAGATGCTGCAGGCCTCGAAGTGCTCAGCGGACATGGCAAGCAATGCGTCCTTGCGCTCAGGGGTGAGCTTGCCGCCGCTTGCGCCAGGCCCTTGCCCAGCACCAGGTGAGCCACCTTGTGGCTGCAGCCGAGGAGGACGAACCCAAGCACCAGCAGGAGGGCGTGGCACCGCCGGTGCAGGGACCGCTCCTTTGGGCTTGCCACACGCCCAGCACGTCGTACGCCATGGGAAATTGTTGCCGAAGCCGCACTTCTTGTTGCAGCAGGTCCAGGTCGCACTGAACGCCTGCTGCCTGCCGCCGCCATTGCGCCCCATGGGAACTGACGGCCGCAGAACTTACAGTAGCCAGACTGTAGGCCCCCTCCCTCCCTCCCTCCCTCTGGGTGTACTGCAATTGCTCCTGTCCTCCTTCTCTTCCTCGTCCACAATATCCTCGTAAGTCTCCTCCCACGTAAAATTCGCCTGAAAATGAGTGAGGGCATGTTCCGTCAAAGCCTCCTCCTGCTTCTGCGCATCGTCGTCCACATCCCTCCTCCCTCATATCCCGCTTCCTCATGCGTTCCTCTTCCGCTTACTCCTCCGACTGTTCCACTGCATGTTCCTACACTTCCCTGATCAAGGCACCTGGCCTGGACATCGTTTCTGGAAGGGCTTCCGGGGTTACGCGAAGCGGCAAGATGTACACAATAGAAATCCCAGCATGCGTTCGTATGAATCTCCTACGCCTGATGAGTCCTCTTCCCTCCCATGTTTTACCACTTCGGTTGCTCATCCCTTGTCCTTCACACTCTCCCCTTTCCACCTCCCCGGCCGAACCCCCCTAACACGCACAACCATATATCAGATGACTCGTGCACGCCTGCAGGGCCTGAATCCTCAACTGTCGGCTCCAAACAAGCTGCATCTGTCCAAGCCCCCCAGTTGCGATTTGCCCAGACCTCGGGGTCTCTGACTCCAACAGAATGGTGCTTAACTGGTATGAGGTGCAACGTGAAGGGGAGACCGGCTCAGGGGAGGTTACCTCGACTTGGAATCGGCGATACATCGCCAATCGATCGGCGACAGGCCCCCCATGGCAAATCCGCATGGTCCTGGGCGGGGTGGCGTTTCGGGTCCATCTCGGCAAAGCGTTGGCGATTCGGAGGTCGATACATCCCCCCCTGAGCCTACCCCCCGAACGTTGCTTCATACAAAGCATCCAGATAGTAAGCACATCAAGAAGCACGCGACAAGCAAGAGTCAGACAATAAGCATAAATGCAAGGCAATCGAATTTACCTGCACTATGCGAAGCATAAAAGCTCGGTACCGCAAGCAACAGCTCAGGCAAGAGAACCTATGCCAGACAAGAGCACTTTGTCTGAGCAGCAGCTGCAGAAGAAAGTTCTGGAGTGGCGTACGCGTGCAACTGCCAGCTTGGCCAGAGGCTGGATCGAATAGGAAGAATGGTTATGCATGCCGCGTGTCCTCGGTAAGCACACTGTCGCCATCTGCGTTCATCGACGGCAGCGCGGACCAGGCACGGCCCATGCTGTCGTGGATCCACCCCCGCATGAACTCCTGCGCCCAAGGCTTGCTAGTTTGTATGGAAGCACCACGACCAGAGGGATCACCATCGACTCTCTCATGAGAAACCTGCACAGTGTCATTGGCCTGTCCGCCGGCCGGGAGTATCCGATGCAAACTCCCGCGAATCAGGACGAGAAAGCTCGCAAAATCCGCCACCGTGCCTTCGGCACGTAGAGGGGTGCCCCAAGGATCATGCAGCTCTGCGAGGTAAGAAGCTTGCTGTCCTTGAGAGCCCGGACCCCCGGTTTCCCAGGCGCTCCCGTGCGCTAAGGCGCCCCCTGGGGGGTGTATCGCCGAGGCTTATGGGACGCCAAGAGAGCTGCATGAGGACCCCAAGAGGCCTCCAAGACGGTCGAAGGAGGCCCCCGAGTCGTCGAGCAATCGGTCCGAGACGCCCAAGATAGCCCCCCAGTTGGCCGCAGGTGCCCCCAATACGCCCCAAGAGGCCTAGATGCATCCCAAGAGGGCCCGAAGAAGAACACAAACATGTGCATCGGGTTGTTGCAGATGTTGGCGTTTGTTTCCTTTCGGCTTCCCGACGTTGCAAGAAAGCCCAAGAGGCTGCAAGATCGCTTCTCTAGACGGCTTAAGAGGCCTCCAAGAGGGCTCTATCACGGCCGAACAGGGCTTCAAGGAGGCCCACGGGGTTTCCGAGACGGCCCAAGCGCCTTTCACAGAGGGGGCCCGGACGGGAGACCCGCATGGACATTTCGAGCATTCGGCCCCCAGGAACGCCCAGGAGGCTCCAAGAGGCCTCAAAGTGGCGCCCATATGAGCCCCAAGACGCCCCCAACCCCAAGACAGCCTCAGGAGGCCCACAAGAGGCCCCCCAGAGGCCCCCCAGAGGCCCCCAAGAGGCGCCCATGAGGCCCCAAGTGCCCCCCAGATGCTCCCGCGAGCGCCCCGAAGAGATTCCTGAAAGCAAAACTCAATCAAACCTCTCAAGAAAAACGCAAAGATTTAGTAAGTCGCCTCCGATATGGGGTCCAGACGGGGGACCCGAAGGAACATCTCGAACGCACGGCCCCCGGAAACCACCAGGAGGCCCAAACGGGCCACTAAGAGGCCAAGGCGCCTCCAAGAGAGGCCCCCTGAGAGAAACTGCGAACGAAATCTGCAAAACCGGCCCGACCCGGCAATGGGGGCGGTAGGACGGACGGACGGACGGACGGACGGACGCACGGATGATGATGATGATGATGATGATGATGATGATGATGACGATGATGATGACGATGATGATGACGATGATAATGATGATGATGGTGGTGGTGGTGATGATGATGATACGGACGATGATGATGATGATGATGATGATGATGGTGATGATGGTGATGATGATGGTTGTGATGATGTTGATCATGACGATGACGATGGTGATGCTGATGATGGTGATGATGATGATGGTGATGGTGATGGTGGTGGTGGTGGTGATGATGAGGATGAGGATTGTGATGGCGATGATGATGGTAGTGATGATGACGGTCGTGAAGACGATGGTGATGATGATGCTGATGATGACAAGGATTATGAGGAGGAGGGGATGCTGATGATGATGATGATGATGATGATGATGATGATGATGGTGGCGACGGTGACGGTGACGGTGATGATGGTGGTGCTGGTGATACTGGTGACGCTGACGATCATGGTGGTGATTAGTGGCGGTAGCGGTGATGAAGACGGTGATTGTGTTGTGTTCCCCCACCGCCCCGCGGCGCACCGCCGCCGCCCCCTCGGCGCACCAGCGACGGAGAGGTGCCGCCGACGCGGTGCAGGCTCTCGCTAATCCCGAACCTGCCACTGAGTATCGTGTAACCGACCCCCATCCTTAGCGGCCTGGCGACTTGCACCCCTGCTTAGATGGTGATATGGGTCGTTCCCTCAGGGTTTCGAGGGGTGTATCCCCGACTGGGGAGGTAATTTGGTGAGGGTCTTGAAGGGCATGAGGATGGGGATGGGGATCGGTTAAACGATCCCGAACCCCACGAGGGTGGCACAGCCTCGAAACCGATGGCCTCCGAAGACTGGAGGAGGCCGAACGTATGGGTTTCTGGTCCGAGGCCACGCGCAAACAGTTGCGGAGACGACCAAATCACACACCAGGCACCTGGAACCGAGATTGGCTTGCAAACGCGCTGGCAGAGCAGACAATGGCGATGCACCGCCTCGCCTTGTCACCTTTGAAAACCACTGCTCAGCCCGCAGGGCACGTGGTATCGAGTGCCAGGGGATCCATGCCAGAGAGTACCCGCATGACGTGTACCATGCGAGAGATGGTCAACACCGCCAACAGCAGCCCCCCCCCTCCACCGACAGCAGCGCCAAGATCAGGAAAAGCAGCCTCGCGACAAAGTTCTGAAGTCGAAAACTCCCCACTTCATGATGCTGATGATGATGCTGATGATGATGATGAGGATGATGAGGGTATGATAAGAAGATGACGATGCTGATGCTGATGCTGATGCTGATGCTGCTGATGATGCTGATGATGATGACGATGCTGATGATGATGGTGGTGATGATGTTGATGATGATGAAGATTCCGATGATGATGATGCTGATGATGCTGATGATGATGCTGCTGCTGCTGATGATGATGATGATGACGATTATGATGATGCTGATGATACTGATGATCCACGCGACTGGGGAGGTGTGGAGCCTGCCCCAAGACGCCCCCAACAGGCCCCCAGAGAGCCCCAAGTGGCTCCAAGAGGCTCCCCCGAGGCCCCCGAGAAGCTCCCAAAGTGCCCCCCCTCCTTCAGAGTCTCCAGCGAGCGCTCCGAAGGGACTCCACAAACCAGAGTTCGTTCAGCAATCTCAGGGTAAACGTGCATGTTGAGTGAATGCGTGTTCGTTCGTCGTCGCCGTGTCCACGACCGCCCACGTCCCCCCCCCTTAGATAGCCTCAAGGAGACCCACGGCCCCCCCCGAGCGATGCTGACCACCCCCCCAGGGGACTCCCAGACAACCCAGGAAGCCCCCCAAACACACGGAGATCGCTCGAAGGGATGTCGCCCACGAGCCAGGCACGGTGGCGGGATTGGCCGCTGACCACCAGGATATGAAGCATCCATCGGCAAGCGACTGGCATTACCTCCAGCCACCGCCCTGCTCACCGCCCAAGCTTGGACGATACCCCAGACAGCATCCGAACCACACGGCACAACATGATACGATGGGATAAAACTAGGACGTGCTCCCTCCCACGTCAGGAGCGCATTCTAGACTCCTAATATGAATTCATGGTCGCTTGTGGCCCTTCTGAGCCGCAAAGAAGACAATGTGAAATCACACTCGAAGCTGGAGGGGTAGGTCCTCACTGAAAATGGTAGATGCAGAAGGGACAGACCTACAAACCAGGGGGGTCGAACAGTCTTACGCCATACCTGGATGCGTGGCTGAAGTGCGATTCCGCCGAGCGCATTTTTGTTGTTGATTGTTGCGTTGCGAGGTTGATGTCGTCGTCGACCCCAACCCGCGACCAACCCCGCGACCCACCCGCGACCCACCCGCCACCCGCTCCGCGACGAACCCGCGACCCACCCCGCGACCCACTCCACGACCAATCCACGACCCAACCCGCGACACATACCGCGACGCACCCGCGACCCACCCGCGACCCACTCTGCGACCCACCCCGCGACCCACGCCTGCGGTGGGCTCGTTGCGCAATGGTTAAAAGAATCGGCACTTGCAGCGGGCTTCTGCAGAGTCTCGCAGACTGCCGACGACCCCTCCACCACATCAGGTTGCAAGCCAGGGGAGATATCTTTATCTTGGACGGGGCGGGGCCTCATGCTTCAGGTTCGGCGCATGTTGCTGGCTCCACTCTCCCGCGCATAAGCAGTGCCTGGTCGCAGATCCTCCTCAGAGAACGGGTGGAGCACAGGGGAGGGAATGGGCGTGAGGCCGCGGGTAGGCTGCCCTCTTCTGAGTGCCGTTCCCTTCTTTAGAGGCCTCCTAGATGGGGTCGGAGTAGATGGGGTCGGAGGACCGCGCCGCATCGGCGATACATCGGCGATGCATCGACGATGCATCTGCCATGCATCGACGATGCACCGGCGATGCATCCGCGACGTCGGCGGCTCATCGGCGACGTACCTTTAACATGAACTTTTGGCGCTCCGCGCAGATTTCTTGGGTCTGCGCTGGACCCCTCTCCCTGGCGCGCGGAGCGCTCCAACCGCCAGGAGGGGCCCATCGCTGACCCAAGAGATCCGCGCGGAGCGCCAAAAACTTATGTTCATGGCGTATTGTCTGCTTCGACTCTGGTGAGGGCCCTTCCCTTCTCTGTCTGCGGGGAGGGACCGGCACTCCTACAGGCCTACCACCACATGTTCTCAGAAGCCAAACATGCTCTGAGAACAAAAACAATGTTCTTAGACCATACGCCCGACGTGAGAAACCAAGACGGCCCCCGCCAGAAATGTTCTAAGAACATTTCGCTGGCACCACCAAAAAAAGGCTCTTAGAACAGTCTCTGGTGGACCTACGTAGAGGGCAACATATCCACTTCTAGAAGAATCGCCCCGACAAGCAAGGCCGTTCACAAAACGCCCCCACGGAAGGAACCGAACAGGGCTCGGGAGCGGCCAAGAGGGGGGTGTCCAAGAGGGGGGGGTGCAAATCATGACCGGCGGCACGTGCGCGGCCCAGCGGGGGGGGCAGGGACGTAATTAAATAAGAAGGGGCGCCATGAAATCAGTGGAAATATCGCGGCTCCCGCCATGATATCCACCCCCCCCCTAGTCATCACCCCCCTCTTTTCCGCCCCCGAAAGGCGAGGCTGTTTAGCAAACGACCAAAAGCCGTTTATGAAACGCCAATGGTCCGGTCCGGGTGGTTTTCCCTCCCTTCGGCGGTGCACAAACATCCCTTCATTAAACCTCCCCTTAGTGAAAACGGCCTGGGACCGAAACCGACGGACCTGGACCCGCAAAAATGACGGCCGCGACGCCCTCTCGCGAACCGACAACGGCCAACTCCTCACTCGAGGTGTCAGGGTAGGAGGCCTGTCCACCCCCGAGTTTAGCAAACGACCAAGGCCGCTTAGAAAACGCCCATCGTCCGGTCCGGGTGGCTTTTTCTCTCCCTCGACTCACAGGCACGCCGGGAGGCTGCGCCGCTGCTTGCGAGGAGAGGGGCACGCGGGCACGCGCGCAGAGCCGGCGGGGGCCCCCGGGGGCCGCGGCAAGTTGGGGGGGCACCGGCTCCGGGGGGGGGGGGAGGAGTGAAGGGAGCCCTGGGACGCACAAAGAAATTACATACACACAAACAGCAAGATGCCCCATAGTTTCCCATATATTTTCTGGATTTGTGCCTCCTCCCCACTTCCCAGATTTTCCCATATTTTCTGGGGAAGCGACAGTTAATTGTGTCCGTGCGTTTTGTCCCCTCTTGAGAGGAGGCATCGAGCTCCAGTCGGCGAGGCGTCCCCGACAGATCGGCGAGAGAGCCCGCCGGCGCATCCGCATGCTCCTGGGAGTAGGTCGGGCATGTCCCCCTACAGGCGGACTTCGGGAGAAGAACAACCACCCTCATAATAAGCACCCCGACAAGTAAAGGCGCTCAGTAAACGCACCCAAAGAAGGAATCGAACAGGGCAGGGCTATTTAGTAAACGCCCACAGCCGTTTAGCAAACGCCCAATCGGGGCGGTTTTTCCCCACTTGAGGACGACTTTGGGGAGAAACAAAACAAATACCCCCAGAATTTTCAGAAAGACTAGCAAATATCGTCTCCGGACTATGTTTTGACTACTTCTGGATATTCCTCCTGTCGAGGGACAGGCCCGACTCAATCCTGGGAGGGGTGGGCGCTGCCCCCCCCTCGGCGGCGCCTCGAAAGTTTATGTTTGCAGTGTTTGTTCCTCTTCGATATCGGGCCCCCATCTAGAGGGTACATCCTCCAACCCCTCCTCCTCATCCTCCTCATCCTCGTCCACTTCCTCCTCCTCCTCCTCCCCCCTATATCCCCCATCCTCCTCCTCCTCCTCCTCCTCCTCCTCCTCCTCCTCCTCATCCTCCTCCTCATCCTCCGTCGATATCAAGCCCCCATCTAGAGGGCAAATTATTCACTGCGTGGAGCTCCCCATATGTGCATCTCTTCGCATGGACCTGTCCGCTGTGAGAGTCTACGCGCAAGCGGTTTCGAATTGAAGCGGGCTTGAGCTGTGACGGTCTGGTCATGAATCTAGCTGCGAATGAATTGGAGTGTGGATGAGTCTCAGTAGTACGAGCGAGTGTCTGCGTATGAGCCTGGGGCCTCCTGGGGCCTCCTGAAACCTCACGGGGCTTCCTGAGGCCTCAAGGAGCCTCCTGGGGCATCCTGGGGCCTCTTGGGGCAACGAGTGGCCTCCTGGGCCCTTCTGGAGCCTCGCGTGGCCTTCTGGGGCCTCCTGGAGACTCCTGGGACCTCCTAGGGAGGAATCGTGCCCCAGGAGAGGCCCAATCTATAAATCATTGCGGATCGGAGCCGCAGGAAAAGGGCACAGGAACACATGTAAAACCCGAAGGACTCGTGCCCCAGGGGAGGCCCAATACGTAAGAACGTACGTAACACATTTAGGATTGTATACACAGGAGAAGGACAATCTATATATATATATATAACAAACGTATTACATCAAACTGTCGTGATCCAGGTGAAGCCCTTATACATATGTATATATATACACATATGTGTATATATATAGATATATGCACATATATGTATATATATATATATAGATATACCCTGCCCCACCTTTTTGCGTGCGGACACGCCAATGGTCAGAGTAGGCTAGACCCCCCTCAAACCCCCCAGCTACTGTACGCATCGGGATGCAGGGGTACCCTACGCCACGCATTCCTAGGCGGCAAGCATGCGGCGCCTACCGCACCGCGCGCTTGCCACCTAAGGCGTGCGAGGTGGTGCTCAACCGCTCGCATACAGCAATCTGGGAGGGGGCCTACGCTATCTTCTGGGCTACGGCACCAGCAGAAAACGTGCCTCAACACGGAAGGGGTGGACCGCGGGTGGGAGCCCAAACAGGCTACGGACGTGTTGGGGCGGCGCGTCCTGGCCAAAGGGGGGAAGGCGGGCATACGCATACAGGGAACCAGTATACGGACATACCCTGCCCCACTTTTTTGCGTGCGGACACGCCAATGGTCAGAGTAGGCTAGACCCCCCTCAAACCCCCCAGCTACTGTACGCATCGGGATGCAAGGGTACCCTACGCCACGCACTCCTAGGCGGCAAGCATGCGGCGCCTACCGCACCGCGCGCTTGCCACCTAAGGCGCGCGAGGTGGTGCTCCACCGTTCGCATACAGCAATCTGGGGAGGGGGCCTACGCTATCTAACACCCCCACCTACTGGCCGTAAGGCTACGTAGGCCGTCCGTGTTTAACTCCCACCCACCCCTGAAAATGGCATATTTATGCCGGTCCTTAACTCGGGGGTGTGCTGGGGGGCAAACCACAGGACTGCCTGGGAGGTTTGGACACGCCACCCGCGCCAGGCCACAGGCCTGACGAGGGGCAGGCACCGCACAGAGCGGCCCTAGGCGTGCCAGACCCCCCCCCCAGCACCCCCTTGGTTTGGCCCCCCAGCACACTCCCCCACTCCACGCCCTTCTCCAGCCCTTGCCCTCCACACGGCACGGCAGCCTTTTCTGGGGTCCAAGGACCGTGAGGACGGTACCCAGGAGGGGGACAACACTCTGCAGCCGCCAGAGCGGCGCGGCAACACCCAAAGGGCAGGCCGCGCAAAGTGTTATCCCCCCCTGGGCCCCCTTCTCACGGCCGCTGGGCCCCGAAAGGGTTGGCACGTTCGAGGAGGAGGCGCCGGGGGGAGGCGACGGGAGGAGGTGACACGAAGCGCGAAGGAGGTGAGACGGGCGTGGACCCCAAACAGAGAACGCCCCACACGACGGGCGGGCCCAGGGGCCCCGGGAAACCAGGACCAGCGAGGGAAAAGAGAGAGAGCCAGGCGGCCCCACGGCGGGAGGGCGGCTGCCTTCGCCGCAGCGAAGACAAACGCCCGAATTTTTGGTAAGCACTGTAGGGCGCAAGCGGTGGCCTTTTACAGTGGCCAGCTGCAGGAGCCGCAGTCCTCGCGCAACGGCGCGGGCTGCCCTGCTCCCGGGCTGGCGGGCACTGAGCTGGCCACCGCGCCCTCGATGCACAGACGTGCGGTGGAGAGCCGCGCGCCTGCACCGAGGCCGCGGCCTGCAATCCGCAGGAGCACCACGGCCATCCTGCCGCGGACGACGACCGCCTCCGCGCAGTCCTTGCCAGCCGTGGTCTTGGACGAGCTGATGCGGACCACGAACAGCTCGTCGACGATGTCGCGGTCGACGATGTCGCTCACCGTCAGGGCGGCCGCGTCGAAAGCGCCTGCAGCGCAAGCGATCCCCGCCACGGCCGCGACGGCCTGGGTCGCGAGCAGCAGCGCCCTGGGCGCTGGCCCACGCTGCCTCCATGCCCTGAGGAGAGTCCCGCTCAGGCCAGGGTGTCGCCTCAGGCGAGGCGTTGCGAAGCACACCTCTGCCAGCGTGCTGCTGGCGGCCGCGCTGCCCCCACCAGAAGCCCCCAGGTCCTCGAGGTACTCCGCGACGAGGGCGTCGGCGTCCTCGGGGTCGCCGCGCAAAGCGTCCGCCCCCGCCCGCTCAGCTCCGAAGTGGGCCAGCAGGGCCCGCGGAGCCCGCCCGTAGCGCCGCCGCGTCTCCGCCGACACTGTCAGGGAAGAGAGAGTCTGGCAGCGCGTCCCGCGGCGCCTCACGGGCACGGGCCTGCGGTGAAGGGCCGCGCGCGCGGCACGGGTCGCCCTCGCCTCCTGGGCCCCGAGCCACGCGGGGTTGCCCTCCGAGACCGCGTAGCCGATCAGTGGGTATATGTCGGCCGCCACGACGACGGCCATCCGGCGCATCAGGATGGGCTGGAGCTTCCTGCTGCTGCTGCGGCCCTTCGTCACGATGGCCGCGACCACCTGGCTGTCGACGAGGTGCAAGAACCTGCCCCCGCGCTGCGCGACCTTGCGGGCGCGCCACCTGATCGCCGACGTGGCCGCCTGCAGCTCTCTCACGTTTATGCGGGTGGAGTTCTGCCCGGGCCACGCCATGCTGACCACCACGCGCCACTTCCACACAAACGGGCCCAGGCTCGTCCTCGGCCAACCTCGCGGGCGGTAGGGGGCCCCGTAGTCCAGCCTGACGTCCGACCCGCCCTTCTCCGTGCGGCTGAGGTAGTGCAGGACCAGCTGCCTCGCCTCCGCGGTGCCCGGCTCCCCTGGCACCGTGACGAAGGTCCCCGCCTGGTCCCACGTCGCCTGGCACCCGCGGACGGGGGGCACCTCTTCTATCGACAGCTCCCTATCCAGCGCGCCGCGGCAGCGCAGGAGTTGCTGGCACAACCATGCCACGTCGTGAATACTGAAGCTGTTGCCGAGGAGGAAGGCCCTGGCGTCGAGGGCGTCCTCAGGGTTCGAGCCCTGGGTGGCTAGGGAGGTGCACCTCGGTCTCCCTGGCCAAGAGCCGCCCTCGTCCTCCCACGCGAGGTCCACAAGCGGGACGCCAGGGCCCACCAGCTCGTCGTAGACCCCGCGGTCGGTCAGCCGAAGAAGCGCCGATGAGGTGACGCCCCAGCTCGTCCAGAACAGGCGCGGCCTGCGGCACGGCACGAACGCCGACGAGCACACCAGCGTCGGCCTCACCTGCAGCGCCTCCGAGATCAGCTCCACGTTGACGCTGGACATGCTGGCCATGCTCTCCACGAACCAAACGAGCTTGTCCCTGAAGACGGCGGCGAGGAGAGCCAGGATACGCGGCACCTCGTGGAACAGCGAGGACTCCCTACCGCTGAGGCCGCGCCCGCCGACGTCGAGGCGTGACAGGTGATGGCAGGGGCTGCCCGCAGCGACCGCAACGGGGTCGACGAGGCCGCCGAACCCCTCGAACAGGTCCCGCACCGTCTCGCTGCCCACGCGGGTGACGTCGCCCCAGCCGATGACACCAGGCCAGCGGAGCCTGACAACGCGCCTCGCCTTGGCGCCCGTCTCGGCCGCGACGTAGGCCGCGATGCGGAAGGGCAGCCTCGAGAAGCCGACGGCGAGGCCTCCGATGCCGTCGAACAGGCCGATGAGCAGCACCGACAACACCCTGCGGACTGCCCTGGCGGGGACGCGTGGGTTGGCCGCCGCCCACGGTCGGGCGGGATCCTCGGCCATGTCGAGGAGCCTGGCCCCTATCCCCAGCTGGTCGGGGACCGTCCTCGGCACCTGCAAGGCGGCGGCGACATCCTCGCGCAGGCCGGCCGACGTGCACACGCCGCCGCCCATCTCCAACGCGTCCGAGGACGTGACCACGCCGTCGATGCGCGCCCGCAGCGAGGAGGCGGCCAGCGGCAGGACCATCACCCCCGCGTCCAGGTAAGCCTCCTGCGCTGAGGACGCAGCCAGCGCCCAGACGGAGTTCAGGACCCCGAAGAGCGGCCGCCTGAACTCGAGGACCCTCGCGAGCATGCCGAGGGCCGCCATGGCAACGCGCCGCGGGACCAGGCGCCGCGGCACCGCGGCCAAGCAAAGGCCCGCAGTGGCCAGTGCCTTGGAGGCGGGGACCGCGAGGCGCCCGCCGACGCCGTCGACGTCCGCGCCCATGCGCTTGACCCTCAGCTGCCTGCAGTGCGCCTTCTCGGCCGAGAAGGAGGCGCTCGCCCTCTCGCAGCTGGCGCGGACCTGCAGCTGGAGGTCGCTCGGGGCCCCTACGAGCTTGCAGGCCAAAACCTCCTCGACGATCTCCGGCGCATCGAAGTCGTCGATGTAGCCCTGCCACCAGCCAGCGTCCTGGCCGCTGCCAGCCTCGACCAGGGGCCGCGCGCAATCCTTGCGCCACTCCCCGTCTAGGGGAAGCCCCGCCCAGAGGGGCGGCGCCAGGCGGCACAGCCGTCGGTGAATGTGCTGGAAGACGGGCACCGCAAGCGACCAGCCCATGGCGATGACAGCCGAGGTCTCGTAGACGACGGGCTCCGAGCGGCCAAGCAGCTCGCCCGCGAGCGGCCGCCCCGCGGCCGTGTAGGGGTGCCACGCGGGCGAGACCCGCCCCACGAAGAAGGCCCCCTTCTGGTCGTCGCCCGACCACAGCAGCAGCTTCCCGTCGGGGATCACGACCGCCGTCCAGGACGCCGAGGCCGCGAGCAGCGCCGCCTCGCCCACGTGGGCCTTCAGGAGCGAGTTGCCTGGCACCATGTCGGGGATGAGCCTGGTGGCCCGCGTGGCACCAGGCGCTGGGGTGCCCTTCTTCTCCACCGCGAACAGGCCGATCAGCGCGGGCTCGCCCCTCGCGCGGACCAGCTCGCTCTCCGCGAGCGTGGTGAAGATGCTGGGCGACACGAGGTGCAGCACCAGCTCCTCCCAGTCCGCCTCCGTCTCCACGTTCACGCGGGCCCGCGGCGACGGGTCGGGCCAGTCGGACTGGTCGAGGAGCGCCAGCTCGGGGCGGCGCAGCCAGGCGCCGACCTCGGCGCCAACGAAGTCGGTCGCGTCGAGCGTGGCAGCGCACTCCCGCGTGGGCAGGCCAGGAGGCAGCTCGCAGAGCCGGCAGGGGAGGGCCTTCACGCCTGTCTCGCCCTCGTACGCTGACTCGCAGCCGCCCGCCAGCTCGTCGATCGCAGGGACCACGACCATGGCGAGCGGGTCCTCCGCCAAGGCCGCCGCTCGGCTCTTCAAATGCACGTAGACCCGCGTCTGCGCCTTCGACAGGGTCAGCCTGTGGCGCCAGCCTTCCTGCGAGCGGCCGCAGAACGCGCAGTTGAGCGCAACCACGCTGAGGTGCAGCCACGCCTGCTCGCTGACCTCCCGCGCCACGGCGCGGCGGCGGCACCTGCGTGCCTTGGGCAAGGCACTGTGGGCCAGCCAGCGGCCCACCTCCTCGGTCGACGGAAGGGGAAGCGGCAGGGCGTCCCGAACCCTCCTGTTCGACGACCCTCCGCTCCCACAAAATGTGTCCGCACGCATGCTGAACGACCGAGCGAAGTGGCCAAGGCTGCCTGGGTGGCGTCGTACTGCTGCTGCCAGCTGCGCCGCCAGGTCGACCGCGACGATGCTCTTGCCGAAGCCGAGGGGGAGCTCGTCGGCCCAGCACGGCAGCGCGGTGGCCAGCGGGGGCTCCGCGACGCCCTCACCCCCCTCGCATGGGGTGGCACGATCTCCGCTCTCGGTAAACCGAGTTTGGCCTCCGCCGCGGACTCCCCCACCAGCACCCCTTCGCAGGGCTCGCGCCTTTGATGGAGGCGTCGGCCACCCTCCCTGAGGAGGCCCCACCATAACGCGGGGCAGGCGGCAGGCTGCCGCCCCTCAGGTCCGACGGGGGCGCGCCGCAGCGCGAGCTTTGAAGGCTCGCAGGCGGTGCAGGGTGTTCGTCCCCACTGGCTGCTTCGGGAATTCCTTCCGCATCTCCGCGAAGGACATTTTCCACGGCGGTGGGGCTGCCGACCCCTGGCCAACAGACGGAGGCGCCAGCGGCGGGCGCGCCCCCGTCGGGCCCCCGCCCCATCCTGGCGTCTTGGCGGAGGCCAGGAGCGCGGAGAGCTCGTCCAACCTCATCCCGCCGAGCTGGATGCCGCGGATGAGCTCCTCCTCCTCGCTGCAGATGGTCGTGGGATCGTTGCGCGGCGGGGTCAGCGCCAACCACCTCGCCGCTGCCCACGAGCCGTCCGCCGTTGCCACCTGCAGCGCCTTTAGGCGCTGGACGATCAGGTCGCAGGCGTGGGCCACCTTCCCCTGCATCCGCAGGTCCACCGCCTCCGCGAGGGTGCAGAGCACACGGTACGTCTGCACGCCGATCTCCTTCACCGGATGCTGCGGCAGGCAGATCGTGAGGAGGTACCGCAGCGCGATCGGGCCCGTCGCGTCGACGGCCGCCTCCCCCCTCCTGCGAGTCCAGGAAGTCCGCCATCTGCTGCAGGCTCAGCTCCGTGAGGCGGTCCGTGGAGGCGGCGGCCATCCGACGACAGAAGGCCCTCCTCGTGGCCAGGTCGCGCGGCACCGCCGCGGGGTCCAGGGAGCCGAGGCCGTACCCGCCGCTGCCGCCAGAGGGGAGCCTCCTTGCCCTCGCGGATGGCCTTCGCGACCGCCTGCGCCAGCTCCGCCGTGCCGCCGCTCAGACCAGCTCCTGGCGGCGCCCGCTCGGGCACGGGGCCCCCTGACCCTCGGGGGCCCGCGTCCGAGGCGGCCCTCGTGAGCTTCGCGGCGCGCTCGACCAGCAGGTCCCCGAGCGACCGCTTCTTCACAGGCTCCCTGCCAGTCGCCTCTGCGCCGAGGGGGAAACCGCTCAAGCTGACGCCCTCAGCAGCCCGCTCCCCTTCCTCGAGGCGCACGCGAGCCCCTGCGAGCTTGCCCCCCCAGGCCGCCCGCGGAAGCTGCCTCCTCGTCTGCGGCCAGCTCTGAGCCAGGGCCGCGCGACGAGCCACCCATGCTTCGCAAGTCGTCGAAGGGGGCAGCGCCAGGCGGAGCCCTGGGAGGACCCGCTGCGGCTGGCGGGCGACCCGTCGCTTTGGCCACCGCCGCAGGCCTCGCGGGGGCGGCGGCGGCGACCAGCGGCCCGAGGCATGCTCCTGGCCAAGCCGCCTCCGGTTGCCCCTCCTGGCACTCGACGAACAGCGCCCGCAGGTCCGTGAGGCCGAGCTCCTCCCCCTCCGCCACGTGGACCAGCTCGGTGCACGTCCCCCGCCCCTCCACGACTGAGCACGGGCTCCCCGAGCACACGTGGATGAGCGGGCGTTCTGCCACCGCGCTCGGCTGCCCAGGCTGGCTGGCCCACCAGTCCCAGTAGCCGTCGTCGCGGACTAGGAACTCGGCCTTCGCGAAGCGCCGCGGCGGCACTGCGCTGGAGATCCGCAGCGCCCGCCACGCGAACCGGCACTGCACAAGGCCGCCTGCTGTGCTGCCCGTGCTGCAGTAGCATTCGCCCTGGGCCACCGCCAACAGGTCGATCGGCACGGGCCCGTACACCTCGGGCGCGGGCACGACGGCTTCCAGTGCCTCCCAGACGTCCTCGTCTCCACCGTCGAGGTCCTCGAAATCCGCCTGGGCCACCCAGCCACGCGCTTGCCGCGAGTCAGGCCAGCGACCGCCCCCTCCCAGTGCTGCCGCCAGGAGCGCGAGGAGGGCGGATGGCGGGCCTCGCAGCAGGCCTCGCGGCCACCGAGACTCTCGTGGCCGTGACCCCAAAGAATGCATGGATCCTAAAGCCCAAACAGGCTACGGACGTGTTGGGGCGGCGTGTCCTGGCCAAAGGGGGGAAGGCGGGTATACGCATACAGGGAACCAGTATACGGACATATATAATGTGTACGTATGTGTGTGTGAACATACGTAAAACCACATGGGATTGGAACCACTCCTGTTGCCTTCTGAGGCCGCCTGCTCCTGGGGCCCCTCGTGGAGTCATGTTCCCTTCTTGGGCCTCCTGCGGCTTCCTGGAGTTTCCTGGGGCCTCCTGGAGCCTCTTGGGACATCACGTGGCCTCTTGAGTCTTCATGTGGCCTCCTGATGGAGCCTCCACTGTGGCATCCTGGGGAGAATATGCGCCCACGAGTCTGGCAACCAAAACAAGCAAACCGAACGAGACAATGGCCCCTTGGGGGGGGGCGAAAATGAGCGCCTCGCTCGAAACATCCTCCAAACCTGCTCCGAAAGCAAAGGATGTTCGGGACCAAAACAGGCAAACCGCCTGAGACATCTCCGCCATTTCGGCGCGGACGGAGGCCGTGAAATACCCCTGGCGCCCCCCCCCCCCCTTAGGAGGCGCCTCGCACGAGACATCCTCAACATCTGCTCCGACAGCGGAGGATGTCGGGGACAAAACGGGCAAACCGCCTGAGATGTCCCCACCATTTGGGCGCGAACGGAGGCCGTGAGATACATACCCCCTGGCGGCACCCATTAGGAGTGATACAACCAGCAAGCCGCTCGAGACATCCTCACCATCTGCTAACCGTCATCATCAGCATGATCATGGTCATGATCATGATCATGAGAATGACCATGATCATGCTCATCATCATCATCAGCAGCAACATCATACTCATCCATCAGCCACCATCACCGTCATCACACTCATCCATCGCTCACCATCACCATCGTGCCCACATCATACCCTCACTATACCATGGTCAGCATCATGGTATGGGTGGTCCCGCGCGGGCGGAGAATAACAGGAACCCCATCCTTGGGATATGGGGAATCACAAGAACCCCATCCTCTGGATATGGGGAACAATCAATCCCCAGAATGACCACCCCGGCAAGCGAGGCCGTTTCGCAAGCGCACCCAAAACAGTAATCGAACAGGGCAGGGCTGTTGGCTCCCGCTCCCTTCCCTCCTTTTTTCATTGGCTCAAACACCAAGGTTCCGAGCCCGCACCTGGCCTTTTTTTTTTTCTTTATATATATATATATATATATATATATATATATGTCCTCCCTTGGCCATCGGCGATGAGAGGGCGATCTGGGGTCGACGCCCCCCTTAACGCTAACCCCTGAGGCTTGCCGAGCCCCGTGCCAGTGGACGAGGGGGGGGGGGAGCAGGCTGCGAGGAAAGCAAGGGGCTGGTATCCTCGACGTGCCGCAGGTCCTCCTGGCGCGGCGGGAGCTGCGGGGTCGAGGAGGCAACTGGTGCGGGTCGGACACTGGCCACGCCTCTCGGGTCAGCGTTTCTTATTCGGCGTTTCGACGTTGAGCGAAAAGGGGGGGCAGGGGGGGGGTCTGGCTCAGGACCTCTGCTTAGTGCGACTGTTTGCAAGAGTGCTGCTTCTGGGGGAGGCTCCACCCGCTCGAAGCAGGCGCCAGAAAACAGCGAAGACCTGCTCCATGGGAGGGGGAGGGGGGTGGATGCGATGGCCCGCGCCGATCGGCAAAACACTGAATAAAAAACGATCACCTGTCGTCGTTGGCCTTCGAGAACTGTTTCGTGATGGCGTCTCGAGTCAGGGACGTCCGTGCCGCTGAAACGGTCGTCGGCTTCGGGCTCTGACGAATTCCAAGATGGCACCATTCATCATGCCAGTGATGCGCGATACTGAACTTCGCCGCTGCAGTCTCATTGAGCCGACAAGGGCACTGAGATGCGACCGCTGAGATACGACCTCCTCCTCCTCCTCCTCCTCCTCCTCCTCCTCCTCCTATCTGCGACACCCTGATTGCCGGACTGGGGCCCCAGCGCTAGTGGAAAATGATCAAATCTCCGCGGCGCCCGCCGCACAGCAACGACGACGGCGACGACGAGACGAAGGAAGAGATTGTGAGCAACGCCTTCGGCGAAGAATGTGTTTACTGCAGGTCCGTGCCGTGTCGACCCTGGCGTTGGTTCCTGACACCGCGCTGGATCGTTCAACCTTGAACGATCGGCCGTCTCCGCAACGTCCGATCGTTCAACATCGACCGATTCTGGGCCGCCGGCGGCGTTCAACGTTGAGCGTCGGCGGCGGGGTCGCCGCCGGTCGACACGACGCGAACCTACTGTAGGGGTGCTCAAAGTTCCTCTGTCGTGCAGGGTAACCCAGGGAGCATAATTCCCTCGGAGGAAGATGCCCCCAACATTATCCAGTCCGCCCAACAATACGATGAAAAAAGTCGCCGCCGCGACGACGACGATGGTTACGACTACGATTGCGATTACGACTAAACCGACGACTACAACAACGACTATGATTACGACTACAATCACGATTGCAACCGCGACTACAATCACGACTGCAACCACAACCACTGCTTCCTATCGCAATTTCTTGCAGAAGATGCTCACATATCGCAATGTTCCCTGAAAGAAAAATTCCCCAAACAGTATCTAGCCCGCCAAGTAATAAAGGAAAATTATCTCCGCCGCGGCGACGACGACGCCGACGCCGATGACGATCACGAGGAGGAGCAGGATGAGGAAGAGGGGGGAAAGAAGGAGGAGGGGAAGCAGGAGGAGGAGCCAATGTTTCCCCCGCCGAGGAAAACAGGGGAGGGTGTAAAACTGAGACCTCCTGAGGTGTGTAGTGGTTGTGATATCCCTTGTTGGTTCAGACCAGCAGGGCCAGAATGCCAATCGGATGCCCCCCCGGCAGCAATGGCCCTCAACAACGCCCTGGGAGGGCCCCGCACGGGCACTGAGGACCCCGAAAGGCCCCCAGAGAAGGCCGCATTCGATGGACACGCCGGTCTTCAATGTTTGATGGGGTCCACGTTGCCGCCTTAGATGGGACGCACAAACACTTTTTTGATTCGCGGGTCGAGAGCGCACCTCTTCCGGTCGAAGCTGAGCGGGCCGCGCGAAGCTTGAATTAACAAAGAGCGGGGGAAGAAGGAGCGCAGCCTCACGGCGAGGCCAGGAGGAGGCAAAGCCTCAGGATCAGGCGGTGCCGAATGGGACGCACAAACACATACTAGTACGATCTGTCCTCCTCGGAGGCGTGCGTTCGATCCGATCATATAGTATACCCATCTTGTAACATATCGTTTCCCGAGCGGAGTGGCCAGAAAGCGCTGGCCACGACGCATGTACTATAAGAGTTCTCGGTGCGCGCGTCGCCCTTGGGGGGGGGGCGACGAGCATACAATATGATTTAGTTGGGGTGACGCCGATTAGACTGCCACAAGACAACTTGAGGATGGTCTCTGCCTCTGTTCTGGAAGACCACCAGTGTCTCAAGCCAAGAGGCCCAGCGAAGAGGCCAACAAAGGCATCGAACAGGACCCGATGGAATCGCCCCCCAGAAAAACCGTGGGCCCGAGGGGCGCACCGAGCCTGCTCGGTCCATCGCACGCCCCCGAGAGGGCCCCAAATGGGCCCCCAGAGACTTTCAGGCACCCCCCTGGAGACGCGGAGCCTGCGCCCCAAAAGCTCCCAATTGAGGGATGAAAAAACGCCCCTATGTCTGCATCGGCATCGGCATTTCCTGGATCCTATTTGTATTAGGGCTCCAATGTCTGCGAGCCTGCGATTATTACCTTGCGTTCCGTGGTCTTTAGCCCACGCAGCCATCGCCATTTGCTACGCCTGCGTGTCTTTAGAGGACCCTGGGTTACAAGAGCGTGGTCTGTGGACCCCCTGGGAGCTCCCAAAGGCCAGAGGGCCGCCAGGACGCTGCGCGACAGGCGCGATGCGCAGGCTTCACCCTGTTAGCCCACAGGAGGTTAAGCGCACAGCGCCTCGTAAACCAGGGTAGGGGCCCCAAGTGTCGTCCGAATTGCGGCCACGAGCTGACCCGCAGATCGGCCCGGAGCACCCCGGGCAGAGAGCAGGATCGGCTGGTGGCGTCGCCGCATGCGAGCCCGATGACGTCAACTGAACCTGAGACTTCTTTCCGACAGCGGGCCTGGCACCACATGGGGTCGGGAGGACCGGAAACAAGCATAGGAGGTTCAGCCTCACACGTCTACCATGCAAAAGAACTGCCACCACCGTACGATCACTCCAACACGTTTTCCTCATGCCAGTATCGTGCGTTTTAAGGTACGGACCGACGCCAACAGGGGTGTGGCACAGTGGAACAGAAGGCCAGCGCCAAAAGTTTGTAATTCTATGTGTGACACTGTGGGCGTGGCACAGTTTGGAATCCAGACGAGCCCAAGTCAAACTCCTGGTCGAAAAGGATTTGACACCGAATGAGACCTCTGTGCGTGACAGCCGCAGCCTCGAAGTCACAGTCATGGGTACATCCCAGCTGTCGCCCTCCCCCTCTTCTTCCATACCTTCGTTCCTCCTCGACACCGCCGTCCCTCTCGACCTCTATGCTTCCCTGCCCGCCTGCGACACGATACCAGCACACCTGGCACTGATCAATGCACGTGGCTCATTCTTCAAAGAGCCAACATCGGCGGTGGACAAACCTCCCTTTAGTAGTGAAAGCGGCCTGGGACCGAAAGCGAGAGACCTGGACCCGCAAAAATGACGGCCGCGACGCCATCTCGCGAACCGAAAACGGCCAATTCCTTAATCGACGTGTCAGGGTAGGTCGATCCACCTCCGAACAATAGAGGCTTCCCAAGAGGGGTCTGGGCAGATGGGTTCAGAGGGCCGCGCCGCATCGTCGATGCACTGCCGAGGTCGCAGATGCATCGGCGACGTCGACATGGGTAACATCGGGTTCCCACATCGAGACGCATCGCAGATGCAGCGTCGGTGCATCGCGGCCATCCGCCCCCATCTGCTCGACAGAATGGCTCCGGAGGCGGCAGAGCCGCAGTCTTTGACCGCTTTCCCCAAACGAATGCCTCTCGATGGCGGAAGCCGCAAACGTGGGCAAGAAAACGCCAAACTGTTTGTCACAAACTGCTCCCCGAAACGGCATGGGCGGTCTGGGGATCCGGAAGACGCTCGGAACCGGTGCGAAAACGATGCGGATCTGGCAACACAAAACTTAAGTCGGGCGTGTCCCCCTACAGGGGGCTTTTCGACGAAAAATTAAACATACCCCAAACATCATAAAAAAATGTCCCAACATAACCTGGGAACTATTTCTTGAATATTTGTTGGCCATTTTGAAGGAATTTTTGGGGTGTTTCATTTTTCGCCGAAAGTCCCCCTGTAGGAGGGACACGCCCGACGTAAGTCAAAACGTAAGGATCTGGACCGAACCCCCGCCAGGGGAAAACGAGCACGGCAAAGTAACAGAGCTGGAACAGTCAGCAAAAGTAGCGCCGGGAAGGGTACGCCAAACTGCCCTGTCGTTTCCAGGGCCCACCACGTCCGGGAGGAGGAGGAGTAGGAGAAGGAGGAGGAGGAGGAGGAGGAGGAGGAGGAGGAGGAGGGAGGAGGAGGAGGGGAGGAGGAGGAGGAGGAGGAGGAGAGGAGGAGAGGAGGAGGAGGAGGAGGACGAGGGAGGAGGAGGAGGAGGAGGAGGACGAGGGAGGAGGAGGAGGAGGAGGAGGAGGAGGAGGAGGAGGAGGGGGAGGAGGAGGAGACTGAGGGAGGAGGAGGAGGAGGAGGAGGAGGAGAAGGAGGAGGAGGGGAGAAGGGAGAAGGAGAGAAGGAGGAGGATGAGGAGGAGGAGGAGAAGTGAGGAGGAGGAAGAGGGAGGAGGAGGAGGAGGAGGAGGAGGAGGAGGAGGTCGAGGAGGAGAAGGGAGGAGAGGAGGAGGAGGCCTGGAAGCAGGGGCTTCTTGGGCCCATCTGCACCCGAGGTGCCCTCCCCCCCCTCGCCATCGCTCGGACGTCCATTCCCCGTGCCTGTTTCGGTTTCGTGCGTGCATCTTTCGCAAGGTGTACAACATGCTCCTCGACGGTCCTCGCCAGGGAACAAAAGTGCGCACGTCCGAGCGATGCCAAGCTCCCCCCCCCCTGGCGCTGCCCTCTGCTACCCTTAGGTCGGGCCTGTCCCCCCACAGGCAGACCTTGAAAGAAAAACGATAACATAGGCAAACAATACTCCAAATTGGAAAAAAATCGAAACATCGTCCCCAGACTATTTTTTCAGTTATTTTGGAACATCCCCCCTGTAGAGGGACAGGTCCGACCTGATGCTGCCCTGCGGGGAGGCCTGCGGCGGCCGCTGCAGGTGCGCCCTCGACATCGACGAGGCCAGCGCCTGCGCGGGCAGCGCCGGCAGCGCCGCGCAGGCGCGCGCGGCCCGGAGGGCACGGGCGGGGGAAGGGAGGGCGGCGAGGAGAGTCCGAGGTCGGAGGGAGGGTCGACGGTGGTCGCCAGAGAGTACCTGTGAGGAGAGCAGGGCTGGAGCAGGATGGTGGTGATGACGGGGATGATGGTGGTGGTGATGATGATGGTGACGGTGGTGGTGCTGAGGAGCATGGTAGCAAGATGCTGGTGGTGACGATGGTGGTGGTGCTGGTGACGATGATGTTGGTGATGATGGTGGTGGTGATGATGAGGATGTTGTGGTTTGTGCTGACAAGCCTGGTGCTTTTGTGTTGGTGATGCTGGCGATGACGGTGTTGACGACAATGATCACGATGATAATGGTGATGATGATGCTGAAGATGATGATGATGATGATGATGCTGATTCTGATGATGGTAATGATCAGTTTTACGATGATGCGGCGGATGATGAATGATGCTGATGATGATGACAATCATGCTGAGTATTATGATGCTGATGCTGATGCTGATGTTGATGCTGATGACGATGATGATGATGCTGCTGATGATGATGATGATGATGATTGTGGTGATGATGATGCTGCTGATGATGATGCATCTCATAATGATGGTGGTGGTGATGATGAGGATATGACGACATGACGACGACGATGACGACGCCGAGATGATGGCGCTGATCGGGCGGGTGGTGCTGGTGGGGGGCCTTAATGGGGGGTGGAGAAAAAAAAAACGAAGGGGCCATTCAGGGCCTGTGTTGGGGCCAGCAGGGGCCTATTCGGGGCCCAGGAAAGGCACTTGTGAGGTGCCTGCGGGTAGCCAAGGAAAGGCACCTTGGAGGTGCCTGCGGGTAGCCCAGGAAAGGCACCTTGGAGGTGCCTGCGGGTAGCCCAGGAAAGGCATTTGGGAGGTGCCTGCGGGGACCTGGGACATGCACTTGGAAGGTGCACCCACCCGTCCTGATAGCGCGCTGCCCATTTTCGGCAGTCCCACAGGCACGCCGCGAAACGCTGCGCGGCCAAACGCTCCGCGCGCCCATTGCTCGAGAGGGGGCGTCGCCTCGAGACCGCTCGTCCGGCCTGAGGCACGTCAGGCCTGCGACGTCTCTTCTCGCTCCCTTTCGCTCTCTCGACCTTGTGCCTGTCTTCGCCCCTGGTGCCGCCCACCGCTCGCTCTGACCGGCGCCGGGCCGTCTTGCTCCGCCTGCCCCCCCCCCCCGACTTCAAAGGTTTTCGCTGCGGCCCCTGAGTCACGTTGCATCCTCGAAGAACCTTGTCTGTCCCGTCGAGGCCCTATCCGCGTCGAATCCATATCGAATCCGCATCGAATCCGCGTCGTATCCACGCCAAATCCGCATCGAGCCCGCATCGGGCCCTCGTCGAGCCCAAGAAAAGACACCAACTTTGGGGACAGGCGAGGTCCCCCGAAGATGCAACACAAAGATACCGATACCGCTACTCCCCCGGGCCTCTCCCTGGGTCCCGGAGTGCGTTCTGACCAGGATGTCGAGGCGAATCCAGCGGTGACGATGAGAGCCTCCCAGGAGGCGCGGACAGGGGAAAATGATGGGCCTGTTTTTCACCACAACCACCACCATAAGTTGGACAGGAGGGAAGGAGGAGGAGGACGAGGAGGAGGAGGACGACGACGAAGAGGAGGTGGAGGAGCAGCAGGACCCCCTCCCCCTCCAACTCATGGTGGTGGTGGTGGAACACATGGCCCATCCGAAAACGAGGGCAGAGGGGGCGGTAGGGGCACCACTTCCTCCTCCGACGCACGGGTCCGTGGGAGCCCGTCGGGTGGCAGAAGGCCGCCGCTTCCACTTTGGGAGTCCCGAAACGGTGCGGTGACAGTCCGTGCGGTAACCTCGGAACCCCAAGAGACCTCACCGCACGGTCCCGCCACCGCACGGCCTTGGGACTCTGGAGGCCCCTGTCGCCAGAGACGTCCTCGGAGAGAGCCCCGAGTCCCAAAACCGTGCGGTGACCCCGAATCCCCACCGACTCACCGCACGGCGTGATCACCACACCGTTTAGCCGAGGATGGACAGACCTCCCTTTAGCAAAACGTGGATTAGTGAAAACGACCTGAGGCCCAAACCTGGCGGCCGCAAGCCTGGAAAATAACGGCCGCGGCGCTCTCTCGAGAACCGAAAACGGGCAATTTACTAATCGACGCGTCAAGGTAGGAGGTCTATTCACCTCCGAGCATCCCCACCGACTCACCGCACGGCGTGGTCACCACACCGTTGGGGGGCCCCCGACGCGCGCGGCAGCGCGCCCTGGCCAGGATGGGCACCGCCGCCCGGCGCGCCCCCGGGGGGGGCGGGGGCGGAGGAGGAGGAGGAGGAGGAGGAGGAGGATGAGGAGGAGGGGAAGAAGAAGAGGAAGGCGGAGGAGGAGGAGGAGGAGGAGGAGGAGGAGGAGGAGGAGTGACGAGGAGGAGGAGGAGGAGGAGGAGGAGGAGGAGGAGGAGGAGGGGGCAGGCACCGCCGCCGGCGCGCGGGCGGGCAGGCCAGGCGCGGGGAGGGGCTCAGCGGCCGAGCAGAAGGCGAGGGCCCCCAGAGGAGGCCCTCCGGTCGGCGTCGGGGCGTGGACGAGGGCGAGGACGAGGACGAGGACGAGGAGGAGGAGGAGGACGAGGAGCAGGAGGAGGACAAGGAGGAGGAGGAGGAGGAGGACGAGGAGGAGGAGGAGGAGGAGGACGAGGAGGAGGAGGAGGAGGAGGAGGAGGAGAAGGAGGAGGACGAGGGAAGGAGGAGGAGGAGGACGAGGAGGCCCCAAGTCAGGAACGAGGCCCCTTGTTCGCAGAAGGCATCTGTACACCGCCACCGTACCAAGGCAGGGCCATCCTGGGCTCCATGATGGTGTATACGCCCTCCTGGCCGAGGCCAAGAGCATCCTGGGGCCCAGGATGGCCCTGGCCTGGCACGGTGGTGGTGTATAGATGCCTTCGTCGGACCTTGTTTCCATACGCTGAACTTCGACTCCCAATCGACAACCTAACTACGGACAACCTGAGGCAAGCTGCGACACAATGAAGGAACACGGAGCCCCTCCCCCACGAAAATGGCTCCTTTTATCAGCGCCCCGACTGCAGTTGTGGAAGGATGTTGGCGCTCTCAGCTATTCGGCTTCCTGGCGCTCAAGGATGGCCCCAGAGGCCCCACAGATCGCCCCAAGACGCCCAAGAGGCCTCCAAGAGAGCCCCAGGAGGGGGCCCAAGAGGGCCCCAAGAAGCCCCAGAGGCCTCCAAGACGGCCCAAGACATCCTCAGGACGGCCCCAAGAGGGGGCCTTACGGGGAACCCGAACGGACATTTCGAGCCCTCGGTCCCAAGAGGCGTCCAAGACACCCAAAGAGGCCTCGAAGAAGCGTTTCGAGAGGGCTCCAGGAGGTAAAAAACATCGATGGCCCTTTGGTGTTTGAAAGATTTTGGCATTCTCAGCTGTTCGGCTTCTTGGCGCTCAAGGCCCTGGATGCTGCACTTTGAGGCGAACCCCGGGCGAGGATAACATCGGGTGAGGTTTAATCGAAAATCTCCGAGATCCGGCGGCTTTGGAGGATGCCTCGGGTGCCGCGGCCTTCCCGGAGTGTTCCAGAACGGAGGTTCCCTCGTCCAGAGCCCCGTCTGGTCGTACTTGCTCTGTGCGGAGCTGGCCCTGGATCTGCACTTGTTCCAGTGGCTGCTTGGACCCCCATGGCTTGGACACCCAGGGCTTGCACCTCTAGGCCTCGAACCCCCATGGACTTCCACCCCCGCGGGCCCGGGGGCCACACTGCTTCCTTCGGGTCGGGCGAAAGGGGGGGATAGTAAAGGGGGGGTTTGAGAATTAGCTCACGTAGATGATTTTCCCGGCGCCTCCCGGCGTCGGAGGCGCCCATGTATCGAGGAATGGGCCCCTCGGCGGGGCCAAAACCAGCTGCATGCAGCAAATTTCGTACCCCCCCCTTTCCCAATCCCCCCCTTTCGCCCAGCCCGATTCCTGTCTCGCGGAACTGCTTGGGCCCCTGGGGCTCGGAACTGCTTGGCCGGGCTGCGCACGCGTGGTGCGTCGAGGCGCGCGGCAGAGGCGGCCCGCACGCGCGAGCGGGCAGGTGCAGGAGGCGGCAGGCGCGGATTGTCCGGCGGCAAGGGCGGGGGAAAGAGAGGGAGGGGGAAGGGAGGGACCATCACAGGCTACGGGGGGGGAGGCAGAGGTTCGTCGACCCGACCCCACCGAAACCTTGGGTTACCTCCGCTCTCCACTGACGCTCTCGTTCGGCCTGCCTCTCCGATGCCTCCCTGAGGAGCTGGGCAGCAGGGATTGGCTGGGAAAGTCGGGGGCGGGTCAATAACCTGCTCTTGAGGTGACGGCCGCCTGACAACAGGGGAGGGGGAAGGGAGGGAGAGCGCTCACGCGGCGGAAGCCGCCGCGGAGAAAGGGCTGCGCACACATGGAGGCCTGTATGTCATGTTCCATACACACAGTGGGTTTGGCACAAGGGCTTCACACACGGACGGTTGGGCTCCACACACGTAGGGTCCCACACACAGAAGATTCTGCACCTGTTGCGCGAATGTTCAAGTGGGAGCCCGCTCGCTGGCATCATACTTCTCTTAAGACCGCCGACCCTGTCGGCGTGCGGAAGACGCTGTTCTGTTTGACTCGTCGTCGTCGTCGTCGTCGTTCTAGTCGTCGTCGTGTTTGACCACCCTTTTTCTGGGCCCGTCTCCGCTGCCGCCCTCCTTTCACTTCACCCTCCTCCTCAAGGGAGGAGGCCAAAACGAAAGCAAAGCGAAATTGAGCAACGTCGTAGTTGAGCCGAAGGGAAGAATACCCTTCCCTGTGATCCCTTCACCCCCTGGGGGGGGTCAAAGGGGGGTCTGGGGGGCTCATGAGAAAGGTCCTTGGGGGGGATTCTGCGGGGGGCCCCGGTGGGGTCCCGGGTGGCGTCCCGTGTTAAAATAACATCCTCTCCCGAGGGTCGTGGGGCCCAAAAAGGCCCCAAGACAGCCCAAGAGGCCCCCAAGACGGTCGAAGAGAGCCCCGATTCGCCAAAACGGTCGGTCCAGGACGCCAAAGATGGCCTCCTGACGGCCCAAGCTGCTGCCAAGACGCTCGAAGAGGCCTCCAGGAGCACATCAAGAAGGCCCCACCAGGCAACATTACATGGTTTGACCATCCTGTGGTGTTGGGTCCTTCTTTTGAGGAGACAGCGCCCCATCGGGAGCTCCACCGAAGGCCCCAGAGGCAACGCCCGCATGGCTCAACCGCACCTGTTCCGGCGCACCCCTCGCACGCTTCGGGGCCCCGTAGGGTGCCCCACTGAAGGCCATGGCACCACCGCGCCTGGCTCGGCACACTCGCTTCGTAGCCACACAAGGGGGCTTCACCGAAGGCCCCAGTGGCAACGCCCGCAAGGCACCACTGCATCCGCTCCGGCCCCCCCCCCTCACACGCTTCGTGGCGCCATAAAGGGGCTCCACCGAAGGCCCAGTGGCAACGCCCGCATGGCACCACCGCGCCCGAAAGCGGTCGGTACCCACAGCGCGGCAATCACTACTGCATACGGCTGGGTCTTTCGCCCAGACACTCGAAGTCTTTGGAAGATTCTCGCGTCCTCGCCCAAGATGCCACCAAGATCGGCACAAGAGTCACAAAAGGCCCCCAAGAGGTTCCCAAGACGGCCCCAAAACGACCCAAGAGGGCCCCAAGACGGCCCTATAAGCCTCCCAGACGGCCCAAGAGGCCCCCCAAAACGGCTCCAAGAAAAGGCCTACACGGGAGCCCGAACAAACATTTGGAGCCTTCGGCCGCGAGAAGCTCCCAAGAGGCCGGCCGCCAAAGGGCTCCGCGAGAGAAAGGGGCCCAAGAGGGAGAACCCGGACTTACATTTCGAGCCCTTCTTCCTCGGATGCCCACAGAGGCCCTCAACACAACCCGAAGAGTCCCCAAGAGGCCACCAAGAAGCCTGCAAAATGCCTCAAAGAGGGCTTCCCCAAAGACCCCAAGAAACCTTGAAACATACACAATGCGGTAGGCGTCCTTTGGCTTTGCCGCATGCTCCCTGGCCTCTGGCCGGGGCGTCGTGGTCAGCCCAAGAGACCCCATGAGATCTCTTATCTACGACCCAGGCACGGTGGTGGGATGGGCCGAAGGCCACTATATCCGCCGCCCCCTGTTGCTTGCAAGAGGGGTGCCTGGCGTGCTGGACCCCCTCGGTTTTGGTTGTGGCTCTTTTCCCAAAAGAACTCCCCCTGGGGCTTCGGTCCGTTCCGCCGGGGTCCCGGGAGGGACCTCAATTGCACATTTGTTCCTCCAAGACGGCTCAAGATGGCCTCCATGATAGCCACGCTGGCCCAAGATGGCCTCCAAGATGGCCTCCGATGGCCTCCAAGTCTGCCCAAGAGAGGAGGAGATGCCTCCAAGTCCGCCCAAGAAACCTCCAAGACGGCCCAAGACGGCCCAAGAGGTGCCCAAGAGGTGCCCAAGAGGCCTCCAAGAGGCCTCCAAGAGATCCTCCAGGAGGGCCCGAAGAGGCCAAACTTATTATTTGTCCTACAGTGTTCACATGTTTTTCGTATTTGCTCCTTTTCGGCTTTCCGACGACTCAAGACGGCCTAAGAGGCCCCCAAGATCGACCCCACAGCGCCCAAGAGGCCTCCAAGATGGCCTCAGGACTGCCCAAGAGGCCCCCAAGACGGCCCCAAGAGGGCACAAAGACGACCCAAGAGGCCTCCAAGACGCCCAAGATGGCCCCTTTCGCACCCCAAGAGGGCCCCAAGTCGGCCCAAAGAGGCCCCCCAAACGGTTTCCGACGGCGTCAGACGGGCCAGGAGCCCACCAAGATGGCCGAAGTTGGCTCGAAGCTGGCCCAAGACGGCCCACGAGGCCTCCAAGAGGGCCGCCAGGAAGGCCAGAAAAGGCCAAGAACCTTGTGTGTGTTCCCTATGTGTGTTGAAGGATGGTGACACGTGCGTCTTTTCGGCCTTCCGACGGCCCAAGAGCGCCCAAGCATCACCCAAAGATCGCCTAAGAGGCCTCCAAGATGGCCCCAGAACGGCCCAAGAGGCGCCCAAGACGGCCGCAAGAGGCCCCCAAGACGGCCCAAGAGGCTTTTAAGACGCCCAAGATGGCCTTTAAGACGGCCCTGGAGCATTCCAAGATGGCCCCAAGTCGGCCCAGAAGGGCCCCCCAAACGGCTTCCGACGGCGTCGGACGGGCCAGGAGCCCACCAAAATGGCCGAAGATGGCCCTAAGATGGCCCAAGACGGCCCAAGAGGCTTCCAAGAAGGCCTCCAGGAAGGGCCGAAAAGGCCAAAAGCATGGACGTCTCATCATGTGTTGAAGGATTGTGGCATTTGGTTGTTTCGGCCTTCCGACGGCCCGAGACGGCCCAAAGATCGCCCAAGAGGCCCAAGACGGCCCCAAGAGGCCCCCAAGACGGCCCAAGAGGCCTCCAAGATGCTCAAGATGGCCTCCAAGACGGCCCAAGAGCCCTCCAAGACGTCCTCCAAGAAAGCCCGAAAGGGTCAAAATGGCCTCCATACGGCCAAGATGACCTTCAAGATGCCCACGTGTTCCCCGAAGGCTTTCCAAACCGATTCGGGGAGCACATGGTCCGATAGCTTGGCAGGTCTGGCCTCAACGTTCGGCCACATAGGCGCTTCCGAACAGGCAGGGGGCGGCGGTGATTCGCCGCAGGCGTCTTCGATATGCATATACGCGTCGGCACAATGTTAGCTTGAATACACGTCGAACAAAACGCCCTCGGCCTAGAACGTTCATTATGTCTCACCTGCACCGGCTGATAGCCAGGTATTTCTTGCTTGCTGTGCCTTTCCGAAACCTGGATCCGCATGCCGCATTGGTAAAGCACCACATCATCGCTACCTGAAACCAGGCGGTCCTGATCTCCTTCTTGCATGTCGATCATGATCCCTAGGGGGCCCACGGAGCCCCTGAGGGCCCCAACACCTCCTCCAAGACTTCCTACTGGGGCGCTGGGGGTAAACATAATATCACATGCTAATGCCCTCAAGGCCATAGGGGGTAATCACATGTCTTGTGTGACAGCCTTCCCTCCTCTGGGGATTTCAGCTGACATGTCATCGTGCGGCCACTTCAGAAACATGCGAAATGACGTTCCCAGATTTTCAGATTTCTGCTCTGGACCCTCAAGGAGGCCGCTGTCTCACGTCAGGCATTTCCCTGGCCTGTGGAAGAGCGTGCCGCAGTAGAATGCCACCTGAGCAGATAAAAGAGCTGTCCAACGGTACCGCCGTCTGACAGACTACTCCAGCTTTCGTAATAAAAGGGAGGGGGTCTGGACCCTCCAAGACAAGCCACTTCAGACCCCCCCCCCCCCGTGGGAGAACCCTCCAAAACATCGTCCCCAGACCCCCCCAAGCCCTCCAAGATAGCCTGGAAGAGACCCCCCCCGAAATAAGACCCCCCTCCCTTTATTACGAAATCTGGAGTACCCAAGGTGCACCTCAGGAACCAAAAGGACAAGACGAGATCCACGGACGGACGCGGGGCCTCGTCCAACGCAGGCCAATACGCTGCCGACAAGCACTTGTACACCTTGCTCCGCACCTTGTCTTCCGTGAACATCGCCTCCAACACCGACCAGGTGGGATACTTTCCAATCACGTGCAACATAGCTCATGTGCTCATTGCTGCCATCTTTGCGAAACCAGTCGGCGCAACCACCGTCACACTCGCTGCCGATGCATGTGCATCGCCGCCAGTCGAGGGGTACAGATTGGGCGTGTCAACACTTGTGCGCCAGCGTCTGTACGCGCATAACATGGAGCACGGTGAACGATTACTGCGATACGCAAGCACTGGAATGCTAGATCGCTAAACATTCATATCGTATCTCCCTCCTTCTCTGAAACTCTCTCTCTGTCACTCTCTCTCTCACTGTCTCTCTCTCTCTATCACTCGTTAGCTCTTGACTTATTGATGTGTTGCTTCTCTCTCTCTCTCTCTCCCATCTCGCTCTCAGCCAGCGCCCCTTCGGAATCGGCACATTGGACCTCTCCGAGCAGCACGCGAGCAGCACCCCGAACAGGCATCTCGCGAGCAGCACGCCTAATTGCTCCAGACCCGGCGACCAGAGGCACTTCAGGTCAGAGGGACAGTAGAGGTTTCGCCGAATGGCGGGCAGGGCATTGAAAGTCGGCGGCGAGCGAGGGGGGGAAGTGAGAAGGCGAAGGTCTTCTCAGAACGCGGCGGGACTTCTCAGAAGGCCTCGCGCCTTCCAAGAAAAATGCTCTGCCTTCGGGGGAGGCTTCGAAAACGCCTGAGAAGGCCGGGGGGCTTCCGAGCCTTCTGTAGAAGAAGAAGAAGAAGAAGAAGAAATGGCATAAACATAAACTCTTTGGCGCTCCGTGCAGCTTTCTTGGATCTGAGCTGGATCCCCCTCCCTGGCGCGCGGAGCCAAGAAATCCGCGCGGAGCGTCGAAAGCTTAAGTCTATGGCGATTTGTTCTTCTTCGATTCTGAGGAGGCCCGCCCCTTCTCGCTTCCTCCAGGTCGGGCATATGTCCCCCTAAAGGGGGTTTTTGGACGAAAAAATTTAAGATACCCCATAGGAAATCGAAAATAGCATCAAAAAACATCAAAAAGTGGTCCCCAGACTGTGTTTTGACTATTTGGGGACATTCCTCCTCTAGAGGGACAGGCCCGACTTACGCTTCCCCCTGGGCTCGCCGCCGAGAAGGACCAACCAAGGGAGAAGCCACAGGGGGGAGGGAGGGAGGGCCCGTGTGGCTGGCCTGCCCCGCGGGCCCCCGCGGGGCAGCTCCAAGGTCTCGACCCCCGCCCGCTCAACCCTCCCGAAGGGGCCCAGGGACTCACAAAGAACTACACACAAATCCCAAGAATCCCCACATTGACCATATTTTCTAGGTGTTCGTCGTCCCCCCCACTTCCCAGAGCTGTTTCCCATCTTTTCGTGGGAGTCGACGATGGATTGTGTCTGTGTGTTTTCTCTCCTCCTGACCTCCCTCGGCCGCGGCACGGACGCGGCCGTAAGAGACCCTCGCAGGCAACCGAGCCCTGGAAATATCCGCGCGCGAGATGCCATGTGGGAGGGAGGCTAAAGTTCGAGTAGGGGATTGACTACATGGTGAATGTGCACACAACCTGATATTCTCTTAGAAACTACAAACATACATGGAAAAAACTACGAGCATTCGGAATAAGTTTGCGCATGCGACGAGAAGTTCAAGTTTTGGGCAAACCAATTCTCTAGTCGATCCCCTACTCGAAGTGTGCCGGCTGCCTCTGAAGCCCCGACATCCCACGCCACTTCCCTGCCCCGCGCCCCACCGCGGCAACGTCCCACATGGTCTTCTCGAGCATGCACCTCTCGACGGCATCGTCGTACTCCACTCGCACGATGTCCTCCACCGCCTCGCACGGGGCAGCCCGGGCTGTGCAAAGGACCCCCCCAGTTGAGCAGGGGCCGACCGTCCCGGCATTCCTATAGGCCTACCACGACATGTTCTTAGAACCCCAAAAGAACGAAAACAATGCTTTCAGACCACAGAGCCCATGTGTTGTGTTCAAACAAGACGGTCCCAGCCAGAAATGTTCAAAGAACATGTCGTGCAGACCACCAAAGGTTCTTGGAACATTCTTTGGTGGGGCTATAGGCGCGTAGGACGTTTCGCATCTGCTTGAGTGCAGAACACCCCCCAGGGCACCCCCGTATTTCTCGAGCCCGGGCTGGCCGCCCTTAGCCTCGGGGGCCGCGTGCTTTAGGTCGGGCATGTCCCCCTACGGGCGGATGTTGGACGACAAATAAACAACATACCGCACACATGCCAATTTTACTATTTTGCATTCTAAAACATATTCCATTCTTGTGTTTCTAAACTATTTGTGCTACTATTATGTGCATCGTCCTTGCACTGTTGCACCATTGATTGACTATTCTGTTTTTAGGAGGAGGAGGTGGAGGAGGAGGAGGAGGAGGGGGAGGAGGGGGAGGAGGAGAAGAGGGAGGAGGAGGAGGAGGAGGAGGAGGAGGAGGAGGAGGAGGAGGAGGAGGAGGAGGAGGTCCTCCTGTGGAGGGACAGGCTCGACCTGAGGCGTGCTCGTGCCAGCGGCCCTGCCGCCAGCCGCCGCCCGCATGTGCTCTCCGGGGGGCACCGCCGCCGCGCGGGAGGGACCCCGACGGAGCAGGCGGGCTCCAAGGGGCCACGCCAGCTCACAGGGGAGTCCACAGAGGGACTGCCTGCCAGACCACCCCCACCTCACCCGAAGACCCGACTCTCGGGTTGGGGGGGGTACGGGTTCCATGCGTGTTTTTCCAGTGTTCCCCGACCCCGCGTGCTCCCCGACCCTCCCCCCCGCACTAGAACTGGAGGGCAGATGGAAGCCTTCGGGTTGGGTTGGGGTGGTTTGGTGGGTGGTGAACAAAGGACGTACGCGCCCAGCTATGTACAGGAGCACGGCCCCTTGACCCGCGCGACCTGCCGCGTGATACGAACATTCGCGCAATGCGAACTCTCGAAACCAGCGTGGATTCGTGTACGTGTACGTCCTTCTTTTCGCTCCTGAGCTCAGTCGAAGACGGCGGGAAGGTCTGGTTCGAAAAGGGTGCTTCCGACGGCTGCCGGGGCGCCTCAGATCGTGCCGGAGTGCCCAAGGTCGGGCGGAGGGGACCTCGAGTCCAGCGAAGCCAACCTTGTCCAGCGAACCCTTCTGGCAGCCTTCGACCCAGACAACCTGGGACATGATAACCAGACCGGCCGGCCAGACCACAGCCAGACCAGACCAGAAAGAGCAAATCTGGCAAGACAGGCCATAACAGGCCAGCACGGAAGGGGGGGCCAGACCGGAACGCAGCAACACCAGGCCAGACAAGCCTGACCAACCAGCCCAGGCACACCAGACTCAGCAGACACGAAGACCGATCAGACCAGGCGAGACGGCAAGACAGACGAGGCCATTAGCCAGGCATGGCCAGGCGGACTAGCCAGACCAGCAGGATGGACAGGGAAACTTGCGGCAACGAAGGGAACCACCAGAGCCAGGAACACCCATAGACAGTCGAGGGCACGGAAGGCCAAAGAAATCCAGAGCATCGGAAGGCAACACACGGTCCAGGACAGTCCGGAACGCGGAAGACGGTGGCAGTTTCGGACCACCCCCTGGAACCCCATCAGGGAGGGGTTCTTCTATTTTTCCGTTTTCCGGCTAGAGGGGAGGGAAGGACACCATCGGACGACCACCCTCACGGGATGTTCGCCTCTCAAAAAAAGCCCCCTCTCAGAAGGGCTTGAAGGGAGCTCAAGGAAATTCGTCCCCCCAGAAGCCCCCTCAAGAGAGGCTTTTGGGGAGTTCAAAATGTCCCTGGCCAACCTCCTGAAACTAAAATTCGGCAAACAACTCCCTTGAAGACCGCCCAGACCCCCCCTGAGGAGGCGGGGGGGTAGGGGTTCCCCCTAGGAATCACCCCTCAGGGAAGGGGAGGTTGCGGGGGGGTCCTCCCGGCCGCCCACCCCAATGTAATTGAACTGGGGGGGAACATCTCTAACCCATCGGAGAATACCCCCTGAGGGGGAGCCCGGGGAGAACCTCCCCTAACCCTCCCTGCCCCCCCCCTGAGAGGAGGGGTTCAAGGGAAAACCAATTCTAACCTCCCCAAGCCCCAAAACCAAATCCTGAAGGAGGAGTCCTGGGGGGAAACCCCAGACCCCGCCGAACCCCCCCCGTGGAATGAAAACTCCCCAAACCACCATACCACCATCCCCAGAAAAACAAACACCGAAGAACTCGGGGGGGGTCTGGGGGGAGAACCCTCCGAACCCCCCCTGTCCCCCCTCTGAGGGGGGGGGTAGAGGGGGGTCCAGGGGGGTTCTGGGAACTGCCACGTCCTACTGCGGACGAGACATGGCTAGCCAAGGAAACTGGCTGCAACGGAGGGCAGCATCAATGCCTGGGACAATCGGCGACGGGGCTTGCTAAGGAAATTGGTGGTAACAGAGGCCAGCACCACGAGAGACCCTCGGAACAGTCGGGGACAGAACAGGGCAGAGAAATCGGCTGTAACAGAGGGCAATTCTAGGGCCTTGAACCAAAGCCGGGGACATTCGAGAACTATCGGGCATAGGGCTGGCCAAGGGGACTGACGCCATCGGAAGGCATCATTAGGGCCCAGGACAGTCGGGTACCAGGGCCAGTTCAGGAAACCTATTAACACCTAGCGCGCACACGCACAGACAAACACAGACGCACACAGAGACAGACACACAGAAACAGACACACACACACACACACACACACACGCGAAGCACTGCCTGGTCTACGACCTATTACCCATACACTCGCTAAACAGCACTACCCCTCACCCTATTAGCCAGCGTGGACCCCAAGCGGTGAGTTCTTGCACTGTGGACGTGGAAACTATGCTGTGTAAGCGATGTCGTGTGAGCTATGTTATGTGAGCTATGGAGGTGAACGATATGAGAAGTAACATATGTGAAATCAGCTATGTCGTCTAATGTATGTGGCTTGAGCTGGAGGTGAAAGCTCGGCGGTGTAAGCTATGATGTGTAAGCTATGCATATGTAAGCTCTGCAATGTAAACTATGTGGTGTGCGCCATGCCGTGATCAAGCTACGCGGCGCAAGCTACGAGGCGCAAGCTCAGCGCACGGGGCGCCCGAGCGCCCACGAGGTGGCACGGGCGGCAACGTGACGCAACCTTGGCGGACCCACCCAGCGATCGGGGCGCCCACGAGGCAGCGCAGGCGGCAACGCGGCGCAACCTCTGCGGACCCACACAGCACACGGGGCGCCCACGCGGCGCCCACGAGGCGGTCATGGGCTGCGACGCGGCCCAGCGTCGGCGAACCGACCCAGCAGGCGAGGCGGCCACCACGAGACGACTGCAGTCGGCAACGTGGCGAAACCTCGCCCGACCCACCGGGCGGCCACGGGGCGGCCACGGGCGGCAGCGTAGCGAAACTTCGCCGGACCCACACAGCGCACGAGGCGGCCACGAGGCGGCCACGGGCGGCAACGTGGCGACACTTTGCTGGACCCACCCAGCGCACGAGGCGGCCACGAGGCGGCGACGGGCGGCAACGTGACGAAATTTCGCCAGACCCACCCAGCGCACGAGGCGGTCACGAGGCGGCGACGGGCGGCAACGTGACGAAACCTCGCCGGACCCGCCCATTGCATGAGGCGGCCAGGAGACCTCCATGCGCGGCAAGGTGGCGAAACCTCGCCGCACCCGCCCAGCGCATGAGGCGGCCACAGGCGGCAAGGTCGAAAGTCTTGGCGGTCCACCGAATTCCTGAGGAAGGGAAAGAAGAGCCCCTGAGTACAAGCACTGTTTGGGGAATCTGTTTCGCTTCGACGTGAATTAGCTCAACATGCCTTACCCAATGCACCAGCAGCTTCTAAACAGCTGTTTAATCACAGTTCTATCACGCACACCGCGCTCATGGACAATGGCAGGCCTTTGGCTCACCGACCTGAAGGCGCGTTGTTGCCCAAGCCGTTGCCTGCACACACTTGGATTGATGTTTACCTCTGCTTGGCCTGCAACGCATATTGTCAACTTAAGCTCGCTAACAGCCTACCATTAATGCCTGCACACATATCGATCGTGGCTTACATATCATTGGCCTGCGACGCATCTTGACCGCACCAAATGTTTCCCAATCTACGTGTCGCCCATACCTCCCCTTCCGGACGCTTTGAACAAGGCACTTGCACATGAACTTTGGTTACCCACTCTTTCGCAATGGCTGGCACATGTCCGCCATATCTCGGCAGAGCATGAATGTATCGAAACTGCTGGATAACTGCTGTGTAACTTAGCCGTGGATACAATAAGCGTACGGTCGGACTTGATTGGAGAGGACACGCGAGGAAAAAAAACCATTTCCGAGGGGCATTCTGCCATAGGAATGTAGGAGGCATGGGTCGACCTACAAATCAAGGCAGACTATACACTTTGCAGAACCCGATGCTATCATATCCTGGTGCGCGGATCTGTCCCGTGCCTTTCCCTCCATGCCCCCATCTGCAGGCTGGCCTGAGGGTGCACGCTTATCCGCTTCGCCGTGTGCAAAATATCCATGCCTGTCGTAGTCAGGACAGGCACCTGAAGGGCAGAAAGAGTGGCAAGCAGTAGAGAAGGAGGAGCAGGCATGGCAGTGCCAAGAAGACAACGGGAAAGTGCGACAGACCAGACAGAACGGACGTTCCCTCATCACCTAAGACTCATTCCCCACTCCTGCAAAACCTTTGAAAAGCCCAGACCCCAGACTGCCAAATCTCTCTGGGTTTCCCGCGTACCGCCTGGGCTCCCCCGCGTGGTGGCGCGTGAATTTAGTTTGGGCCCCAGAGGGCCCCACCCAGGACGGGCCAGAAGGGCCCCACGCTGCCTTCAAGACGATCCAAGAGGGCCCCGAGACGCCGAAAGATCGCCTCGAGACGCCCAAGATGGCCTCAAGATGGCCCAAGAGGCCTCCAAGACGCCACCCAATGAGGCCTCCAAGACGCCACCCAATGAGGCCCCCAAGGCGCAACTACCATTGATAAAAGATTTTGGCGTTCTCGCCTGTTCTGTTTTCCGGCGCTCCAAGACGGCCCAACAGACTCCCAAAACCACCCCAAGACGGCCCAAGAGGCCTCCAAGAGGGCCCCGAGACGGCTCAAGAGCGCCCAGAGACGGCACAAGAGGCGCCCAAGACGGCCGAAGGGGAGGACCACAAGAGATTCAAAAGAGGCTCCAAGAGGACCCGCTACGGCCCCCGGCGAGATGCCCCCCCACGTGACCCCAACGAACATTCAATAGGCTGCACACCCACAGCCGAAGCACGGTGGCGACATGAACAGAAGGCCATTCTATGTATACGCATATACACATACATATACATATACATATATATATATATACATATTTGTATATATATAAGTGTGTATGCGCAGCCCCCCGATACCCATTCAACTTGCATAGGTATGTGAGCTCTGTATTCGTACTCTTACTGATCATCAGCCTTCTGTTCATCCTTGCCTGCTCAGCCTTCCTATTCATCACTTATCCAGTGTTTTTCTCGTGGAGGAATCGAATTGGAATCAGCTGGATCTGCGATCTGATCCATATGAATTAGATGGTGCTTCGCTGCCACTAGGAATTCAATTGGAATGAGCTGGATATGGGATCTGCTGAATTTCATGTACGTTCTGCTCAGATTTCAACGAGAGTAAAAAGCATTACCTACTTGTTCGATCTCCAATATTCTGCTCGGTCATGATGAGAAGTGGCTGGGAAGGGGCACGAGCAAGACGAACGCGGGACCACAGGGTTGGGCTTTTACTCAATGGCGTCCTGGAATTGATCGAGCCCAAACAGTTACTGTACGGTTAGATGAGCAGCCAGCTGCCCCTCGTCTCCTCACTTCTGACTGGAACGCTCTTCCTAAAGCGTCCCTCCTTTCGCAGCCACCTTGTAGTCAAGGGGGCACATGCTCATGTTTTTCGGGCGGAGGAAATCTTGAGTCCAGTTGGAGTCGCCCACGAAGCCCGGAGGGCGGTGAAACGTTGGAGAGACGTCAGGGGGGATCACCGAATCGCGGGGGGCTCCCCGACCGCCGAGCGAAGAGACGGCTGGGCGAGGGAGCGAGCTGCAGCGAGGGCGACTGGGGGTGGACCGGGAGGTGGCCAGCCCGAGGGCAGGCGGGGCCGCGGGAAGCAAAGGGAGCAAGCGCGGACGGGGGGGGGCATTCTGGACATTCTGGACAATGAGGGCTCATGGACAGCCACAGGACAGACGTCACACAACATGTACAAGCACTGTGCAGGCACACAGATGGATGACAACAAAAAGAAGCGTACGGGGGGTGGAGGCAGGGCGGAGAGCAGAGACCACAGCAGAGGCGCGAGGCTGCAACCCTCGGGAGTGCGCCAGCGCGGTGGGCGGGGCTGGCAGGAGGCTCGAGGGCCATCGCGATGCGCGAGACGCGTGAGATTACGAGCGGAAGGGGGGGAGCCCGAGGGGCGGGGGAGAGGAACAGGGAGCCAGAGAGCACCAGATCAATGTCGTAAAACCACTGCGACTCGTTGCAGGAGTGCGAGAACCCTGCCGCGCCCTCCAGCCGTAGGTTCGAGGGAGGAGGGGGGGGGATGGGGGCAGCGGGAGGGAGACGCTGGGAGCTGCCACTTCACAACGGGGTCACAACACCACAGGATGGGCAGGAATAAGATTCAGCTGAAGTGCGCTATGGCCGTCCACACAATAAAAAACGAGCGCCCCTGTTGCAGCCGAGGGATGAACGACATGATTGGCGATGGTTCCAAAGGCTTGCTCACACATACTTGCTAGCGCAAACGACGCTGTGTCGCGCTGCACAAAGAACAGACTTGCGACGGGCGACGCAACCATGAGGCGTCCCGTGCAATCCGCGCACCATGGTCGCGCCGCAAACTTGTGACACCAGATCATGCTATTCATGCAATGCGCTGCCAAGCGAGTGACGCACCGAGCTGGATGAGACCCCGCCACTAGTGGACCAAGATTTGAGCAGAGTCCACACCGCATTTTCATATGCAACCTACTCGCCCCCTTCAAGCAATTACCCGCTTCAATGGATCATCGGCCATGCTAATTGGCCCTTCCTTTCCATCCCAGCCCCCACTCCCTTCCCCCTCGCGCCGACCCTTTCCCACGACCCACCTCTGTGCCCATAGCCCTCTCCCCTGCTTCGCCGCGCTCCCAGCGATGCGTCCATCCGCTCGCGCCACTGATGCGTCCACCCGCTCGCGCCACGTCCCGGCGCAGATTGCCCGGCCCCTCCTCGCATGGACCTGGCCAGCAGCGGGACGGTGGGCGAGGCGAGTGTGGGCGACAGAGCGAGGAGACGAGCAGGAGAGGAGGACGGCCAGGACGAGACCGAATGAACGCAAGTCATGGTCACGATGCGCACGCGATGCCGTACGAAGGGCAAGTCACCCTTAGTCTTCGCTTGTGTCCCATATCCCGCTCCCCTCTCGGCAGCCTCGCCTCGAGCCCTCGAAAGACCGCGCTGTGCTGCGGCGGGACCAAGCTGGAGAGAGGTTCGTCCCCTGCGCAGGCGCTGCGGGAATCGTGGCGGAAGGTGTCACCAACGTGGTTGTGGAGGGCCACCCAGACTTAGAGCCAGAATTGGAGGCCTGCACAAAATAAAAACGACAATGGCACCTGGAGGTCTCCAACCGGGAAAGATGATCTTAGATTTTGGTGCTGGTCATCAGAGTTTTGGGGCCGAACGGTCATTCACTGTCCCTGGGCGCGTGGCTGAAATGGACTCCCGTGGTGCGGTTTGCTGCTGCTATCTTGAACTCTCATCTCTAGAGGATGATTGCAGTTGATCCCCTTTGCCAAGTGCCCACTGTGCTTTTTCAATCGACATACCCCTACCGGGGCTCGCACTCTGCTTTCGACAAGGGGACGCCTTGGGCGTCCGACTGCGTCCCTGGCCCCCGACTTATAGCAACAACGGCTCTCCCGCCTGATACTTCCAATTGGCTTAGAATTGCGCCCTCGCGCAGAACTTCCTAGCAATGTATCCGGGACAGGCGCTCTCGCGAGGAAACTCGTCGCAATTTATGGAAACGACTCGCCCACGACACTCAGGAATCACGCTCCCGCTCTCAACTTCCGGACGATATACTTAGGAATCGCGCTATCACTGTTGAGCAGGGACCGGCCGTCCCGGCAATCCGATAGGCCTACCACGAAATGTCCTTAGAACCCAAACATGTTTTAATAACAAAAGTAGTGTTCTCAGAACGTAGCCCCGATTTGATAATACAGGACAGCCCCAGCGATAGATGTTCTGACAACGTCTCGTGGAAACCACCAGCGGGTCTTAGAACACTGTTCGGTTGGCCAATAATCGGAAAACTGGAACATGTACATTACCAGTGGCGGGCTGTTTCTCAATCCCATTGATGGTCGGGGACGTGGTGTATACTTGTTTCCCCGATGTCCCGAGGAAACAGCGACAAATGTATACACAAGGGTCTCGTATACACCAGGATCTGCCCACCAGTGCAAATTTCAATGCAGGGCCGGAAAAAGCGTCGGTGTATATAGAGTTCGATTCCCTACATAGGGACGCCAAGACGCTTCGCCACTGCTTGACGCTAAACACCTCCTCGCGACTCGTGTAAAGCTGACGCTTTAACGACCCGCCTGCTAATCCCCGCCGTCTGGGCCGGCTTGCCCGACCCGCCCGCTGTAGGGCCCGCCCGCCCGTCCCGCCCCCGTCTGGATCTGCCGCTCGAGATTCCCGCTCCCTGACCTCTCCTGCTATTGAAGGGTGAAAAAAAAAAACCCTACCCTGGGTTACAAGTGCGTGGTCTGTAAACCTCCTGGGAACCCCCAAAGCCTAGAGCCGCCAGGACGCGGCACATCACGCAGGGTTTACCCTGTCAGCCCACAGGAGTTTCAGCGCACAGCGCCTCGTAAACCATGGTAGGGGCGTTTTTTCTGCCCTTGATGCTAGAAGCTTCCTCGTGCTCCATCCTTCTTCCCCGTGCTTCCTCCTTCCTCCTGCTGTTCTTCCTCGTGCTCGAGGTTCCCGCTCCTGACCTCCCTCCCGCTAGGCTTCCTCGTGCTCCATCCGCCTCCCTCCCGCTCGTCCCTCCCTCCTCCCGTCCTCTTCCTGGCTTGGGGGGAATTTGGTTTTCTGGTGTTCCTTTTCCTGGTCTGGTTTCCCGCTGGTCCCCCCCTCCTCCCGTTCTCTCCTTTGCTGGCCAGCGTGCCGAGCCTCACGAGGTGTACGTGATGAGACGTCGATGCTGTGCTGCTCCGGACAATTCCATGCCGAAGCGTAAGAGGGGGGAGCGAAGGCAAGGAGGGAGGATGCGTACCACCTGCGCACGGACGGGAGCGCTTGCAAGCCTTCGTTCGGGGGGATGCGCCATCTCAACGTGGCCGGCGAGGAAGACAATACGCCCAAGGGGAATGATCGAAGACGAAGAGGGCGGGTATCGAAGGGCTCATACACGTGATGAATCACACCTGGACAAATAAGAACGAACATCTTCGAAATATTAGTATTGCTGTTGTTGTCGTCGTCCTTGCCTGCGACCCGCCCGCGACCCACCCCGCGACCCACCCTGCGACCCACCCGCGACCCATCCCGCGACCCACCCCTCACTCTTATCCGCAACTGCGGGGTGCTATGCAAGGTCCTGGACGCCTTAGGAACCCAATAGAACTACCAACACCATCACCGAGATCGGGATCAGCTCCGTCGGTGGCGGAAACCTGCCGATATGGGTGTTGGCGCCAACTTCAAGGCCTACGACAGAAGATTCTGGATGATGATATGCTCCGATGTGATGAGTCATCTTGAGCGTCCAGGGGCGATCTTCCCACCACCCCTTTTTGGGCGCAGGTGGTTTAGAGCGTTTCCTCTTTCAACCTCCTTCTTCGTCTTCGTGGGGAGGTTTACATTTTCCATATAAATATGCACCCCTGCCCCTCCCGACGGAGGACACACCTGGGACAATGCGCCCCCCCTCCCGTCGTCCTTGTCCAGGGACCATACACGGTGCACGGTGGGCAGCATATTGAATCATGTGCGGGGGGGGGGGGGGGCGAGCACTTTGTGTACACTCGACCAGGATAGTAAGGATGCGCGGCAAGATGCAAGGGCCCTGGAACGCCATGCTGACGTTTTTTATCGTGCGGAGCGCAGCAGGATGCCGAGGGCGAATACCGAAGGGGCAAGGATGCAAGGGTAGCCTGGGAGAGTTGCCCCGTCCTTACTGTCATGATGGTTGACTGTACTGTCTCCTCCTCCTCCTCCTCTTCTTCCTCCTCCTCCTCTTCCTCCTCCTCCTCGCTCCTCCTCCTCCTCCTCCTGCTCCTGCTGCTCCTGCTGCTCCTCCTGCTCCTCCTCCTCCTCCTCCTCCTCCTCCTCCTCCTCGCTTCCAAACCACCATGTGGTGTTGGGTCCTCGTTTCGAAGAGACAGCGCCCCGCGTCCCTCCCACCTCCTCGTCTCGCCTGCCCCTGCTCGCTCCCTCCGTCCCCCCGCCCCTGCCCTTCGGCCAACCCTCCCCAGCACACCCCCATCACACGCTTCCCGTCCCCATTGGGAGCTCCACCGCAGGCCCCACTGACTGCGTTCGCACGCGCCCGCCGCACCCAGTCCAGCACACCCCTCACACGCTCGATGGCCCATACGTATATATATATATATATACACAAGACTGCAGTGGCGCTTCGCGCCATGCACCTTGGTCCTTGAAATTTGGTATGCAGGCGGAATGGCAGGAAGGTCGAGCCAACAATTTAGCGATAACTCCTTGTTGCCTTTTCCAGCATCGCCGCTAAACTGATGTTATTCGTTATCCTTCCTCCATGCTTCTTTTTCCTCGTTCTCAACGTGCCCTGCGCATTTTCCCCATCCTCCTTAGCTCTTTTTGCGGAGGCTCCTCCTTAGAGAGCTTCTGCGGGCCTCACAAAAGTTTCAGGCTTTCTGAAGGCCTTCTGGAGGCCTCCTGGGCGTGTTCTGGAGGTTCTGGGGGCTTCCGTGGGCCACCCTGCCTCCAACCGCGGTCTCCCTGAACGACCGGGTCACGATTTGGAATGCTTCGGAGGGCGTCTTGGGGCCGTCTTGGGCCGCCATGGAGCTCTCTTAGGGCCATATTTGACCCCTGTTGTGCCGTTTTGGGGCTCTCTTGCACTGCCTGAAAGCCCTTTCGGATTGTTGTGGGGCGATTTTGGAGCCTCCCAAACTGCTTCGGACGCCCAGAAGACTGCCGTATCGGAGCGTCGGGAAGCCGAAAAGAGAACCCCAAAATTCACCAAAAACCCACATAAAATGAATGATTGTTGCCTCTTGGGGCCTTCTTGGGAGTGCTCTTGGAGGCTTTTTTGAAGCCTGTGGGGCCGTCCTGGAGGCCTCTTGGATCATCTTGAGGTCACGTCGGTCACTCTTGGAGCGCTCTTGTGCTGTCTTGGGGGTCTCTGGGACGTCTCCGATGACCCCCCCGATCGCGCTAGGTGTGCTGGGAAGGCTTGGCAGAACGCCTGGGAGGCCCGGGGGGCCGCTTCGAGGCCCGTCCGGAGGGTCCCAAAGCCCCAGATCCCGGGAGTCCAGTTTTGTGTGGGGGGGGTCCCCCCGCCCGGGCTATAAAAATGTTGGAAGAGGAGAATATATATATATATATATATGTATATATATGTACATATATATATATATATATATGTATATACAATGTGTATAAATGTTTGTGTATATAGATACATGTATACATATGTGTATGTCTAGATGTATCTATGTGTATATATATATATATATACATATGTATATATGTATATATGTATATATGTACATGTGCATATATGTATATATGTATATATGTATACATGTATATATGTATACATGTAATCGACAAAAAACACGAAACATAAAAAACGAAGGCCCGAAGGGCTGCATTCGCATGTGCCGGCCGCGCCCTGTTCGGTACACCCTTCACGCCCCGCTGCCCCACGGGGAGGCCCACCGAGAGCCCCAATGGCTGCCTTCGCGTGCGCCCGACGCACCCACGCCGGGCACGCTCCGCACACGCCTCGTGGCCTCATAGGGAGCTCCACCGACAACTCCCAGGGTTATACGCAGAAAGTATCTATACACCACCATCGTGCCAGGCCAGGGCCATCCTGGGCCCTAGGATGGTGTATACACACTCCTGCATGGCCGAGCCAGGCGGGTCTATACACCATCCTACGGCCCAGGATGGCCCTGGTCTGGCACGGTGGTGTATAGATAACGTCGTCAGAGGTTACTTTCGCAGACGCCCGCCGCACCCATTCCAGCACACCCCTCAAACGCTTCGTGGCCCCAACAGCGAACTCAAACGAATGCCCCATTGTCTGCGCTCGTATGCGCCCGCCGCACCTTTTGTCAGCACACCCCTCACACGCTTCGTGGCCCCAACAGCGAACTCAACCGAATGCCCCATTGTCTGCGCTCGTATGCGCCCGCCGCACCTTTTGTCAGCACACCCCTCACACGCTTCGTGGCCCCAACAGCGAACTCAACCGAATGCCCCATTGTCTGCGCTCGTATGCGCCCGCCGCACCTTTTGTCAGCACACCCCTCACACGCTTCGTGGCCCCAACAGCGAACTCAACCGAATGCCCCATTGTCTGCGCTCGTATGCGCCCGCCGCACCCTTCCCCCGCACCTTTTTGTCCAGAACCACCCAATCACACGACTTCGTGGCCCAAACAGCGGAACTCAACCGACATGCCCAATGTCTGCGTTCGTATGCGCCGCCTCACCTTTTGTCAGCACACCCCCTCACACGATTCGTGGCCCCAACAGCGGAAACTCAACCGAATTGCCCCATGTCGGCGTTCGTTATGCGCCCGCCTCGCACCTTTTGTCAGTCACACTCCCCAACACGCTTCGTGGCCCAACAGCGAACTCCACCGAATGCCCCATGTCTGCGCATGGTGCCGCCCGCGCACCTTTGCCAGCACACCCCTCACACGCTTCGTGGCCCCCCAAAACAGCGACAACTCAAAGCCGAATGCCTCATTGTCTTGCGGCTCGTATGCGCCCCGACCGCACCTTTTGTAGTCAGCACACCCCTCACACGCTTCGTGGCCAGGCGCGGGAATTGAGCTCGAATGAATGCCCATTTGTCAGTGAGCGTTATGCGCCCGCCGCACCTGTGTCAGCACACCCCTCACACGCTTCGTGGCCCCAAACAGCGAACTCAACGAATGGCCCCATTGTGTCTGCGTCCTATTGCGCCTGCCCGCACCTTTGTCAGCACACCCCTCACACGCTTCGTGGCCCCAAAAGCGAACTCAACCGAATGCCCCATTGTCTGCGCTCGTATGCGCCCGCCGCACCTTTTGTCAGCACACCCCTCACACGCTTCGTGGCCCCAACAACGAACTCAACCGCATGCCTTATTGTCTGCGCTCGTATGCGCCCGCCGCACCTTTTGTCAGCACACCCCTCACACGCTTCGTGGCCCCAACAGCGAACTCAACCGAATGCCCAATTGTCTGCGTTCGTATGCGCCCGCCTCACCTTTTGTCAGCACACCCCTCACACGCTTCGTGGCCCCAACAGCGAACTCAACCGAATGCCCCATTGTCTGCGTTCGTATGCGCCCGCCGCACCTTTGTCAGCGCACCCCTCACACGCTTCGTGGCCCCAACAGCGAACTCAACCGAATGCCCAATTGTCTGCGTTCGTATGCGCCCGCCGCACCTTTGTCAGCACACCCCTCACACGCTTCGTGGCCCCAACAGCGAAACGCCACGGAATGCCCCATTGTCTTGCGTTCGTTATGGGTCGCCGCCACCTTTGTCAGCAGGAGGGTCACACGCTTCGTGGCCCCCCCAACAGCGAACTCGTATGCGCCCGCCGCACCTTTGTCAGCACACCCCTCACACGCTTCGTGGCCCCAACAGCGAACTCAACCGAATGCCCCATTGTCTGCGTTCGTATGCACCCGCCGCACCTCTGTCAGCACACCCCTCACACGCTTCGTGGCCCCAACAGCGAACTCAACCGACTGCCCCATTGTCTGCGTTCGTATGCGCCCGCCGCACCTTTGTCAGCACACCCCTCACACGCTTCGTGGCCCCAACAGCGAACTCAACCGAATGCCCCATTGTCTGCGTTCGTATGCGCCCGCGCACTTTGTCACGGCACCCACTCACACAGGATCCGCTTCGTGGCCCCAACAGCGAACTCGCACCCGAATGCCCCATTGTCTGCGTTCGTATGCGCCCGCCGCACCTTTTGTCAGCACACCCCTCACACGCTTCGTGGCCCCAACAGCGAACTCAACCGAATGCCCCATTGTCTGCGTTCGTATGCGCCCGCCGCACCTTTTGTCAGCACACCCCTCACACGCTTCGCTTCGTGCCCCAACAGCGAACTCAACCGAATGCCCCATTGTCTGCGTTCGTATGCGCCCGCCGCACCTTTGTCAGCACACCCCTCACACGCTTCGTGGCCCCAACAGCGAACTCAACCGAATGCCCCATTGTCTGCGCTCGTATGCGCCCGCCGCACCTTTGTCAGCACACCCCTCACACGCTTCGTGGCCCCAACAGCGAACTCAACCGAATGCCCCATTGTCTGCGCTCGTATGCGCCCGCCGCACCTTTGTCAGCACACCCCTCACACGCTTCGTGGCCCCAACAGCGAACTCAACCGAATGCCCAATTGTCTGCGTTCGTATGCGCCGCCGCACCTTTGTCAGCACACCCCTCACACGCTTCGTGGCCCCAACCAGGCGTACGCGCCCGCAACCAGAATGCCCCATTGTCCGTTCGTATGCGCCGCCGCACCTTTGTCAGCCACCCCTCACACGCTTCGTGGCCCCAACAGCGAACTCAACCGAATGCCCAATTGTCTGCGTTCGTATGCGCCCGCCGCACCTTTGTCAGCACACCCCTCACACGCTTCGTGGCCCCAACAGCGAACTCAACCGAATGCCCCATTGTCTGCGTTCGTATGCGCCCGCCGCACCTTTGTCAGCACACCCCTCACACGCTTCGTGGCCCCAACAGCGAACTCAACCGAATGCCCCATTGTCTGCGTTCGTATGCGCCCGCCGCACCTTTGTCAGCGCACCCCTAACACGCTTCGTGGCCCCAACAGCGAACTCAACCGAATGCCCAATTGTCTGCGTTCGTATGCGCCCGTCGCACCTTTTGTCAGCACACCCCTCACATGTTGGGTGCCCTCCTCGGGAGCTCCACTGAAGAAGGCCCCAGCGGCTGCGTTCGCCCGCCGCGCCGATTCCGCACACCCCTCGCACGCTTCGTTGTCCCACAAAGGATTCCATCGAAAGCCCCAGTGACGGTGGCTGCATGCGCCCGCCGCGCCCAGGTCGGCACAATGCTCGCGCGGTCCGCGGTCCCAGAGGGGAGCCCCACCGAAGCCTTCAAGGGTTACGTTCGCGTGCGCCCGCCGCGCCTTTTTCGGCACACCCCTCACACGTCTCGTGGTCCCATACGGAGCCCTACCGAAGGCCCCCATGGATGTGTTTGCGCGCGCCCGCTGCACAGATTTCGGCACACCCCTCATACGATTCGTGGTCCCATCAGGGGGCTGCACCGAAGGTCCCAGTGGCGGTGCTCGCAGGCGTCCGCCCCGCCCATGTCCGGCACGCTCCTCACGCGTTCCGCTGCCCCGCAGGGAGCGCCACCGACAGCTGCAGCGGCGGTGCTCGCCTGCGTCCGCCCCGCCAATGTCGTTCGGTACATCCATCACATGTTCTGCGGCCCCATAGGAGCTCCGCCGATGGCTGCCCCACCAACTTCGGCATACCTGTCACACGTCTCAAAACCCCATGGGAAACCCCACCGAAGACCCCTGCGGCTGCGTTCGTATGCGCCCACCGCGCCAAGTTCGGTGCATTCCTCACACGCTTCGTGGCCCCAGCGTGAGCTCCACCGAAAACGATACCCGCAACTGCGTTATTCACAATCGCATATTGTTCGGACTTTCGCCGGGCTCTTTACAGGGACGTCGGGGGTGCCTGCATGTTACCTGCTGTTCATCCCTGTCAACCGACAATGCACTTTGCACTTCGTTGCTAAGTCTACGTCAAGCGCAAACACCCCGCGATAACCTTGCACTGGTTTTTGGCAAAGCCCACAGGGGCACCGGCATACGAATGCTGCCTGCTGTGCACAAGCCTACCCAGACATCAAGATGGCCACCCCGCCACGGGTGCGCGCTGGCATTCGACACGGGTGGCAGGGGGATTACGTGTTTCCCGATGTGCGCGGGCGCACATTCCACGCACTGCGCGAGCCCCCAACGTGGCGCACGTGGCGCGGCTAGAGTTAAGTCGGGCCTGTCCCCCTGCAGGGGGATTTTCGACGAAAAATAAAAAATACCCCAAAACGAATCAAAAAATAATCCAAAAATAATCAGGGGACTATGTTTTGGTTTTTTTTTTTTTTTTTGCCTTTTGGGGGAATTTGTTGGGTATCTTTTATTTTTCCTCGAAAATCCCCCTGTAGGGGGACAGGCCCGACAGAAGGCTGGAGCACGCGGGATAGATGGCGCATTAGGCGTGCCTGGTGTGCTCGGGCCCCAGGGGGCGCCCGGCGCGCCCAGTGCGCGCAGGACCGTCGGAAGGGGCCTGCGCGCGAAGGGGCGGCACCTGGAGCAGAAAAGCGCCCGTCCTGAACATGAGACCGTTCGCCGGCCAAACTTGAGGGGGCCCCAGGGCACACAAATAAATACACACAAATAAATAAATTCCCCATCTGTTCCCGTATTTTCAAAGTTTTTGTCTTCCTCCCCACTTCCCATATTTTCCAATTTTTTCCTGATAATCAGCGATTAATTGTGTCTGTGTGCTTGCATTCCTCCTGAAAACTGAAGAAAATTCGCCGGAACCACCCCTCCGGACGTACAGAAGTATCCAAAAGACACGAAAACATCAGGGCACCAACCCTCCCCGAACCTCCTGGGGAGGGGCGGCCATTCAGGACTCCCCCCTCGGTGATCGGTCGCCTCCAAAATGGTCCCGAATGGGCCCGAAATGCTCCCAAGAGCGTCCCCAGAGTGCCCCAAGGAACCCTGAGGCCCCCAAAGGTCCCCAAGAGGCCCCCGAGAGGCTCCTCAGCGGCCCCCAGGCGGCACCGAAAAACCACCAAGAGGCCCCCAAAAGTCCACCCAAGGGGCACGCAATACGATTCCAAAGCAAGGTTTTAAAAAATCAAGGGGGACAATTAAACAAATTATCCCGGCAAAGCAACCTAACAGCGATATGTAGAAGCATATCTGAAAGCATTCCCCTTAAGATTCAGATGAAAATCCAGTTGTAGAATTCTGCTGTTCTCGCAGTCGTAGTCGCATTCGCGATGACAGTCGCAGCGGCAACGGCAGTCGCAGTCACAGCCTCAGCCTCAGCCTGCCTCAGCCTCAGCCTCAGCCTGCCTCAGCCTCAGCCTGCCTCAGCCTCAGCCTCAGCCTGCTTCAGCCTCAGCCTCAGTCTGCCTTCAGCCTCGGCCTCAGCCTCAGCCTGCCTCAGCCTCAGCCTGCATCAGCCTCAGCCTCAGCCTCAGCCTGCCTCAGCATCAGCCTGCTTCAGCCTCAGCCTCAGCCTGCCTCAGCCTCAGCCTCAGTCTGCTTCAGCCTCAGCCTCAGTCTGCCTTCAGCCTCGGCCTCAGCCTCAGCCTGCCTCAGCCTCAGCCTGCCTCGGCCGCAGCATCAGCCTGCCTCAGCATTCAAAATGTGGCCCAGGAATGGAGTTCTGGGAACTAGAAGAACACGAAGTGGCCTACAGTTGGCTCCGGGCATTCAAAATCAAATGGAGTTCTGGGAACTTGAAGAGCACGAAGTGGCCTACAGTTGGCTCCGGGCATCCAAAATGTGGCCCGGGAATGGAGTTCTGGGAAATCGAAGAGCACGAAGTGGCCTACAGTTGGCTCCGGGCATCCAAAATGTGGCCCGGGAATGGAGTTCTGGGAACTCGAAGAGCACGAAGTGGCCTACAGTTGGCTCCGGGCACTCAAAATGTAGCCCGGGAATGGAGTTCTGGGAGGTCGAAGAGCACGAAGTGTGTGACTGTTGACGAAAAACGAGCCCGGCTCTGTTCCCGGTGGCCCGGGAATGGAGTTCCGAAGAGCACGAAGTGTGTGACTGTTGGCGAAAAACGATTCGGCCCTCCTCCCCGGCACCCGCCCAGACCCCCCTGTGGAGTCCAGATGCTCTCTTTTGACCCTACTAGAAACCTATCAGCAAACGCTGTTAGGTAAAACAACTCAGAGAAATCAGTGTGTGTGTGTGTGTGACGGTTGTGTCAGGGAATTGAAAGTTGAGATGTGACAGGTCGACAAGGACACTGTGTATGAGTGTTGCATGATAGTGAGAGAACGAGTGTTGCCCAGGAGTGTCGCCCAGATATGAAGTTCTGAGAGGTCACAGAGCACAAAGTGTGTGACTGTCGCGTGGGATTACTCTGAATGTATCCCGGGATTGCCGTTCCAGACAGCAAGATAACCCGGCGTTCTGGGAGGTCTCGGAGCACGAAGTGTGTGACTCTTGCATCCTGTTATTCCGAATGTGGCCTGGGAATGAGGTTCTGGGGTGTCAAGTACGAGGAATTGTATGACTGTTGCGTCCGGCTATTCCGAATGTGGCCCGGGAAACTCGAAGAGCACGAAGTGTCTGCATCCGGAAATGTGGCCCGGGAATGGCGTTCTGGGAACTCGAAGAGCACGAAGTGTGTGACTGTTGCATCCGGTTATTCTAAATGTGGCCCGGGAATGGCGTTCTGGGATGTCGAAGAGCACGAAGTGTGTGACTGTTGCATCCGGTTATTCTAAATGTGGCCCGGGAATGGCGTTCTGGGAACTCGAAGAGCACGAAGTGTGTGACTGTTGCATCCGGTTATTCTAAAGGTGGCCCGGGAATGGCGTTCTGGGATCTCGAAGAGCACGAAGTGTGTGACTGTTGCATCCGGCCCTCCAGAATGTGGCCTGGGAATGGAGTTCTGGGAAGTCGAAGAGCACGAAGTGTGTGACTGTTGGTGAAAAACGAGCGGGGCCCCCTGCCGCCCGGCAATTCCCATCGCCTGCCCGGACCCCCCTGTGGAGTGATCTGTGAGCTCTTTTGACCCTACTAGAAACCTATCAGCAAACGCTGTTAGGTAAAAATCGTTCCCAACGCTTCACTGCGGAAACAAAAAATGCGGGGCAAACCGGACCGCCGGGGACGTCCCTGCGACCGCCCTGGCACTCTGCGTTCAATGGCCATTTCCTGCGCACCCCCTCTCGGCGTCAAGCCACGCCTGTTACACGCATTAGACGCGGAAACCAACCGCGTGATCCGGCCAGGGAAACCGCGCGCGACGCCGCGCGCGGCAGCGCTGCGCCCATCAGGCACCAAAGACTACCGAACGCGAGAACTGGACGCCACCGCGCGTACGCGGGCGCAGTCGGGCGCGTGCGCGCGTGCGTACAGTGTTCCAGTAAGGCGGGAACTACTTACTCGTCGACAGTAATTGCCTGCACATCTGCACGCATACACCTCAGACGCATTTGCCCATGCAAGCGCGTGGGTGCGTGTGTATACACATATGTATCTATACATAGATCTATACACAGATGTGTATACATGTACACAAACATACACATGTGTCTGCATCGATCGAATTATTCGGTCTCCGTGGAATAGTTCCCAAGGAGACAATTGAAACACATAAGTTTTCAGCGGCGAATTTATGGCAGTCAGGATCCCTGAGAGAGTCCCTGAAGACCGCCACGAGGCCCCCACGACGTCCCGAGAGACCTCCATAGGCCCCCAAGAGGCCTAAGACTCCCAAGGGACTCCGGGAGTGGCTGGTGGTGATGCGCGAAACGTTTAAGAATTCAACAGTTCCTTACCCCGTAAAGAATCGCTGTGATCCGAATACTTTCTCCTGCTATTCGGTTGGCGCAAGAAGGCTGGGAAAAATGATCTCAACAAAAACACACACCCGAAGCGCGCCGCGCGCGCGGCTGGCGCAGGGTGGGAAGGCGAGGCGGGACAACGGGGGAAAGGGGGGATGCGCGGAGGCAGCAGGCCAGGATACCCAACGTCCACATCAGATACCCGGACATCTGGCGCCCCGATTCCTCCGAGACACGGGCCCCCGACTTCTCGACGCCTTCCCCGGGACCGGCCTTTGAATCCCGAGTCGTTTTTGCTTGACTGTCCCTGAGCCCCGTCAGGACCCCGAGAATCCGAGAACTACTGAAATAGAGGAAGAACGAGCTGCATAAATATCAGGGGGACGTAAGACCTGGGTACAGGGGACTCGGAAATCCCCGACGAGGTCGTCAACAAAAATGACGAGGCCGAGCCTACATTTTGACGAGGCCTCCCGCTGCAGACATCCCACGAAACTCCTCCTCGTCAAAATCCGAGTCGCGGTCGTCAAAAAACAATGGCGAACCCGAGTCCTGGCAAACCCGGGTCTTACGCTCCCCCGAAAATATAATTTTTGGAGGTCCGCGCGGATATCTTGGATCTGCGCTGGACCCCCTCCTCGGAGCGCGGAGCGCGCCAAGGGCGGCGCTGGAGGCGCCGCCGGGGGGGCCCAGCGCGGATCCAAGAAATCCGCGCGGAGCGCCAAAAGTTGTTTTGTTGTTTAATGCAATTTGTCCTTCTTCCATCTTAATCCCAGTCAGGGTCCCGAGAGTCCCAAAACTGTTGAAGACATCCGCCTCGATGATTTCGAGAGGCCAGATGTCTGGGTACCTGCCAGCGGCCGTGCTCACTCGCCCCCTCGGGGGCAGCGGACGCCCTTCTCCACCGGTGGCCAAGACGGCGGAGCTCAAGCGCGCAGGTCCTCGTCCGGCTGGGTGGCTGGCAGCACGAGCTGGATGGCCGTCACGATGGTGCCGAAGAAGATGAAGAGGATCGGTGCGAGGTAGATGTGATGGGCCAGTTTGCCACCACCACTGCTTTGGGCAGGACAGGGCACAAGGGAGGATGGATAGGTCCTCCTCCTCCTCCTCCTCCTCCTCTTCCTCCTCCTCTTTCTCCATCTCTTCCTGTTCCACAACTTCCTCCTCCTCCTCCTCCTCCTCCTCCTCCTCCTCCTTCTCCTCGTCCTCCTCCTTCGCGTGCCAATGGTAGTGGTGATGGGAAACGGCCCATGTCGGGGAGCAAACGGTGACATGTACATCAAGCTCTGAGGTCCCCGCGGAGACCTCGGGTCGGCACTGGGGCCCCCTGGCGGCGCCTCCGGCGCCGCCCCTGGCGCGCTCCGCGCTTGGGCGTGGCTTCATGGGGGGGTCACAAATGGGGGGGTCACAAACGGTCCCCTTTCGTGCCCCTTTCGGGCCCCTCCGGAGCCCCAGGGGGCTCGTTTAGGTACCGTTTGGGTACCTTTTCGGACCACCCTCGCCACCCCCCCATTTATGACCCCCCCATTACGCAACGCCCAACGCGCGCCAGGTAGGGGGGTGTCCGGCGTCGGTCCGAGAGACCCGCGCGGCCCCGAGAGAGTGCTTGCGTGCTCGTGCCATCGTGCACGCTCCCCGAGCTGGGCGAGGTGAGGAAGACGAGGTCGCACAGCGGGTAGATGAGCCACACCAGGGGCTTCGAGAGGCACACCGGCGAGCCGGCGAGCGGCGCGCCGGGGATCTTGCCGCCCTCCGCGAGCACGTCGCCGGGGAGCGCCAGGAGGCCCGCAACGGCTCCCGCGAGGGCCGGGTCGACCTCCTGCGCCGGGGCCTCCTCCTCCTCCTCCTCCTCCTCCTCTCCTCCTCCTCCTCCTCCTCCCTCCTCCCTCCCTCCCTCCCTCCCTCCCTCCCTCCCTCCCTCCCTCCCCCTCCCCTCCCTCCCTCCCTCCCTCCTCCCTCCTCCTCCCCCTCCCCCTCTTCCCCCTCCTGCGCCCGGGCCGCCCGGGGCTGCACGAAGGCCGGGGCCAGGAGCTGCGCGCAGAGGCAGAGCGCGGCGGCCGCCAGGAGCGCGCCGGAGAGCGGGCTGCGAGCGCGGGCCATGGTCTCGGCGTGGGCTGCGGGGCCGGGAGGATGCCCGAGGACTGGAGCCAGGGATGCCTTGGGCCAAAATGGCTACAGTCCCAGACCCCCTCGAGTAATGAAAAAATCATGACGGGAGATTTGTCCTAATTTTCGGCCTTTGGAGGCCCTAACCGGCTCTCGGGACTGTCAAAAAACGACTCAGGATGAAAAACCGGTCCCGGGGAACGGGTCGAGATCTCTGGGGTCGACGTAATGACAAAAATCATGACGTCGGGGGTCTGGCGTCGGCCCTGAGTGGACAGGGCACGCGAGAGGGCACAAGACCCCTCCGAGGGCCACATCGCCAGAGGAGTGCAGGAAGGCACGCGTCGCGAGGCACAGCACACAAGGGCACCCTTGAGCTGGCAGGATCGACCCACTGATCCGGGCCGACTGTGCGGGTCTCTCGCAGGGAGCCTTGGTTTGCAGGGAGTCTTGGTCTCGTCTGGTCGTTGCAGCGTGGGTTGCGCATTGCTTTGCGGAGCATGTCATGAGGCTTCCTGGCACACCGCCGCAGAGTTATGTAATGTGGCTTCCCGGCGAGCAGGCATCTAACAATCAAGTATACAATGTTGCAAAAATTGTTCCGAACCTGCGTTATTCATCAAATAACGCGCGTCCAACGGCTTCGTCGGTTCCTGGACAGTTGTCCCATACCGTTTCTCAGATTGTCGTCGGACAGGGCGGCTCACTGGACAGAAACGCGCAAGCGTGCGACTACGCAAGCGTGTGCAACTGTGCAGTCAAGCCGAGCAGACCGCGGAATACACCGCGGAGATTGGATTAAGCCAGATTTCGGATCAGGGCGAAAACAGAATGTGACCTCCCAGGAGTTGCATCCGAAAGGGTGGCTGTTCGGCTCGGAGCTGGCGGGCGAGCCGGAGGCGCCGGAGCGCAGCCATCATGTAGCTCCGCGCGGGGCACACAGCGGGTCGCCACGGCACAGGGCAGCACGGCAGAGGCGGTATAGGGGAGGTGCCGAGAGCGACGGAGGGGCGGGCTGAAGCGGCCCGTCGCCCCTGCCCTCATCGCCGCCAGAGCCAGACCTCCTGCTCGTGGGCAGGCGGAGGTGGATCGGCCGACCGTCGTGGAGCTCGGGGTGAAGAGGCCCGCGGGCGACGACTGCGCGGAGTCCCCGGGGCACGCGTCTGAAGACAGAGCTGGCTGCCCTGCCACGGCAGCACTCCATGGCCGAGGACGTAGGACAGGCTGGAGGCCAGACTCGGACACGTGGAACGGAACGGACCTTGACCAGGGACCGACCGTCCCAGCATTCCTGTAGGCCCACCACGACGTGTTCTTAGAACACAAGACTGTTCTTGGAACAAACACAACGTTCTCAGACCATAACGCCCGACGTGCGAAGACAAGACAGCCCCAGAGCCAAAAGAGGCTCCGAGAACACCCCGTGCAGACCCCCAGAAGAGGCTCTTAGATCTCGGGAGCGGCCAAGAGGGGGGGTCCAAAAGAGGGGGGTGCAAATCATGACCGGCGGCATGTGCGCGGCCCCGCGGGGGGCCAGGGACGTAATGAAATAAGAAGAGGCGCCATGAAATCTGCGGAGATATCATGGCCCACGCCATGATATCCCCCCCCCCCTAGTCATCACCCCCCTCTTTTTCCGCCCCCGAAGATCACTCCTCGGTGGGCCCCTCTGCGAGCCGGCACGCGCCTCGCCGCTGCCCGAGGAAAACGGAACGCCACACCGAGCATGAACCGCACGCGCCAGCGCCTCGCAATCGCTTGGACGTCCATTCCCTGTGTTTTTTTCGGTTTTGTGCGTGGTTTTTGTGCCAAATGGTCGAGGATGCTCCTCGATGGTCCTCGCCGAAGGAAAAAACGCACACATCCGAGCGATGTCAAGGCGCACGGCGGCGTGCCCCGCGGGCTCAGTGTAGGCGGGTCGGCCCACGGTGCCGGCGGTGGCCCGCGGGCACCCCTGCGCAGGGCGGGCGCCCCTCGCATGCCGCACGGGCGAGGAGCTGAAGGTTCCGGCCCTTCACAGTCATCGGCCTCACCTGAGGATCGATCGATGAGGAGCGAAGCCCTTTTTTTGTCCAAGGAGTAACGCACAAGGAGGGACACATCACGCATGCAAGTCTCTAAGGAACGACCGAGGCCCTTTCGAAAAGGAAGTGCTCCTTAGTCAAGCCGCTCACTGTCGGGCGTGAGTGGTTTGGTTTAAGCAGTTTCTGCTTCCAGCCGCCCTCCTCTCCCCTAGGGGAGGGGTTGCCCCCTGCCCCCTCCCCCAGGGTTTGGAGGGGGCGTTCCGCGGGTCGTTGGAGCATCCCAGGTGGCCTGGCGAGGAAGCCAAAATCATTGATTTCACCTAGAGTGTGGCCACATGCTGGGGCCTCGATGGGGGGGGGGACTTCGTTTGGAAGCTCCCCTCCTTGGATCGGTCTGATTCAAGATGGCCCCAAGATGGCCCTCGAGGCTCCCGAGGGTGCCCCAAGAGGGGCCCAAGAGGTGCTCAGAGGCCCCAAGAGGCCACCAAGAGGCCCACAAGCTGCCGCCAATAGGCTGCCAAGAGACCCCCAAGGCGCCCCAAGAGGCCCCTAAGAGGCACCCAAGACGCCCCAAGAGGCCTGATGTCCAGATTCACTGGTGTTAGGTCGGGCACGTTCTCCTGCAGGCGGATCTTGGACGAATAATAACAGATGGTTAAACATGCTCCAACATAACCAAGAGTGGTACAACGTTCGCCCCGCCCCCCTATCATTCGTTTGCGTGGTTTGGGATGTTCCTCCTGCAGAGGAACAGTCCCGACGTAAGCGCGCCCGCCCAGCGCACGGGGCGCGCATGAGGCGTTAACGCACGTGGCGCCCACGAGGCGCCCGTGGGCATGGCGAGACCTCGACGGACCCACCAGGCGCACGTGGCGCCCACGGGGCGCCCACTGGGCGGCAGCGTGGCGAAACCTCTGCGGTAGACCCATCGGGTTGCTTCGAACGCAGAGAAAAAGCCCCAAGTGCAAACACCGTCTGGGGAAGAGACAGAGAGAGAGGGAGAGAACGAGAGGAAGAGGGAGAGAGAGAGAGAGAGAGAAAGGAAAAAAAAAACAAGAGAGAGAAACAGAAATAGAGAGAGAGAGTGGGGGAGGAAGGAGAAGGGGAAGGAGAAGAAGGGAGGAACAGTGAACGTACAAAACAGAAAAAAATCAACCATCGCGTCTTTGGAATCGGCGCTGTAATACCGGACCCTTCGTCCAGCCCTTCCAAAACTAAGACATGTGCCTGTACCTCTGGACCCATGTGCACTCAAAACGTACAGGACAAACCATGAGGAATGCCGAGCGCGATGCGCATCTACCTGATGCCGCTTGTGCAACGGCTGTGCCATAGCACTACAGGATTGGCGCCTGACATCTGACATGTGCGTTCTGCTTGGGCAGGTCACAAGAGCATGCGCTGGATCGGGAGAGGTCAACAACAGCAGCCCCCCTCTGGCGACCGCTGAACCAGCTCCTTGATGAGCTTGTTCCACTCCATTGAAAGCAACTCCTCGTCCGATGCTGCACGCAGCATGTGCTTGGAAACGCGCTTGGTGATCTCGCTCGAAGGCCAAGAAGCCTCCCATATCACTTCGAGAAAGCTGCTGCCACCATGCCTCTTTTTCGAGCTCGCTCGCGCGACCCGCCAGAGTCGGAAGAAGTGGGTCGAGACGTCCAGTGCGAAAAAGCGTCGAAACGTAGACGGGGCCACAAACCCGCCACCCGCCCCCTGAAGGGGAGGGAAGCGGGACAACCGCGAGCTTTTTTTTATAATAAAAAAGGGGGGGTAACGCCCGTTAAGGGGGGAGGGGGGGGGGTCCGGCCCCAAGTTGGGGGCAACAGTAACGCGCGGCGGGGCCCTCGCACGGGCCCGGGTACTTATTACCAGCACAACTGTCGGCACGGTAGGCTTCGTCGTCGTCGTCGTCGCCGCTGTCGTCGTCGTCGAAGCCGACCGTGCCTGTGCACAGTACACAGGCTCTGTACACCGCGATGCCTTTGTACACCACAACTGCGGCTGAAATGGTATGTGTGTGCACCACGGCGACTGAACACATCATGACAGGCGGGTGCACCACAGCGCCCTTGTACATCTCACTGTTGGTGCACACCACGGCGCCCGCGTGCACCACAGCTGCTGTTTCAACGCCCCGTGTTTGCACCAGAATGCCAGCGTACACCACAAAGCTTGTGTACACCTGTAAGGTACCGGCGGAGCGACAGTCCAGAAAATCGTTCGGGGCCCAACCGTGGCCTTTTCATTCTGTGAGTTGCTTGTGGATCTTAGTTTTTCTGATTCAAACGCGCTCGGACCTGTTGAACCCACAACGCCTGTGCACTCCATTGCGATTGTGTACATCATGGGAGTGTAAGCCGTGGCGCCTGTGTATACCACATGGCACGTGTGCACCACAAAGCTTTTGTACGGCTTTTGTTGTGCGGGGTGTAAACCACGCGCCGTGGGGGCGCGCGGGGCGGCGGCAGCCTAGGGAATACAGGAAGCAGGAACTCCCTGCACAGGCACAAGGCCCTTGAGACATGGGTCGACGGCTGGAGCGTGCACGCGGGTGCGTCGTCGTCGTCGCCGTCAGTTGCGACGGCGACCGGGGGGGCGACGGCGGCGGCGGCGGCGACACGGGCGGCGGCGACGGCGACCGCGACGACGACGACGACGACGGCGGCGGCGACGGCGACGACGCCGACGGCGGCAAGCGGCGGCGGCGGCGGTGAAGGTGACCGCCGCCGCCGTCACCGCCGTCGTCGTCGCCGCCGATGCCGCCGTCGCCGTAGCCGCCGCCGCCGCCGTGTCCGCAGCCAGTTGCCGAAAACTTCAGCAGCGCTTGGGGCCCACTTGCTGGATACACATGCGGGGGGCTGGCGTGACCAGCCGCGCGAGGTAGGAGGGCCGAGCGCTGGAAGGACATGCGGCCACATCCGCGTGCAGGTCTCGCCCAGTCCAGCCCCTTGCACCAGCACAGGGAGAATGGAGGGAGGACAGTGGTAGTAGTCATAATGACATTGTGAGAGTGCACCACCTGGTTGCGCAATGGTTTGCCCGATGCGTTACACCACACGTTGTGCTCGCGTACAATTACCTGCACCATAGGTTGAGCCGCAAGCTGCGCCATAGGTTGAGCCGTGCGCTGCGCCATCCTCCTCCTCCTCCTCCTCCTCCTCCTCCTCCTCTTCTGCCCCCTCTTCCTCCTCATGCCCCTCCCCCGATCCCCCATCACCTCCCCCTCCGGTCCTGTTCCAACCCTCCTCGTCCTCCTCGTCATCCTCATCCTCCTCCTCCTCCCTCTGCCTCGCTCCTCCCTCCCCCCAGGAGGTGAGAGGAGGTGGAGGGCACGAGCACTGGAGGGAATGCAGAAGCAAGGCAAAGGAGGTGGAGGGGCCAGGCCGGAACCCGTTGAAAGGTTCGCGCCGAGGGATGCGAACCTCGAACCTCGAGGATCGAGGCATACTGGCCCTCGAGGGCCTTCGTCGTCGCCGCGGCTGGACGCGGCTCGGGAAACTGGTGCGCCTGAGCCCCAGTCGGGCCCCGTGGACCCATTTTGAGTTTGCGCCCAGGTTGGAACCTCGAACCTCGAACCTCGAACCTCGAACCCGAGCACACATGTGAGCGTCACAGCATGCCTGCCTGGACGGAGGGGGGGTCCGCACCCCCGTCCCCGTACGCTCGTTACCGTTACGGGGGGGGGGGGGGACCCCCCCCGTGACGGGCGTTACGGGTCCGAGCAATAAAAAAACAATCTCCGCTCGATCATTCAAGTGGGAAGGCGCCTAAAATAGATTGGAGAATGGAAATCCAGGAGTACCTGCTTTCAACGACCGACGGGTACGCAAAGAGACGCAGGCTGGGCGATGCTCCACAAAAACCCACACGGTGCGCGCGGCCGCCGTAAGAGGACCGCCGACCTGGGCACCGCGCGAGTCCAAAACGCCACCAAGCCTGCAGCGGTTGGCGCGAATCGTGCTCAAGCTGTTTCCGCTAGTCCTGCTATCTATCGGCGGCGAGCGAGGGGGGGAAGTGAGAAGGAGAAGGCCTTCTGAGAAGGTTCTGAAGTCCCCAGGCCTTCTGACCGTTTTCTGGGCCTTCCCCGAAGACAGACAACAACTTCTCACTCCCCCCTGGCTCGCCGTCGAGTTCAGGCCTCGCACATTGGGTCTGAGTAGATGTTGTTGGAGGATCGCGCCGCATCGGCCATGCATTGCCGATGCATCGCCGATGCATCGGCGATGCATCGGCGACGCATCGCCGACGTCGGCGACGCATCGACGCCATGGGCGTGGAACAAATCGGGCTCCACATCGAGCAGGATCGGCGATGCATGGGCGATGCGGCGCGATCCTCCGACCCCATCTACTCGGACCCCATCTGGGAGGCCCAGATGATTGCGAAGGCCCCCTGGCGCATCGAGTGCAACATAGCTTTGTCTTGTTTCGCCAAATCCTTGTCTTTTGGATATTCCCTCATCTCCTGCTGCTTCCGATCCGGGGGCGCCTGGTTGGATGCCAGAGGACAGTGCGGCTGCTTGGTTCATATCCGACCACGGTGGAACAAGAAGCGGCAGCTGGGCCGCGGGGGACGGATGGACATCAAAGAAATTGGAAAGCCTTCCTGTAGATAGGCCCGCTCATCGACGGCCTCTGCACTCATGTTTGCAGACACGCATTCGTCCCTCATTACATCGCAAGCAATCTCTCCCACATGGCCCCTCCTCAAGATGAGCAACCGGTGCCGCAGCTCGTTCCACGCCTGCATAAATAGAGTTGTGCAATCTGTCCTGGTTCGGATACAATGTAAATTGAACAGCTGCTGAATTCCCGATTCCCTATCCACCATGCCTGTTCTCCATGGGTTGCCCTGTCCGCCTCACCGACCCATTCATCTTCGAACAACCCTAAGCTTCCATCACACACCGCCCTCAACACATATTTGGCCGGCAATGGTTAATGCCTCCGTTGGCCCGTCGTGAGCTGCACCATCTCGATTTCATCCCTCTGCTAACCGGACCCTGCTTCGCAGAAATGCTGCTGCGAGTCTCAACGCATGTGCACACCCAAGAATCGACCAGCCGAAAAAAATACCATGGCGAAAGACCCAACCATAAGCAATTTCAAGTACCGCAAGGCAGCTGGAACCAAGGAGGGGGAGCTCCTTGTGGAGCCACGAGACGCGCGAAGGTATGCAGACATGGGAGGGGGGGGGCATGCGGACACCGCCGCCAAGGCTTTCGGTTGAGCTTCCGAAGTGCATGCCACGACACGCTGTACTGGGTGGCGCGGTCGCATGTAAACAACCATTTTGGCCTTCGGTGGAGCTCCTTAGGGGCAGGCCACAAAGCGCCATATTCGGTGGCGCGGACGCATGTGGTCACAGCCACTGGGGCCTTCGGTGGAGATCCCTGTGGAGCCACGAAAACTGTAGTTGGTGGCGCGGACGCAAGTGGTCACAGCGACTGGGGTTGTCCGTGGAGCTCCCACTTGGCCACGAAGCGCCGTATTGGGTGGCGCGGACGCATGTGGACACAGCCACTGGGGCCTTCGGTGGGGCCCCAATGTTGGGCCACGAAGCGCCGTAGTGGGTGGCGCGGAACGCAAGTGGTCACAGCCACTAGGGCCTGCGGTGGAGCGCCTTATGAGGCCACGAAGCGCCGTACTGGGTGGCGCGGCGCAGACGCAAGTGGTCACAATCACTAGGGGCTTTGGTGGAGCTGCCTATGGCGCCACGAAGTTCCGTACTGGGTGGCGCGGGACGCATGTGGTCACAATCACTGGGGCCTTCGGTGGGGTCCCCGTATGGGGCCACGAAGCGCCGTACTGGGTGGTGCGGGACGCATGTGGTCACAACCACTGGGGCCTTCAGTGGAGCGCCCCCGTATGGGGCCACGAAGCGCCTGACTGGGTGGTGCGGGACGCAAGTGGTCAAAGCCACTGGGGCCTTCGGTGGAGCCCTCTATGGGACCACGAAGCGCCGCACTGGGTGGCGCGAGCGCTTGTGGTCACAGCCACTGGAGCCTTCGGTGGAGCGCCTTATGAGGCCACGAAGCGCCGTACTGGGTGGCGTGGGACGCAAGTGGTTACAGCCACTGGGGCCTTCGATGGGGTCCCCATATGGGGCCACGAATGCTGGGTGCGGAGGGCAGAGGGGCGGGATAGGATGTGGGGGAGGAGGGGGAGAAGGAAGGGGAGGACACACGGGGTACCGTCTCTTCAAAACGAGGACCCGACACCACAGGAAGTTTGGGACAAATCGTAGGTTGTCCAGTGAGGGTGGGCCCGGGTGAGCACAGCATGCAGCGGTAAATCTTGCGAAAAGGGACTACTTGTTACCCCCCTACCGCTCTAGTTTTGACCTCTTCCCACCAGAATCAATCGTGGTCCAGGAGCGCTTCGGGGCTACAATGGCTTACATGAGCCCCCCCTAGCTACAAAGGCCACAGGGCCATCGCCGAGCCACACGAATGCCCACGGCGCTGCTCTTCCTACTCCACTGTGCTCTACCCTGCATTTTTGTTTGGACCGTCTGCCGAAGCGAAGTCTAGAGAACATGTGCTGTACACCATGACGACAAACTGAAGCACGATGGTTTAAAATCTGCGGCCCCCTCTACGTGAGCCTCCTGTAAGCATGGCGGGTCCAGTAGATAACACGTTCGTGAGTCCGGCCCGTCGTTGTACCGAGCGTAGCTCGCGGTCTGCTGCGTCGACCTGCTGTACCCGCCACCATGCCTCCAGGCACGGAAGGGGACCGCTCTGGGGTGCATTGCTGCAGTCCTCAGCCCTCTGGATCGAGGATCCCCACGGGGCCCGGACCCCGGCGGGCCAGCCCCCCTCGCCCCGGACTCTTTATTTTGGTGGTTCGTCGTCGTCCCCCTGGCTCTGGCCTGCTTCCCCTGTCCCCCTCGCCCCAGTCCTCCTGCCCTATATATATATATATATATATGTACATATGTTATATTGAGCTTACAGGCGTGGCCTCACTCCTTGGCTCTGGCGCCCCCCCCTCGCGCCAGACCCTTTACTTTCGTGGTTCGTCGTCGTCCCCCTGACTCTGGAGTCCGGGGCGGCTTGTCGGGTATCTTGTTCGTTGAGGGCCCCCAGACGTGCCAAGGGAGCCCCAAAAGGCCCCCCGAGACGGTCCGGGAGGGCAGGGGGCCCCGAGTCGCTGAACTATCTGTCCACGACGCCCCAGGCGGCCTATTGACGGCAAAAGAAGCTTCCAAGACGCCCCCAGAGGCCTCCCAGAGGCCTCCTCCCAAGAGGGCCCCAAGAGGCAGAATCCACTAATATTCCTGGAATTCTTGAAAGATTTTGGCGTTCTCGCCCTTTTGGCTCCCCGACGCTCCAATACGGACCAAGGGGCGCCCAAGATGGCCCCAAAACGGCCCAAGGTGCCTCCGAAAGGGCCCCACCACTGGCCAGAAAGGCCCAAGACGGCTCAAGAGGCTTCAGAGACTGGCCAAGAGGCCCGAAGCCCAGACGGGGGACCCGAACGGACATGTCAAGCCCTCGGCCCCAAGAAGCTCCCAGGTGGCACCAAGAGGCCCCCAAGAGGCCCGCAAGCGGCCCAAAGAGGCCCCCAGGAAGCCCCAAAGGGCTTCCGAGAGGCCCCCAAGAGGCTCCCAAGGGGATCCCAAGAGGTCTCGAACCTGCTCCACAGAAGCTCCCGAGAGCGTTCCTCAGAGCGCCCAAGAAGTATCCATGAGAACTCTGACCCGCAACCGAGGCACACTGGCGGTATGGGCAGAAGGCCATTCGATGGTTTCCAATTCTGGACTCACTCTGATTTACCCTGCCAGAGCACTCGGGACGGAGAGCGTGTTTGCCACATTCCCTCCCCGTAGCGTCCGTGACGGGGGGACGTCTGGCCAGCGTGGGGGGGGGGTCTAACGCTGGCGTGGCGGGCTCGGGCATGGCACTTGCCGCAGTGATGGCAGTAGCAGTACAAGCAGTGGTAGGAATGCTGGTCAAGGCCACGAAGACGACGAGGACGACGACGACCACCAGCGGCGACAGCAACGGCAACGGAAACGGCATCTACGACGACGGCGACGAGGACAACGACGACGACGACGACGACACGACGACCGTTCAAGAGAGCGACGACGACCATCGGCGACGACAACGACGACCAGCGGCGAAAACGACGACTGACAGCGGCGACGAATAGTACAAGTAGAGATAGAAAAGCACTGGCAACAATAGCAAATCAGCGGTAGTACTAGCACAATAACTGTCGTGTTCGTACTGTTCGTCGTAGTGATCCTACTACTAGCACCAATGGTACAACCAATCAACGGCACTACAACACATACCACTGACACAACTAAAACTACCGCTGCAACTACACTGACTAGTCCCACTACTAGCGCTTCTACAAAAACTGCCAAGCACGTGTACACTAACCACCACTATTCGTACCACTACTACGACTACAACTACTACTACTACTACTGCTACTACTACTACTACTCCTACTACTACAACTACTACTACTACTACTACTACTACTACTACCACTACTACGACTACTACGCATCATAATAATAGAAACAAGAGGCTGCCACGACTACTACTCGTCCTACTACTATACAGCTATACTACTATACTACTAGTACTACGACGACGACGACGGCGAAGACGACGACTACTACGACTACTGCGACGACGACGACAACGACGACTACTACTACTACTACTACTACCACTACTACTACTACTACTACTACTACTACTACGACTACGACTACGACTACTACGACTACTACTAGTACTACTAGTACTACTAGTACTACTACTACTACTACTACTACTACTACTACTACTACTACTACTACTCCTACTACTACTACTACTACTACTACTACCACTGCTTCCACTACTGCTACTACTACGGCTACTGCTACGACCACGACTACGACTACTAAGAATCTGGCTACTAGTACGACTGCTACTACTACTACTACTACTGCGACGACTACTACTACTACTACTCCAACTACTACGATTTCTACTACTAAAACTACTTATGCGTATACTTATTCTAACATTTATACTTATACGTGTACTTGTACTTCTACTTATGCTACTACTTCTACTTCCACTACTATCAATACGAATGAGATTCTTAGTGCTACGATTACTACTACTACGATTTCTACTACTACTACCACTACAACTACTACGACTACAGCTACTACTGATACTACTACTACTACTACTACTACTACTACTACTACTACGACTACGACTACCACTACTACTACTACTACTACTACTACTACTACTACTACTACTACTACTACTACTACTACTACGTATACCGCTACTCCTTCTACGACTACCGCAAATACTGCGATGGCTGCTACTACTATTGCTACTACGACAACGGTTACAACTACTACTACTACTACTGCTACTACTACTACTACTGCTACCACTACTACTACTACTACTACTACTACTACTACTACTACTACTACTACTACTACTACTACTACTACTACTACTACTACTACTACTACTACTACTACTACTACTACTACTACTACTACTACTACTACTACTACTACTACTACTACTACTACTACTACTACTACTACTACTACTACTACTACTACTACTACTGCTACTCTACTACTACTACTACTACTACTACTACTACTACTACTACTACTACTACTACTACTACTACTACTACTACTACTACTACTACTACTACTACTACTACTACTACTACTACTCTCTACTACTACCTACTACTACTACTACTAGACTACTACTACTACTACTACTACTACTACTACTACTACGACTACTACTACTACTACTACTACTACTACTACTACTACTACTACTACTACTACTACTACTACTACGACTACTACTACTACTACTACTACTACTACTACGACTACTACTACTACTACTACTACTACTACTACTACGACTACGACTACTACTACTACTACTACTACTACTACTACTACTACTACGACTACGACTACGACTACGACTACGACTACGACTACTACTACGAAAACTACTTCTACGACTATTCTTCTACTACTGGTACGATTGGCCGTCTCACTACGGAATGCGAATGTTCCGTAGCACGACGTACTAGCAAACGTAATATTAGTAATGTCAGCAGAAGGATTGACGAACATTCGTTCAAACAATCGCCTCAACGTGGTAGTAATCGTAATTCGTATAATGCTTCCGAGGTGCATGTGCGGAAGATTCGTGCTAATATTACTCGTAGTAGAAGTGATACGAATACCCACTGCGGAGTGGACACTGCATCTGGGGTAACAGTGCCAATAACAGCAGCAACAACAGTAGTAGAAATTGTGGCTGCTGTTGTAAAGGTCAGACAAGCAAAGGAAGGAGCAGCAACAGGATGAGCTAAGCAGCAGGTGGGGAAGGAGCATCAGGCGAAGAGGAGGAGCAGAAGGAGCAGCGGGAGCAAATGGAGGAGCAGCAGGAGGGACAGCAAAAGGAGCATTAGGAGGCGCAGCAAATGGAAGAGCAGGAGGAGCACCAGAGCAGCAGGAGGCGCAGCAAGAGCAGGAGCAAGAGGAGCCGGGGGGAGGAGCACCTGAGCAGCAAGCAGGAATGGAATAATAAACAGCAGGAGGAGCAATGGAGACAGAGCACGGCAGCATCAGGAGAAGCAGGAGAAAGAGGGGGAGGATGAGCAGGAGGAACAGCAGCAGGGAGGAGCGCAGCAGGAGGAGCAGCCAAAGCACAAGCAGGAGAAAGCAGCCAGAGACGAAACAAAACCCAGGAGGAGCAGCACGAGGAGGAGCAGGAGGACCAAAAGGATCAGCTGCAGGAGGAGCAGGAAACGAGCACGACGAGGAGCAGCGGGAGGAGCAGCAGGAGCGGCAGCAGCAGGCGCAGAAGGAGGAGCAACAGGAAGAGTAGCAGGAGTGGCGGCCAGAGGAACAGCAGGAGGAGCGACAGGATCAGGCAATGGCAGCAGGAGAGGTACGGAGGAACACCAACATGAGCAGCAGGAGGAGCCGCCAGAGGAGCAGCAGCAGCAGCAGCAGGACGAGCAGCAGGAGCAGCAGCACGACGAGCAGCAGGAGGACCAACAGAAAGAGCACAGGAGGAACACCCGAGGACGAGCTGGATGAGCACCGGAGCAGCTGCAGCAGCAGACGCAACAGGAGCAGCAGGCGCAGCAGCAGCAACACCGCACTTGCTGGCATTCCTGGCACTTCCAGAGAGCCCGATGCCTGCGAGCGCCACAGCATGCTTGCGAACACATTAGCATGCCGGTCAACACCACAGCACGCCCGTGAGCACACCGCCATACCTGAGGGGGAACCGGCACCACCCACGCGTACGTTCGTTGCTGTTACGGTCAGGTCGGGCATGTCCCCCTGCAGGCCGATTTTTGACGAAAAAACGCACTCACAATATGCTCATAAATGATCAAAGAATACTCCCACAAATCGTCCCCTGGCTATGTTTTGCCTATTGCTGGATATTCCTCCTGTAGAGAGACAGGCCCGACTTAACGTTACAGGGGAGTGACCCCCCCCGAGACTGAAGTTACGGGTTCAACTGAGACCACAACAACTCAATGAAAAAGAAGAGCCAGGCAAGGGAACAACGAGCCATAAGAAAATCCACGACCCGTGCCAAATAAAGGTAACACATGGTTCAAAACGTGCACACAGGACGCATCTCATGGCACCGCTGTTCTGGAGAAGACTGCCCGAAACAACATCCCGAAGCACGCGTGCACCGATACCTGAACGGTCTACACTGCACTCGGCATGCACGATGGCGGAACGGAGGGCACACGGTCACTGAAAGGGCCCTGGGACAAACAAACAAAAACACACAAATAAAACGATTCCCCATATTTTCCTATATTTTTGGGGTTCCTGTTTCCCCCCCCACTTGCCATACTTTCCCATATTTCCTGGGGAACCGAGGATTTATTGTGTTTGTGTGATTCGTTTCCTCCTGAGTCGCGCGCGGCGCATCCGACTCCTGCTTCTCTACAGTCGAGCCTGAGAAAGCAGAGCATCCCTCAGGAACACGAGACCCTCCGCTGGCCACAGCGCACAGAGCATCCAAGCGTATCCCCCCCTGCGTGCACAACAATAGCATCCCACAACCGCGGAAAACATTACGCGGCACCCTCCCCGGACCGACCTCGTTCTTCTGGCTCGGTCCGGCAGTCTTTCGGGCGTTGGCAAAACTGGGTTTAGAGGGACCTGGTTTAGTGATGCGTAATTCCTGGAAGGCGACCCCCCCGCCCCGTTCCACCAACCGGAATTGCCGTCGCCCAAAGAAACACCAATTACGGCAGACCTGATTCAGTGACCCTGGCCAGTTTAAGGTCCCCAGGGCCCCACTACCAACCGGGTCCCCTTACCTGGGGTCCTGGCGCCGATCCGAGAAATCCGCGCGGACCTCCGAGTTTTTTTGTGAATGCCACTTTTTTTCGTTCCCTGTCCAGGGCCCTACTACCAAGAAGGTCCCCATACCTGGGCTCCTGGCTGTACCCGAGTATTCACTGATTCTCCCACAAGCCTAGTGGAACAAATAGTGACATAAATATAAAACTCGGAGGTCCGCGCGGATTTCTCGGATCGGCGCTGGACCCCCCTCCCTGGCGCGCGGAGCGCGCCAGGGGCGGCGCCGGAGGCGCCGCCGGGGGGCCCCATCGCCGATCCGAGAAATCCGCGCGGACCTCTGAGTGTCTATTTTTATGTCACTTTTTGTTCCCCTACACTCGGCTACACGTGAATGTGACCCTGGGTAGGAGTGACCGTTGGTGCGCGGCTTTGGGGGTGCCGCGGGGAGGCCAAATCCAGGCGCGCCGGCCGCTGTTACCGCTTCGCGTTCGGCCATATGGGGGCCCATCCGCGCCCGCATCAGAGGTCACTCCGGCGGAGAGGGCACTGGTCGATACACGGGCCGGCAAAGAGGGCGGTCCTGGAGCCCGGCCATCTGCGCCGGCGTGGCCCTCGCCATGGCGCCCTCGCGCGACCACCGCCCGCGCGCGGGGGCGGCGCCTCTGCAGCTCGGGCGCCCGGGCCGGAGGGCCCACGGCCTCGCGCGGGAGCGTCGCCGCGACCCCCCGCCCCCGCCCCTCGAAGTGCACGAGGGAGCGCCCCGCACGGTCGAAGCGCACTCTATGGATGGCGCCCTCCCCGGAGCGACCTCGTTCCGCTAGCTGGGCCCGGCAGTACAGTCGGGTTTTTTTTGTCGACACATCCATGAAGGAACAAAAATTCACAGAGAACATCATGCAGGCAGGAACTCCGAAAGCGCAGCGCAGCCGCGCAGGGCCCGTGGCAGCCTATGCCACTCGCGTACCACAGCGCTACCGCCGCAGCCCATCAAGGGGGATAACTGTCCGAGCTAGTCTGGGGCTTGACCTCAGGAGCCCGAAATAAGGAACGAGGCCCCTTTTATCCATGAGTCAACCGTCGATTTCCGATCGAACGCATAAGGAACACCGGAGGCATACTGCGAAACACGTAAGGAACGCGGAGCCCCTCCCCAACGCAAAAGGTTCCTTCTTCAGGGCCCCGACTGTACTCATTGATCCTCCGACAGGCCAGCAGGGGGCGTTCCTGTCTGGACGCCCGAAGTGGGCACGGACACACTGAGCACAATGGTCAACAGCAGATGTTGTCCCAAACCAACAGCGGCCGCTGTTGGGCAGGCGGCCCTGTGTCTTAAATGGACACAGGCCGCGGCGGCGTGGACAGCGAATCCTGTTCAACATGAACAGGCACTGTTGTTGAGCATTGTCCCCATGTTTTCCGTGCCCATCTCGTTCGTGCAAGTCCTGGAGTCCAGCCATCTGTGCCGGCGTGGCCTTCGCCGCCGTGGCGCCCGCACGGCCGCCCTGTGCGGGTGCACAGCGCCTAAAGAACCCCGGCGCGCCCGGGCCGGCACACGGCACACGGCGCGGATAAGCGTCGTCGTGCCCCCCCACCCCCTGCAAGACGGAGGCGCGCGAGGATCGGGGGGAACGGAAGGGGAGGGCGGTTGCAAAGTTTGGGCACGGGGGTTGAGAATCGGCTCGCGTAGCGCTGATTATCCCAGCGCCTCCCCCTGCGCAAGGGACGCGCGCGAGGATCGGGGAGAACGGAGGGGGGGGATCGCAAACGGCACAGAGAGGGTAGAGACTCGGCTCACGTGGCGCTGATTTTCCCAGCGCCCCCCCTGCAAGAGAGGCGCGCGAGGATCGGGGGGAACGAAGGGGGGAGGGATAGCAAAGGGTATGGGGCAGAGAATCCGCTCGCGCAGCGCTGATGTTCCCGGCGCCGCCCGGCGCAATGCAGGCGCCCATGTATATCGAAGGAGGGGCCCTGCGGCGGGGCCGAGACCAGCCGCATGCAGCAGATGTCGTAAACCACCTGTCGTTCGGCCCGAATGGAGCACCCCTGGAAGAGCCAATCGGTGGATACAATGTCGGAGTTTTGCGCCCACGCCGCGGGAGCGATCGGGAGGACCCTTGAGAGCACACGGATCAAGCCAGGTCATCTCGGGCCGAACGAAGGGGGGGGGAAAGGGAAAAGGAGGGGTTACGAAATCTGTTGCATGCAGCTGGTTTCGGCCCCGTCGCCGGGCCCACTCCTCGATGCATGGGCGCCTCCCGGAGCCGGGAGGCGCTGGGAAAATCAGCTACGTGAGCTGATGCTCTACCCTGCCCTGTGCTATCCCTCCCTTTTCGTTCCCCCCGACCATCACGTTGAGCAAAACCCCGATACCTCCAAAAGCAAAGCATCGGATAGGATAGCGCTCTGACTCCAGCGCTTCAATGACCGGGGCAGCTCGCCTGGGCGTCGTTTCTGGATAGGTTGTTGGAAATAGTTTTCGGTCGCAACCGCAGGCGAGCGCGCCAGCAGCGTCAAGGGTCGCGCGGGCTACGCGCGAACCGAATTCCCTAACGCCGACTTAATCGGCGTTAAGCAAAGGGGGTCGGGCAAAGGGTCCGGGAAATGGTGTTTTCATGGGCCATGAATGGACGATGCATCCTCGATTGCTGTGTTCGGCGGGGGAGCCAATTGAAGCTCCCCGCCTGCACCCATGCGCGAAACTTGAAGGGAAACGAAGCAAGGGGGCGGGGGGCCCAGGAAAGGCGACGAAAGGCAAGGTGCGCTGAGGGAGCAAAAAGACAAGGTTAAAAAAAGAGAAAAGTGAGGTGAGTGCCAAAATCTGCCCAGCCAATCAGACATGCGGGACACTGCGCCTCAGGTTTGGGGATCTTGAAGGCCAGGGCAACATGTGAATTCAAATTATGGGGCAAAGCAAAATGTGAATTCACATTTTTGGGGAAAAGGACAATGTGAATTCACATTTTGCGAAAAAGGAAAATGTGAATTCGCATTCTGGAATTTTGTGTAGGAGTCTCCATTGAGGGGCCAGAATGTGAATTCACATTTTGGGAAAAGGCAAATGCGAATTCACATTTTGGAAAAAAAGAAAATTGTGAATTCACATTTTGGGAAGAGTCGCGGGACCCATTCCAAATTTGTCTTGGTGGTCGATAATTCATCGTTTGGGAACGTACGCGATCATCAATCGCACAATCAAGACACACTTGCACTCCACTTCGCAATCCCACGCGCAGAATGCAAGAGCGCCCGCACGCATGAACGATAATGGATGGCCGGCGCGTGTGCCCACGCGGGCAACGCGCGGGCACGAACGACTGGCCCTCCATGACCGCCAACATTGGATGCCAATCGTTCCCAATCACATACATGAGCGATACATTGAGCATACATGGGCCATTCAGCCCCCATTGAAGACCCCCTGTTGCAGACACCCTCTTTCACACTCCAGGTTGCAGACCCCCTGTTACAGACCCCCTGTTGCAGTTGAGCTCGGCCGGGAGGGAGGGGGGGAGGCGGTAGCAGGACAGAGCCAGGACCCTATAAGGACCGCACTCGGACTCTGCAAAGACACTGTACTTTGCTGGGGCGAGTCTGTAAAGTGTGTTGGTCTATTAAACTGTTGAAGGCGCCTGCTTGGGTAGCTCCCTCTCTTAGGTAAACTAACTTCGCTGATGCAGATCTCTTTGATTCACTTCGCATGCTTCGGGCGAAGGCTCGCCCAAACTGGAGCCCCATGACGCACAAGGAGCTGGTGCAGCTCTGTCTCCCCAGGCGCCGTGCAATCTACCAGGAAACGTATGGCAGAGCGCTGGATTGCCTGGTATACCAGGTCTAGGCCCTGGTGCAGAAGCAACAGGTGCAGCACATCAAAAGTGGGAGGGCCACAGCAGCCTACACATTCCAGCACTCCGACCGCGCGGACTCGCCCCACAGACACGATGCCGAGACCCTTGCCGCGAATGCCCGCACAGCTGCTCCGTCGGCCCCTGTGCATGAGGGGGGTGTCCAAACTGCAGCTCATGTGGCCGACTCTGCAAACCTGAACCCAAAAATGTTGTCATCTCTTGGGAGGTCGACTTTTGCTTCCGCCGGCTTCCGCTGGCGGAGAGCCGCCGCTGCTTCACTTCCGCCGCTTTCCGCCGACCTTCCGCCGCCTTCCGCCGCGGAAGAGATGGCAACTCCTCCGATCCTCGAAGGCAAAGCCCTTCTTGGAACGCCCCATGTGTGCATCCTTTCGGCTGAACTCCTCTCGTCTTGCCCTTTCTTCTGCATGGGGTCTGCTGTGAGCCCCAATGCACCACGCGAAACGCCTGCCCTACCCGCTGTGATCGTCTGCGGTACCCACCAGTCAAACGTGCGCATCTTCCCCCCTCCCCCCAGCCCAAGGCGCATCGAGCGCCAATTCTTTTCCGCGCCCGGGGCAAGCGCTGTCGGCCGCCCACGCTGCGGACTCACCCGTCCTCCTCGTACACCTGGCCGCTCCGCCCGCCAACCATGCTACCACTCACCGCACCCCGCTGGCGCCCCGCCAAACGGCGCGCGGGCGCCGTCCCGGGAGGACGACGAGCGGCGGCAACATGCGGGCAAGGATAGAGACCTCGTGGATGGGATCGAAGGATCGGCGACGTCGGCGGTGCATCGGCGACGCCGGCGCGGCTAGATCGGGGCTCCAAATCGAGCCGCATCGACGATGCGTCAGCGATGCGGCGCAATCCTCCGACCCCACGCACGGACCCCATCGGGAGACCTAGAAGGAGCCAGAGGAAGGGGCTGGGGCCGCGGGTGGCGGTGACGCCGGGGCAGGGTGGGGCACGCTGGGCTGGGGGCGCGCTGCGACCGCCACAGTGGGTGCGCGCGAGCACCGGCGTGTGGCGGGGACTCAGGCCCCCTCTACGTACGATCGTTACCGTCACCCGTGGGGAGGCGGAGGAGGAGGAGGAGGCGGAGACGGAGGAGGAGGGGGAGGAGGAGGGGGAGGAGGAGGAGGAGGAGGAGGAGGAGGAGGAGGAGGAGGAGGAGGAGGAGGAGGGGGAGGAGGAGGAGGGGGAGGGAGGAGGAGGAGGAGGAGGAGAGAGGAGGAGGAGGAGGAGGAGGAGGGAGGAGGAGGAGGAGGTGGAGGGAGGAGAGGAGGAGGAGGAGGAAGAGGAGGAGGAAGAATCCCTGGGGGCGAGGGCGACGACGACGACGACGACGACGACAGCGGCGGCGAGGAGGCCGCAAGGCGGGGACGCTCCGAGGGCGCTCCCCGGGCCCAAGGGGCAGCAGCGGGGCCCTGGCGCCGCGGACGGTTCGGGCAGGCTGGCGCCCTGGCCCCACCTGCGAACTGGCTGTCCTGGGACGTGACCCCCCTCGCCCATCCAGTCGGACTGCATTGGACAGGACACGCGAGGGGATAAAAAAACCCTGCCGAGGGTCGCATTGCCACAGGAATGCAGGAGGCACGGGTCGCGAGACGCAGGACACAAAAGTACCCTTGATTTGGCAGAGTCGACCTACTCATCCGGGCCGACTGTATCTAAAATCATCCGCCATCGTGCAGTGTGCACGTTGAGGCTTGGAAGAATGCCAAGGGCTGTCTGGTAGGGACAGCACCCCCTTCGAAGATTATCTTCATGAATCGTCCTCCATCCCGAGACCACAATCCCTCGTGCATAAAAAAGGATCCGCGCTTCAGAGGCCACGATTCCTCGTTAAAGCCAAGGCGTACGCGACCCGAGCTTCCAAGACGGTCCATGCAGGCAACGAAGCACACTGAGATGCCCCAAGATGCTTCGGCGGACCAATATGGCCTCAAGACGACCCAGGATGCATCCACGAGGGCCGCAAAGGGCCACGAGAGGATCTCCAGCAAGGTCCGAAGAAATCCAAATCCACCGATCCTGCCGGCGTGTGTGAGGGGCTTGGCTGTTCGAGTCGTCGTCTCCGTCAGACGTCGTTTCCGTCGTCCCCTTACCCTGCACCCTCCTCAGGCTTGTCAGCGAGAGAAAAATCTAGCAATGTCGTAATCAAATCGAAAGAAAGCCCCTTCACTTTGATCCCTTCCCCGCGCCGGGGGGGGTCCTGGGGGGGTCCCGGGGGGCCCCCACCCAGATTCGCTTTCCCCCCCTGGGGACCCTGGGGCCTCAGAAAGTACTAAGACAGGCCAGGAGTGTCCCAAGATGCCGCCGAGACGGTCCAAGAAGGTCCTAATCGCCAAACGATCGGTCCAAAACGCCCTCACGCCCTCCAGACTGCCCAGGAGGCATCCAGGACGCCCCAACACGCCTCAAAGAGCACTCCCGAGAGGGCCCCAAGAGGCCAAATTCTTGCTTTTCCGCTGGTTGTTCTAAGATTTGGGCGTTCTCGCCTTTTCCACTTTCCGCCGCTCCAAAACGCCGTCAGAGGCCCCCAAGATCTCCCCAAGACGGCCCAAGAGGCCTCCAAGAAAGCCCCCAAACAGCCCAAGAGAACCCCAAGACATCCCTAAATGCCCCAAAGACGGCCCCCAATGCCCAAAAGACGGCTCCAAGAGCGTGCCCAGACGGGGGGCCCGAACGGACATTTCGAGCCCTCGGCCCCAACAGGCTTCCAGGAGGCCCCTAGAGATTCCCCAGAGGCCCAAGAGGCCCGCAAGAGGTCCCCAGGAAGCCCTAAGAGGCCCCCAAGAGGCTCTCAAGAGGTCCCCAAGAGGCCCCGAAGAGGTCAAAAAATTCCTCTCCAGAGGCCCCCGAGAGACTTCCGAATAGACCCCAAGAACCATCTGGACCATCCCTGAGGACTCTGGCCCACGTCAGCGTCGTCGTCGTTGCCGCCGCCGCCGTTGTCGTCGTCGTCTTCGTCGTTTCCCTTCAAGGTCGGCGGCACCGGCCGTAAAGCCTTCGCAATCATTGAGTCCCGGTGGGCTTTTGAAGCATTGTCGCGTTCTCGCATTTTCGGACTTCCGTCAGCTCAAGACGGCCCAAGAAGCCTCCACGATGTTCGGAGGCAGCTACTGGGAGGTCTTTTGTCGGAATGGACAAGGAGGATTAAGCCCCATTGGGGGGCTACTACGCGGGATTAGGCCGCGGATTAAGAGGGATTAAACCAGATAAAGCGGGATTAAGCTGGATTCAGCGGAACTGAACCACATGAAGCCGAATTTCGGACCAGGGCAAAGTCAGAGTTTGACCTCCCAGGAGTTGCATCCGAAACGATGGCCCGAAGAAGGGCCCAAGAGGCCACTAAGAGGGCCCCAAAATGTCCCAAGAGGTCCCACGATGGCCCCAGAAGCATCAGAGACGGCCCCAAGACGGCCCAAGCGGGCCTCCCATGGAACCCAAAACGGCCTTTAGAAGGCCGCTCGACGGCCGAAACGACGGTCCACAGACACACACAATGCGGCCAACCAGGTCCCAAAACAGCATAAGACAGCCCCACGACGGCGTACGAGGGCCCAAGACGGCCCAAGAGGGCCCCAAAGCAATTCGAAGACTGCCTCTCCCTCACAGGATGCCAAGACAGGTGTAGTTGTAGTCGCAGTATTATGATTAGTAGTACTAGTAGTGGTGGTAGTAGTAGTAGTAGTAGTAGTAGTAGTAGTCGTAGTCGTAGTCGTAGTCGCAGTCGCAGTCGTAGTGGTAGTCGTAGTAGAATGATAGTAGTTGTAGTAGTTGTCGCCGTAACAGTATAGTAGTAAAAGTAATGGTACTAGTGGGCGTTGTAGTTGTAGCAGAAGTTGTTGCAGTAGTGGTAGTGGTAGTGGTAGTGGTAGCAGTAGTAGTAGTAGTAATAGTAGAAGTAGTAGCAAAAGTAGCATTCGCCGTAGTAGTAGTAGTAGTAGTAGTAGTAGTAGTAGTAGTAGTAGTAGTAGTAGTAGTGTCAGCAGCAGTCGCACTAGTAGACGTAGTAATAATAGTTATCGTAGCACTCGTAGCACTCGTAGCTGTAGAAGAAATAGGAGGGGTACGAGTAATAACAGTAGCCGTCGTAGTAGAAATAGAAGGAATAGTAACATCACTACTAGTTCTACTAGTACGCATACTACGAGGACTACTAGTACTCCTTCTACCACTACTACCGATCACTACTACTACTACTACTACTACAAGATGTAGTAGTAGTAGTAGTAGTAGTAGTAGTAGTAGTAGTAGTAGTAGTAGTGGTAGTGGTAGTAGTAGTAGTAGTAGTAGTAGTAGTAGTAGTAGTAGTAGTAGTAGTAGTAGTAGTAGTGGTCGTCGCAGTAGTAGTCGTAGTAAAACGAAGCATCGCAGATGCACTACCAGTAAACGTAGTAGTAGCTACAGTGATCGTAATTGTGGTAGTGCGACTCGTATTACTAGTAGTAGACGTTGTAGTCGTCGTCGTCGTCTCGTCGTCGTCGTAGTCGTAGCCGTAGTCGTAGTAGTAGTCGTCGTAGCCGTAGTCGTAGTAGAAGTAGCTGAAGCACTAATACTACTACTAGAACGTAGTAGAGTCGCAGTCGTAGTCTACTAGTAGAACCACCACGACTACTACTACTACTACTACTACTACTACTACTACTACTACTACTACGACTACTACTACTACTACTAGTATTACTCGTAGTCGTGGTAGTAGTAGTAGTAGTAGTAGTAGTAGTAGTAGTAGTAGTAGTAGTAGTAATCGTAGTACTAGTAGTAGTAGCAGTAGTCGTAGTAGTAGTAGCCGTAGTAGTTAGTAGTAGTAGTAGTAGTAGTAGTAGTAGTAGTAGTAGTAGTAGTAGTAGTAGTAGTAGTAGTAGTAGTAGTAGTAGTAGTAGTAGTAGTAGTAGTAGTAGTAGTAGTAGACGTAGTAGACGTCGTAGTGGTAGTAGTAATAGAATCAGCAGCACCAGTAGTAGTAGCAGTAGTAGTAGTAGTAGTAGTAGTAGTAGTAGTAGTAGTAGTAGTAGTAGTAGTAGTAGTAGTAGTAGTAGTAGTAGTAGTAGTAGTAGTAGTAGTAGTAGTAGTAGTAGTAGTAGTAGTAGTAGTAGTAGTAGTAGTAGTAGTAGTAGTATCATTGCAGTAGTAGTTGAAGCCCAAGGAGTACAGCAATAATCAAACCCTCACACGTACTCCCGCTCCCTCGGCGGCGCGTCAGTAGGGGAATTGAGGGCGCAGGCCGTCTCAGAAGCCGGCGGGGCTTGTGAGAATCCCCGGGGTTTTCTGAGGAGCCATCTCTATCTCTGGAAAAGGATTCTAGAACTTTTCAAAGGCCCGAGGTCTTCGGAGCCTTCAGGGCCTTCTGTGAAGGCCCACCCACTCTGCATTCGTCCCTGGGCTCGCCACCGAGTAACAAAGAGAGGTCACAGACAGCCAAACACATTGTCAGAAAAAACTACGACGTCGAACATATATACAACTATTGCAGCGCATGTGACGCAATGAAAAGCAATGATCTGCGAAACGAGACGATGCAATGTACTGCAATCTCTTCGGAAGGTGGCCGCAATAGCCCCATGGCGCAACACATGGACGCAAGCTATGGTCGCACCAAGCAGTCTGCGCCACGTGGACACATACCATGGCGCAACCAAAGGGCACCATTGATGGCCGCTCAAGAACATTTGCGCCACGCGGCAAAAAAAAACCATGGCGAAATCATGTACGCAACCTGTGGCGGCACCACGCAGTCTACGCCACGTGGCCACAACCCATGGCGCAACCCATTGGCGCACCCGCATGGCCTCTCCGTATGGAGGCACAAACAAATGAGGGCTTCGCGGCCACAACCCATGGCGCAATCCATGGGTGCCGCCGGCACTGGCCATCGCTCGGACGTCCATTCCCTGTGCCTGTTTCGGTTTCGTGCGCGGTTTTTTCGCAGGATGATCCAGGATGCTCCCCAATGATTCCCGCCGAGAAAAAAAAACACACGTCCGAGCGATACCAAGCGGCACCCGCACGGGAAAATCTGCACCACGCGGCACCCGATTCCTGCAAAATCGGCACCCGATTGTCGCAAGGGGCGGAACGACTGAGGAGGGCCCCAGGGGGGTGGGTGGACGGTCTCCCCCAGGGCCGTAGGCGACCCGAGGAGGGGAGGGCGACGAGGGGGAGGAGGAGGAGGGCGAGGAGGGCGAGGAGGACCATCGCACGGCTTCGGAAGGGGTTCGACTTCGCTTACTGCGACTCGCGCGCCTGGGCTGCCTGGGTGGCAACCGCATCGATTGAAATCGGAGGCATGAGGACAATGGGACTCGTCTTAGAGGCCCGTGGGTGTCTCCCCTCCTGGAGGCGCGCATGGGCGCCTTCTGAAAAGTGTGACTTGAATTTCCTGAGACAACTCTTCTGGAGGCTCTTCACAGTACACTCTGAATAACTGCCGCACAGGTGACATGCAACAATAAAACTCTCGTCAACACAACTGTCATAAACAAAAAGCTTGTGTCCATTGGGCTGCATGCCAAGCTTAGCTAGTCTAGCAGCATTGCCTGGGCACCTTTCCTTATCACGTGAAACCTTTACTTTGTCAGAGCGGCAACGCGAGTGGCATACGCAGCAGAGCCAACGATTCTTCTGCCGCGCCCAGACGTGCCCAACGCGAGCACGGGCGGCCCGAAGGGGGCGGGGAGGGGGAGGAGCCGCCGCAGCTCCAGAGCCCGAGGGGCCCCCTGAGTTAGCTCCGCCTTGCCACACTTCCGCGATTGAGCCAGCTCCGACAACGAGGTTGGTGGCCTTCACAGGCCCCTCCAGGGCCTTTCCCCCAACCCTCGGCGCAATTGGAGGCCACAACACAAGGGCCTTCGGCACAAACCGAAGGAACCTTCGAACTCGCTGGTCGAGCAGCTGCTGGGCGTCACGCTCGTTGGCCGAGGGCTGGGGGAGGCGAGAGGCAGCTAATTTGGCGACTCTGTCGGCTGCATCGTTTCCCAAGGCGTGGCGCCACTCTTCAGAGTAGCGCTCGAGGGAATCTACATCTTGATGGGCTTTGACCTTGGCTACTTCGAAACCCCCGTCGCGGCTGGCTTCTCCAAGCTTGGCCATAGCACCTATCCCGTCATATATATTCTCCCTACTGGCAGGGAGTCCCGAATTGTGGAAGGCCACGACTCCCTTAAAGTCGGAGTAGATCTTAGTTACTCCTCTGAACTGGCTGCTGGCTAGGTACGCTAGGAATTCGGCCGCTGGGGAGGTGGGTGGTAGCGCGCTGCCTACTGGCCCACACAGGTAGGCTTCTATTTCCCCGTGGGGGTCACATTTAACCATAGCCCAGCCTGGGGCGTGAAACCAAGCGTGGCCCATTTTGGCCACGCTGCCGTCGACGTAAACGTCGCCAACGAAAACTTCCGCGGGTTGACGGCCATCACGGGACCAAAACACAGCTTCATTCAAACCTAAACCTACGGGCCGCGGGACCTTGAAAGGGGGCGGCTCGGGAAAACCCGCACACGTGGCAAAGGCTGCTGGGTCCTTCAGGGCTTCCACATCTCCTTCCTCAAGAAACTCCTCCCTAAGCTGAGCACAATTGGGGCACTCCAGAAGGCGGTGGAATATGTGGTCCTGGGGGGCCCCGCATATGCACGTGGTGTCAATGTCGTAACCTGCTTCCTTGAGTCTACACTTGGTCCATATCGACTGGGTCAGGTACGAGACGAGAACACTTCGATCTTGCTTAGATAATCTTTTATCTGCAACTGCTGCTTTGGCGTGTGACAAATCAATTGCTGGCACTCCTATCTTGATGGCCGCCTGCTCCGCCTGCCTGTCGTGCCAAGCTGCCTCCAGCATCTGACGAATGAGCGCTGGCGAACTGGTGGTGAGCGGGTAGACCTCGCCCTCCCCACTCATGAACTCCATGGGGCTGGTCCATGACCAGCCAACTCTAGGTAGACTTAAATACACCGCCCCAAGAGGACCTCGTATGTTTCCCCATCCCGATGGTGGCTTGTCCAGGATATTGGCCGCCAGTTGTCGGAGTTCGGGCAGGGTGAATTCAGATTTCCTTGGGTCTTGGGCGGCTCGGAAGACTATGATGCTCCGGTACATGCATGGCCCCAGGGCGGATCTCCAGGTAGGGTCCTCAAGGATAGCGAGCGACAAGGCCCGAGAACGCGTAGCACACTTGGGCCCAGCAACCTTCAAGAACAGCGATTGAGCCTCCTGGAGCTCCTGCACAGACATCCCAAGAATTTCAGCCCCAAAATAACCAGCTTGCTGGAGCCCCGTATTCCAAACCTTACGAGTGTCAGCTCCAGCAGCACGAAGGGCGCGCAGGCGACGGAGTCTCAACTTCAACTTGCAGGCTCTTCCTTTCAAAGCTTTCCTTCCCTTGCTCCTTAGTCTGGCTCCTGCAGTGAAGTCGACTCCTAAGTTAGTGGCTGCCGTCTCGGCCAGACCAGCCTGAGGGCCAGCCCACTGGCCGAGCTTGGTCGCAAGATCGGCCTTGATCCTCGGCGTCGAAGCCACAACAGCAGCCTTGTGCTTAGCGATATCACACTTAAGATCGACGACGATCGACTGATGCATACTGGCTGAGGCCGTGACTAGATCTGCTATCAGTTTGTTCGGCTTGCTGTTGTGGCTGGCAAGCAGGAAATCGTCAATGAAAATGGTAGGCTGCACTCTGGGGTTCTGAGCCACCCAGATGTCGATGGGCGGCAAGCAGTACTGCTGTACAACAAAAGTGGCGGCCCAGCAGCCTGCAGCTATACCTCTCTCTGGGCAACCTGCAGGTAGGGCTGAGGATCTCGTGGCTACTGTCCTGGGCGCCTGGTACTGGTTGCAAATAATGACTACCAGGGAATCCGAGAAATTGGTATCCTGAGCTCTGTCCCTCCAGAGTCCCCTATCCACATATTCATAATACTTGGATAAATCCCAAAGAACAGCAGCTGAGAAAACTTTCTTATCTCCCAAGAATTGCCCTTCTGCTTGCATTGCTTGCTCGAAACCAACTTCCAAAACACCTTTGCCAGCTTGATGAGCTAGATATCTACGAGGGTGAGCTCGTTCCCAGGCACGAAACTCGAGCTGACGATGCTTGCCCCAAACTCTCCAAAGACCAGGCATCATACCTATACCCCTGTAGCTCGGACCTGGGTTAGGACCTGGTTTGTGCTTTTCGATCAGAACCGTCACGATGGCTCTTATCTGCGTCGGAAAGGCCCCTATCTTCTCGATGGACCTAAGGAGCCTACACACAATATCCAGCTGGGCGTCCTCGAGGAGGCTGAAGTGTCTAGGGTGGATCCCGTCCCAGGTCCTAGCAGTGGTACTACTGAATTTGCGACTGGCTGCGCGCAACTGATCTGCTGAAATGTCTGCAAGGTCTTCACCTCGCAATTCGGCTTGAAGAAGGGCAGGCTCCTCAGGTCGAGCTCGCCACAGCTTACTTAAACGTTGCTGTTCCGCCTCCAACATATCGATCGGACGACCAGACCAGCGGGCTTTAGCAGAACTCCAGACTCTTGAGGGCTGCCAAGCCGTCAGTCTACTACTCCATCTGCGGGCCCACCCAACACCTTTCCCCATGGCTTCTGTGACCCAAAGTTTCCAGGATTGACGGTCGTCGGAGCGGTCCCTGGCGATTTCACGGTCCAAAGCTTTTGAAATCTCCGAGTCCAGATCTTCGAAAACGGTGGCGATGAGCTCGAAGTTGGGCTCACTGTGGGTGGCATCCAAAAGCGTAGCCTGGATACACGTGCGTACACTGGTTCTTAAAGCTTCAAACTCTGCGACTACTTCCAAATCAGCCGGAGGTGAGGCGAGGTCGAGCTGAGCCTGGTGGAGCTCCTCGAGGTCCTGTTCCTCCACTCCCCTCCTGATGTTGGTAACTTTGTTCCTTAACCATCTAAAAGTAGCTGCTGCATTCCTCCAACTCCTCCTATCCTTGGCCTCGACAGCCTTGGCGGGTATCCATCTTATCGTTGGCACCTGAGCTCGGCGCCTCTTACTTTTGAGCGGCGTGTCGGTAACGATACTGAGCGTGGTGGACATGTCGTCCACTAGGTAGCCATGCGCCGCGTCCACGGCAGCAACTAAGGCATCAAGCGAAACTGGCTGAAGAGGAAAACACTGCCCCGTGTCCCCAAACACGGCATATTGATCACGTTCCTCGAGAAGTCCCTCCAGACAATCCAGAGCCCCAAGACTTCGAGACCACGGTGGGACCATGTTGCGAGGACCCACAGGGGCGACCACTGGGATGAACTGAGGCTGCTCCAGGACGGGAATGAGATATGGGGCCCCAATCACCATATCCAACACGACTGGCCTATGTGGACTACTCGGGTAGTCAACTAGAACTTTAGGCTGCTTCAAGAAGTGCTCGAAACAGTACGACCCCATGAAATAATCTATAATTGTCTTTGGCTTCTTAGTGTACAAGGTGTGCGTGTCTGGAACGATCACCTGGACCCCAGCCCTGGTCGGGAACTCCGTTTCGATCACTTTGGACGGGCACGCGTTGAAATCTCCTGCTAGCAAGAGCGGCAAAATATGGTCGGAGGCGGCCTGCACAACACTGGTCAGCACTGTGAGGTTCTCCACATTCAAGCCGACGGAGTCGGCCAGATACAGCGATCCTAAACAGAAAGGTTGGTGACCTGGAGCCTCAATGCTGACGACAGTAGCCCGAGACTTCTGGAAACCTTCAGGAAGAGGTAGCTTGGTAATTCCAAGATCTAGGCCAGAACGTACTAGTACACCAGTACCCTGACACGGAAAACCCTTGGTGCTCAAAACAGCTGGCGACAAAATTGCTAACCATCCCCTGTTAGCACACCACTCCGTTTCTTTGACCAGATCATATTCCCGAATGCGCGTCTCCTGGCAACAGATAATCTGGATTTCCTTGGCCTCCTTGGAAACCATGAACTTACGGACTCCAATCCAACTGCTACAATTGAACGTGCATATTCTGAGGTCGTTACCCATCCAACGGCTTAGCCTCACCCGAGCCTGTGCCGCCAGGTGCAACAGCGGCAAGACGGGCCTGGCGCTTGGCGAGGCGGTCCTGCGCCCCCTGGGCCTCCTCGCTGAGGCAATGGATGCCCGTGGCGGTGGAGAGGACCAGGTGCTCGCCGTTCCCCGCGTGCTTGCGAATGACGCCACGGTGGCTGTCATCCTCCATGGCGGCTGCAGCAGGCCCGAGCCCTTCTCCAGGTCGATCAGGTGGAGTGGGCGTCTGGACTGCAGCAGGTTGAGCACCACCATCAGGCGCCCCAGGTTGAAGCACTTGCGGCGGCTGCTGCTGCTGCTGCTGCTGCTGGTGTTGCTGCCACTCCTGCTCCAGCTTCTTGTTGGCCTCCACGAGCTCCTGCTTGATGTGGTCTGGCAGGCCCTGCGGGAACCTACTGTCCACAAAGTTGAGCAAGGTCGTGTCTTCTTTGTTGTCAGGGCCATTGAGGCGAGCAGCCGCCTCCGCCACTGCTGCCTTCGCTGCCACGCTGTGCTGAGCCTCCAGCTGGGAGACCTCGGCGAGCAGCTCCTTGTACGATTGCACGGACTTGTCATACACCTCGGCGGCCTTGTCCAGGCTGATGAGGTTCTTCTCAACTTCGCCCTTCTTCGACTCGAGCCTGCGCTTCTGCCGCTGGAGCTGGTCGGCCAGCGACTGGGTCTTGGCGTCCAGCGACTTGCCCTCGAGCGCCTTGGTCTTGGCCAGGCGGAGGTCTTCGCAGGCCTGGATGTACTGTTTCCCCTCTTGGCCGACCGTTTTCTTCCAAAAGTTGACAGCCTGAATGCAGATGGCCACGTCGTCCTTGGCTGGGTCAGTGCCCTCTGGAGCGAGGGACGTCTTGGGACCATGATCCTGCTGCTGTTGAGCCTCATGTCCACGGGATGCACCACGGCTGCGAGACCACCTGTTGCGGTGGGCCTGCTGGGTGCTGCCACCATCATCGTGTCCTGCCGATTTGTCACCTGCTGGATGGGAATGATGAGGCTGAGGCTTGAAACTGCGTCCGCATTCTGAACAATGCTTGTGACCACCATGCCCTTGCCAGGTCCATCCCCAGCAGCTGGGCGTCTGGCAGTAGCATTTCTTCCACTGCTTGTAGCCTCCCATGGCTGCGGGGAGACTGGGTGCTGGCCGTTCGCCGCGGCGACCAGCAGAAGAAAGAAACTGAGGTTGTGCGTTGCTGGAAACCTGGGACCGAGACAGCCTGGCCTGAGGCGGGCTGCCGTTCCACCTCGGTCCTCGAGCCTCTGGAGTCGGGACGGGAGGTAAGCTCCGTCTTGAGCCAAAATGGCTTGAGCCAAAGGGTTTCGGGGAGGGCGAGGAGGAGGAGGAGGAGGAGGAGGAGGAGGCGTCGCCTAAGCCCTTCGGAGAAACCCTCCAGGGGTGGGGCCGGGGGGGGGCGGGGGCGACGAGATCATCGACGCGCGTCCGGGACCCTCAGGGCCTCGACATTCATCCTCCGCGGTCTCCAAGATGCCCAGGATGCCTGATAAGACGGCTCGGGAAGGGCTCCAACACGCTGGACAGGCCTCACGAGGTCCTGAAGACCCCCCAAGACTCCTCAAGACGGCTCGGAAGACTCCCCAAGAGTCCCCGAAAACTCAAATTGATGCGATGTCTTTCGACATGTAATCGCATTCTCCCGTTGTCTGGCTTTTGACAAACCAAAACAACTGAAAAACAAGACGGTCAGAAGGGTCCCCCAGGAGAGCCTGGAGACGCCCAAGAGGGCCAAAGAGACCCCGAGACGGCCGACAACAAGTATTCCCTCCAGATGGCCCTCGAGACCTCCTAGATGCTCCCAAGAAGCCCAGACAAAGCCGGAAGCCGCACATCTTCTCTTCTTGGGTCGGCTGGATGGCGTACGCTTCTCGAAAAAGTAAAAATCCCCAGATGCGAGGAGTGCTCCAGTGAATTGCGGCTATCCATGGCTTTCAACCGAAAAGGATATACTCAACAGGATCCCAAGACGGCCCAGGTGCGGCCCAAGAGCTTTCAAGACGGTCCCAGAGAGCCCAAAAGGGGCCCTCAGTGGGGCCCAAACTGGTCAAAGACACCCTCCAGAGTGAGTATCGTTTAACCGATCCCCATCCCCAGCGGCGTGGCCTAGGCCCCACTGGACGTTTTACCCCCCCCAGATGGGGATATGGGCCGCTCCCTTCGGGTTTTGAGGGGTGCATCCCCAACTGGGGTGGTATTTTGGTAGGGGTCTCGAAGGGGATGGGGATGGGGATAACAGGGATCGCGTAAAGGATACTGACAGGGGGCGCCAAGAGGGCCCCCAAAAAAATGTGCCCCGAGGGTGGGGGCGCGGCTCGGCGGCGCCCGGCTCCACAAACCCGACCCGTGCTCGCTGCTGCCCGTGGTGACCGCGCGGCCCCCTCCCGTGACCAGGGGCTCGAGCACTATGAGGCCCTCGGACGTGTCGACGCCTGCACAGGTGCACTCGACCAGGAACAATAAGGATGCGCGGTGCAGTCGGGCTTGACTGGAGAGAACACGCGAGAGGACACAAGACCCTCCCGAGGGCCACATCGCCATAAGAGTGTAAGAAGGCGAGGCACAAGACACAAGGGTGCCCTTGAGCTGGCAGGGTCGACCTACTAATCCGGGCCGACTGTGAGGATGCAAGGGCCTTGGAGCGCCATGTTGACGTTTTCCGTGCGGAGCGCAGCATGATGCCGAAAGATGCTGAATACCGAAGGGGCAAGGATGCAAGGGTAGCCCTGGAAAGTTGCCCCATCCTTACCATTATGGTTGACTGCAGTGGGGAGAGCAGCCCGGCAACGATAGCAGGACAAGGTCACCTGCAAGATGCCACGAAGCAACCGCACTGAGAGCAGAAGCACAGCATCGAAATAGCATGCGCACAAAGGAAACGCCAACGATTATCGAGGCGCAACACAGCAACAAAAGACGGAAAGGCGGACAGATTAACGAGGCGGAACACAGCAGGAAAGAGCGAGAGTGCCGAGCCCAACACGTCCCACAGTGAGTACTGCCCTTGCGTGGACACGTGAGCGAGGCCCGTGCGACATCCAGCCCGCCAGGGGGCAACAATGATGACTTTTGTTTGTGTGGTGTTCTGCTGTTTATGTGCGTCTTGTGTCTCAAGTCGGGGGCGCGCAAATATGGATTAGCGATCCATGGATTTGGCGCGAGGTCGCCTAATCCATAGATCGGGGGAGGTGCCCTCCCCAAAATACGGCCGGTGCTGCCTCGGTCGGCGGCGGAAATCCGAAATTTTCCGTGGAAACGGGACCCGTCGCTAAACCACGCCCCCTTGATCCATGCTTGCGATCGCCTGATCGTCTCTCGAGTCCTGTCTCGAAACAGCGTCGAACGAGCATCGCCTCCCAGCGCCCGACACGTGAAGACCGTCCAGTGTCGGTATTTTCTTGGTGCTCGAAGTTCTGTATGGTGATTCAGTCTAGAGTAGGTTGGGGCATCAGAAGTCTTGTCTCTCGAGTCCTGTCTCCATGTTTGAAAGGGGCCCTGCGACATGCAACTAAATGCACACAGATAAGAGGATTCCCGATCTTTTCCCATATGTTCTGGGTCATTGTCTTCCCGCCCACTTCCCATATGTTCCCATATTATCTGGGGAATCGACGATTCATTGTGTCTGTGTGTGTGTGTGTTTCCCCTCCTGAACATACGTCTTGTCTCTCGAGTCCCGTCTCCTGCCTGCCAGGGGGCCTTGTCTCTCAAGTCCCGGGGCGGTCCAAGCTGCCGGCGGCCCGGGGACGCCACCGCGCGGACAGGAGGGCCCTCCTGAAAGCTCAGACGCAACTACTGGAAGGTCTTCGTCGGAAGGATGTGGGAGGACTAGATCGACTTGGGAGGCTGTGACACCAGAGTGGGCCTCGGATTCGACGGGATGAAGCGGGATGATGCCGGATTTCGGGCCAAGGCAAAATCAGAAGTTGACCTCCCAGGAGTTGCTTGGCTGTGCGCAAAAGGGGGTGGGGGAGGGGGGAAGTCTTCTTAGAAGGAGGCTGCTTCTTAGAAGGCGCCGGCCTTACATCTATAGATAAGGCCCGCACCTTCTAAGAAGCAGGGGTGCTTCTAAGAAGCCCTCCCCCCTCCCCCCTCCCCCCTCTGCGCGTGGCTGAGTTGCATCCGAATGAACGTGTCGAGAATGGCCCCAGGAGGCTCCGAACGGAGCCCAGAGGGCCCGAGGCGGCCCCACAAAGCCTCGCAGGCGGCCGAGGAGGACGCCAAGAGCAGAGGCCGCGAGGAGAGCCCCTACAGAGAGCTCCGAGGGGACCCCCGGGAGGGCCTCCAGAAGCGATGCGACTCATTGGCGTGAGGTGTTTGATACAGTCAAAAACCCTAATAAGGACGCGCGGTAAGGACGCAAGACCCTTGGAAGCCGAAGTTGGGATTTTGGGGCGGCGGACGACGAACACCTCAAGGACGCAAGAGCAGGGAAGAGCAAGGACGCAAGGGTACCCTAAGCAAAGTCGCGCGTCCTTATTAGAGTGTTTGACTGTACATGTTTGCCAGCGTGGACCCAATCACTAGATTGATGCACTCTCGATGCGCGTCCATCTGGTGCAAGATACGCGCGTGCAGGCTGCATCATGGAGGTATATGGGGTGCAAGACATGTGACACCAGCTTGACAGTGAAGTCGTCATGAGATAGCAAGACTCACCAATCAATCAGAGCCCTGAATCATCAGGGGTAACTCGGGTCAGGGCTAAGACGGGTTCGTTTTTCCGGAATCCGAACACGAGTTACCCCAGGCCCGAGTTACCCCCGATCGGGCGCCCAGAGCCCCAAAGCATCAGGGGTAACTCGGGCCAGGGCTAACTCGGATCGACTGTTTCGGGAATCCGAACCCGCGTTCGCCCGGGTCCGAGTCACCCCGGGCCCGAGTTACCCCGGGCGCCCAAATCGGTACTTGCAGTGGGGGGTTCTCGCTTCGCCTCTGAGGCAGCTGGGCCCTGGTTCGGGGGGAAGCAAACCTACCTCGCTTTTGACCGGTTGCGGTGCATTTCATTTGTTACGTTGCATTTCTTTGCGCTGCGTCTCATTGATTTGATTTGCATTGCATTACAATGCATTGCTGAACATTCCTTTGCATTGCCCTGCATTGCTCTGCATTGCTTTGAACTGTCATCATTGTGCTGCAATGCTTTGCGGTGCGCCGCGCTGATTAGCATTGCGTTGCATCGCGTTGTACTGATGTGCAATGCTTTGCAGTACGGTGTTTTGTTCTGCATTGCGTTGCATTGTTCTGCAATGCTTTGCGGTGCTTTGCATTGCTTTGCTCTGATTTGCATTGCTTTGCATTGCTTTGCGCTGCTTTGCACTGCGTCGCGTTGCGTGTCACTGCGTTGCATTGGTTTGCATTGCACTGCATCGCTTTGCAATGTTTCGCAGTGGTTTGCATTGCATTGCATTGCGTTGTATTGCTCTGCATTTCAATGCATTGCAATGCTTTGCAATGTTTTCCGCTTCTTTGCATTGGTTCCCGGTGCCTGGCGGTACATTGCATTGTATTGCATCGCTTAGCAAGTACTTGCATTGCGCTGGATTGCGTTGCGGTGCTTTGTATTGGTGCGCGTTGTGTTGAATTGCGTTGCGCCACATAAACAACACCACATGGATTGCACCACCCGGATTGCTCCCCACAATGATTGCACCACCCAGATTACGCCGCATAGGATGCAACAACTCACTGTTCGGGGTCCACGATGGCTAACATGTTAACAATGGTGTGGGTAATGCGGGGCAGCAAACTGACTGATAAAGTTTGTGGTGTAAGATATATGGTGTGACCTATGTGGCGCAATCTACCACGTGGAATTTGAAATCGTCTACCCCAACGCTCGCGCAAACATCCAACCCTCCCACCAACAACTTGTTGGCAAAACCAAGCGACCGCGATTACAGTTACTGACTTGCACTTGCTGGCGCATCTCTACGGCCACGCTGGCTGCAGGCACCCTCGCGCGTAACAGCTTCGGCCAAGATGGCGCTCACCGCTGGGAACTTCCTGGCGCCCCTCCAGGTCCGCGCTGGCGTGGTGGCACTTCCGTTCGGGTCGTGACCCGCGCGGGCGCAAAATACGATGACGTCGACGACGGCGGCACAGTGATGATGCTAGCGATGGCGATGGCGATGATAACGCTGACGACTGCAAGGCCAATGACGGCACCGGTGCTGGTGACGACAATGACGATATTGATGTTCATGTGTCGCTGGTCAAGGTGCAGAAAGGTCGGAAGAAGTAGGTAAACACATGAAGTAGGAAGGCGGATAAGGTAGATTGGTTTCAGGCCCTCCCAGATATTAAGAGGACACAGCGAAAGCATATCTGCTTTTGAAGTAGGAAGGCGCTTGAAGTAGATTGGGACCTGGACATCCAAAAATCCCTACCTTCAACGACCGGCGTGCAAGTGTGATGGTGGTGGCGGCAATGGTGGCGATCGACGATGGTGCTGGTGCGAATGACGAGTCTGCGCGCGCGCAGGAGTTCAAGAACTCTGTCAGACTTCTGTTGGGAAGATCACCTAGGTTGCCATCTGTGCTTGAAGAGCAATGTCGTGAAATCCTCCTCCTCTTCCTCCTCCTCCTCGTGAAATGCTTCCACCACCACTGGTGTCAGAAGGAGTTAGGTACGAGCACGTGGCGGCGCGCGCATGTGACCCGCACGTGCTCGCTTGATGCGGAGTTGTGCACTGGGCGCATGCTAAATCTCGCCATCGCTCGGACGTCCATTCCCTGTTTTTTTCGGTTTCGTGCGTGGTTTTTTCGCCAAGTGATCAAGGATGCTCCTCGATGGTCCTCGCCGAAGGAAAAATACACACGTCCGAGCGATGCCAAGGAGAATGCAGGTTGTGGGCGACATTGCCAAAATGATGTGCTTGCTCTATGGCTTCTTCAGCACGTGCGCGCGGGCAGAGAGTCTCAAAGACTGCTGATGGGAAACAGAAAACCAATGGGTGTTTAATGTTATTACGTTGAATAGGGGGCAAAACGAGTGTGTCTGGTACGCTTTCGACGTGTGTGCGCGCGTGGAATGTGTTGTCGTTTTCTTTGCCAAGGGGCGCTTGGAGCCATATTGCGACGGCCTTGCGACCAGTGCCGCCGACCCTGAACAGGGACGACAATGACAACGGCGGCGGCGGCGGCGACGACGCTGACGTGGGCCGGAGCTCTCAGGGATGCTTCTCGGGGTCTCTTCGGAGAGCACTCGGGGGCATCTGGGGAGGGACTTTGGTGCCTCTTGGGAGCCTCTTGGGGCCCTTTCTTGGGAGCCCCTTGGGTGCCTTTTCGGGTTTCCTGGAGACCTTTCGTGGGCCTCTTGGGGCCTATTGGGAACCTCTTCGGGCCTCCTGGGAGCCTCTCGGGACCTAGGACTCGAAACGGCCATTCGGGTCCCCCGTCTGGGAAGCGATCTTGGGGGCCTCTTGGGCCGCTTTGGAGCGGCGCAAAGAGGCAAAGACGAGATCGTCCAAATCCTCAAAGACACCCAAAGGACATCGATTAAGTTTGCATATTTTTTCTCATGATATGGCCACTGTGACATTACAGTGCGAAGACTAGGCCCGTCCCTCACGGGGCGCCATTGTCACGACTGCTGCGTCTTCGGTAGAAGAAACCGCGTGCTAAGGTTACGTCGGGCCTGTCCCCCTAGAGGGGGGCTTTGGACGAAAAATTGAAAAGATTCGCACATACGCCCCAGAACATCAAAATATTCAAGAGTCGTTGCCAGACTTTGTGTTTGCCCATTTTTGAACACTCCTCATGTAGGGGGACACGCCCGACTTAATGCTAAGGCGGGGCAGGTGGAGAAGAAGGGGTGGCGGAGTAGGGAGCCACATGCGGCAGCCCACGCGCCCCCAGGCCATCTCTCGCAACAAAGTAGAGGCACATTGGGAACGGCGCGGCCAACACTGTCCAGCAGTACGTGAGGCCGTTGATGCCGAGGTTGAAAAGGAACAGAAGCATCAGCATGCCCCATATCGAGCACGCCGCTCCGTCCCTGCAGCTTGATCTCGCTTCTCCGTGGGCCAGTGGCACGATGTGCTGACGGACCGCGATGCCCCAGGGGAAGGCGCCAAGCACGGCCAAGAAAACAGCAAACCCCATCGCGTCAAAAGAGAAATCAGGGCACCCCTTCTGTCTACACATTATGCCGCACTCCTCGTTCCAGCCGTGTTCACCGCGTATCCACGTGTTTCTGTCACAGCAAGCGCCGCACTGGCACGGTTGGCGATTCTGCCCGTGGTTACCTGAAATGATATCGCACCCGCTCATTCCGGATGCATGCTCGTGACTTGCCCCGCTGCCTCGACGTACGAGGACGCTCACGATGACGATTAACGCAACGTCAAAGTCTCTCATGCGTCTCACGTTTAAAAGCGTTCGGGCGGCGATGCGCAACTCATATTGAGATGGCTCGCACACGGGATTCGCCTACAAGGGCGAGCCTTGCGAGTATCCTTCCCTAGGCCAAACGTTGCGCGGAAAGAAGTCTTGATCCAAAAGCTTGAGCCAGAATGGCTACGCATCAATTAATTTTGATTATTGAGGAGGAGTGCTCTTGGAGGCTTCCTTGGGCGTCTTGGAGACCCCTTGGACAGTCTGGAAGGCGTGAAGGCATTTTGGACCGATCGTTTGGCGATCGGGTGCCCTCTTAGACCGTCTCGGGGTCCTCTTGGGGCACTCTGTCCTGGTTTTGTCTGAAACGCTGGGACCCCCACGGAAGAAAAGAAGAGAAAACGGTATAAACGTAAAATGTTGGCGATCCGTACGGATTTCTTGGATCTGCGCTGGACCCCCCTCTCTGGCGCGCGGAGCGCGCCAGGGGCGGCGCTGGAGGCGCTGCTGGGGGGGGCCCGGCGCGGATCCAAGAACTCAGCACGGGGCGCCAACAACTTATCTTTACAGTGCTCGTTTCTTCTAGGAACAGATTCGTGTCTGCCGCCCTCCGCCTCACGCTACCCTCCCCCCCCCATACTTGGGCGCCCGAGTTATCCGGGGTAACTCGGGTCCGGGGTAAGTCGGGTTTGGATTCCCAGAAAAGGAACCCGAGTTACCCCTGACCCGAGTTACCCCTGATATTCCGGGGCTCTGGACGCCGATTGTTCCGGGGGAAACTCGGGTCCGGGTAACTCGGGCCTCGGATTCCCGAAAGAACAAACCCGAGTTACCCCGGACCCGAGTTTATCCCTGATGATATCGGGGCTCTGGACGACCCGAGTTATCCGGGGTAACTCGGGTCCGGGGTAAGTCGGGTTTGGATTCCCAGAAAAGGAACCCGAGTTACCCCTGACCCGAGTTACCCCTGATGATTCGGGGCTCTGGACGCCCGAGTTGTCCGGGGGAACTCGGGTCCGGGGTAACTCGGGCTCGGATTCCCGAAAGAACGAACCCGAGTTACCCCTGACCCGAGTTATCCCTGATGATTCGGGGCTCTGGACGCCCGAGTTGTCCGGGGTAACTCGGGTCCGGGGTAACTCGGGTTCGGGTAACTCGGCTCGGATTCCCGAAGAACGAACCCGAGTTTACCCCCTGAACCCGAATTGCCCCTGATGAATCGGGCTGGACGCCCGAGTTTGGCCGGGCAACCGGGTCCGGGGTAACTCAGGGCTCGATTTCCATGACCCGAAAAACGAACCACAGTTAGCCCTGACCCAGTTGCCCTGATGATTCGGGGCCTGGACGCCGCGAGTTGTCCGGGGCAACTCGGTCCGTGGTAACTCGGGCCTCGGATCCCCCGGGAACCGAAACCCGAGTTACCCTGACCCGAATGTGTCCCTGATGATTCGGGCTCCTGGACGCCCCGAGTTTTTTTTTTTTTTTTTTTTTTTTTTTTTTTTTTTTTTTTTTTTTTTTTTTTTTTTTTTTTTTTTTTTTTTTTTTTTTTTTATTTTTATTTTTTTTTTTTTTTTTTTTTTTTTTTTTTTTTTTTTTTTTTTTTTTTTTTTTTTTTGTCCGGGGCAACTCGGGTCCCGGGTAACTCGGGCTCGGATTCCAGAAAAAACGAACCCGAGTTAGCCCTGACCCGAGTTGCCCCGGATGATTCGGGGCTCTGAAGGTACCGCCCCTGGGACCCCGTCCCCCCTCTCGACGGGGAGGGGGATCCAAGGGAGGGGGGCCTCCCTCCGACTCGACCAAAGGCATTGCTGGGAGTTGCCTCTCGCCGACAGGCTTGAGGGGGGGCACAAGGAATAGGGGGCAAAAAAAAATACCTCGCTTTTGGCCACCCTCGCTTCCAAGAGATACCAAGCGATGCCAAACTACGGCCTGTACTGGTCAGGCCGCCTAACGAGGCGGCGCGTGGTATGACTTGGTTTTGCCTGGAAGCGAAAGCGGGGTAGGTAATCCACGCTCTGAAGGAAAGGGGACGACGGAGACGACGACTCGAACATACAGGCCCCTCACTCGTGCCGACAGGGTCGGAGGATATGTCGAGACGAGGGATGAGGAATAGGGCGGAACCAGCCGAGCAGGCAGATATGCAAAATGCGCGATGGGGCAGGCTCAGCTGTGAGTGGAATTATCCACAGGAAAGTGGCTAACCCAGGGCTCGGGAGGGTGGTAGAGTCTGCTCTTCGATATTGTTTCTCCTTCAGGCTGGTTGTGACGCTACCCTCCTGCTCATGTTCCCGCCATGGAAAATCGTTCCTTCGGAGTCCCTGATGACGATCACGCCATGGAAAATCGTTCCTTTGGCATCCCTGGGGGAAAAGAGGGACTCGTGGGACCATCTGACTGAGCTGCTGCGTTCAGAGCAGCTCGAGAGCACAAACCAGCTCAGAGTCTGCTCTTCGACTGGGAGGAGAACCCGTGGGGCGCAACATCAGCCTGCGGTGCAGCAGGCTTTAACGTCGGGCGTGTCCCCCTACAGGGGGATCTTCGTCGAAACATAAGAGGTACGCAAAACCAATCCTCCCAACTGGACTCAAAAATACTCAAACAAAATCGATCCCAGACTATTCTCTACCAGCCCGACTTACAACTTTGGACGCCCAGAATGGGTACGGAAAAAATGTGTACAATGCCCAACAGCAAATGTTGTCCCAAACCAACAGCGGCCGCTGTTGGGCAGGCGGCCTTCTGCCTCGAATGGACACGCTGGCCGCGGCGGCGCGGACAGCGAGTCCAGTCCAAAATGAACAGGAACTGCTGTTGGGCATTGTACCCATTCTTTCCTTGCTCATCTCGTTCGTGCAGAAAAGCAAGCTTGTCCCCCCACAGGTCTATCTTCGTCGAAAAATAAAGGATGCGCAAAACCAATCCTCCCAACTGGACAAACAAAAATACTAAAAAACATAGTCCCCAGACTATTCTCTACTAATTTTTGGCATCTTCCTCCTGTAGAGGGACCGGCCCGACTTCACCGTAGGGCCGTCTTGGGGGTCTGTTCGGCCGTCTTGGAGTCCTCCGAGCCGTCTGGAGCCGTCGTGAGGGTCTCCACCCTGAGGCCCCCCTTCTCGTTAAAAAATAACGATGTGGATGTTCACGTGTGAATCTGCTACTACTACTATTACTACTACTACTACTACTACTACTACTACTACTACTACTACTACTACTACTACTAATACTACTACTACTACTACTACTACTACTACTACTACACTAACTAATACTACTACGACACTAACTAATGCGTTTACACAAACACTACGCTACGCAGACGACCTAACGAGACGACGACACTAACGACTACGACCTACGAACCTACGAACTACGAACTACGACTACGACGACGCACTAACGACTACGACTAACTAAAACTACTACTAACTACTACTACTTACTACTACAACGATACTATACTACTACTACTACTACCACCACCACCACCAACCACCACCACCATACACTACTACTACTACTACTAACAACTACTACTACTACAACTACTACTAACAACTACTACTACTACCACTAAACCACTACTACTACTACTACTACTGCTACTACTGCTACTACTGCTACTACTACTCTATCGTACATAAGACGTATATGATGACGAAAAGCGAAAGCTATGTTGAAATACGATAGTTATGTTGAAATACGATAAGTGCTACGAATTGCGATAAACTGTCATCGTAAAAATTAGCCTGGCGAAGGACCCAACCATATGCAGTTGTGAATATTGCAAATATGAATATCGTTTTCGGTGGCGCTACCTCTGGGTAGGGGAGACGCATGCGAATACCCCCACTTGGGCCTTCGGTGGAGCTCCCTGTGGGGCTACGAAACGCTGCCCTGGGTGGGGGAACCGCATGCGGGCACCCCCACTGGGGCCTTCGGTGGAGCTCCCTATGGGGCCACGAAACGCTGCCCTGGGTGGGGGAACCGCATGCGGGCACCCCAACTGGGGCCTTCGGTGGAGCTCCCTATGGGGCTACGAAGCGCTGCCCTGTGTGGGGGGACCGCATGCGGCAGCCCCACTGGCGCCTACGGTGGAGCTCCCTATGGGGCCACGAAACGTTGCCCTGGGTGGGGGAACCGCATGTGGACACCCCCACTGGGGCCTTCGGTGGAGCTCCCTATGGGGCTACGAAACGCTGCCCTGGGTGGGGAAACCGCATGCGAACACCCCCACTGGGGCCTTCGGTGGAGCTCCCTATGGGGCCACGAAACGCTGCCCTGGGTGGGGGAACCGCATGCGAACACCCCCACTGGGGCCTTCGGTGGAGCTCCCTATGGGGCCACGAAACGCTGCCCTGGGTGGGGGAACCGCATGCGAACACCCCCACTGGGGCCTTCGGTGGAGCTCCCCATGGGGCTACGAAACGCTGCCCTGGGTGGGGGAACCGCATGCGGACACCCCCACTGGGGCCTTCGGTGGAGCTCCCTATGGGGCTACGAAACGCTGCCCTGGGTGGGGGAACCGCATGTGGACACCCCCACTGGGGCCTTCGGTGGAGCTCCCCATGGGGCTACGAAACGCTGCCCTGGGTGGGCGAACCGCATGCGGGCACCCCCACTGGGGCCTTCGGTGGAGCTCCCTATGGGGTTACGAAACGCTGCCCTGGGTGGGGGAACCGCATGCGAACACCCCCACTGGGGCCTTCGGTGGAGCTCCCTATGGGGCCACGAAACGCTGCCCTGGGTGGGGGAACCGCATGCGAACACCCCCACTGGGGCCTTCGGTGGAGCTCCCTATGGGGCCACGAAACGCTGCCCAGGGTGGGGGAACCGCATGCGAACACCCCCACTGGGGCCTTCGGTGGAGCTCCCTATGGGGCTACGAAACGCTGCCCTGGGTGGGGGAACCGCATGTGGACACCCCCACTGGGGCCTTCGGGAGAGCTCCCTATGGGGCTACGAAGCGCTGCCCTGGGTGGGGGAACCGCATGTGGACACCCCCACTGGGGCCTTCGGTGGAGCTCCCTATGGGGCTACGAAACGCGTGAGAGGTGTGCCGAGAGCAGAGGCAAGGAGGGGGAGGAGGGAGGAGGGGGAAGAACGCGGGCACCGTCTCTTCAAAACGGAGGACCCAACTACCACAGGATGTTGGGATAAATAGCACGAAAAGGACCCTCAGGCAGGGGCCGTCTGGGGGCTCTCTCTCTCTTGGAATGAAGTATGTGGTGCAGACTTGCGCGCGCCCAGCCGCGAACCGTCACCGGGGCCCACTCGAGGCGCCCGCAGGGCCCCACCCCGGGCCGGGCAAAGAGAAGACCCGAGGAGCGCCGAGGAGGATGATCGAGGAGGAGAATCGAGGAGGAGAGGAGGAGGATGGAGGAGAGGAAGGAGGAGTAGGAGTAGGAGGTAGGAGGAGGGAGAGGAGGAGGAGGAGGAGGAGGACTGCGCGGCGCCCGCCGCGAACCGGCCCACGAGCCCACGCGAGGCGCCCGCGAGGCGCCCCCCCGGGCGGGCAAAGAGCAGCCCGGAGGAGGCGCGCGCGGCACCCCGCGCGGCGCCGAGAGCCGCGCGGCGCGCGGAGGGCGCCCGCGGAGGGCCCGCGGGCAGCTCGGGGGCGCTCGGGGGCGCTCGGTCCTCCTGCTGCTCGATCCTCCTCCTCCTCCTCCCTCCTCCTCCTCGATCCTCCTCCTCCTCCTCCTCCTCCTCCTCCTCGATCCTCCTCCTCCTCCTCGATCCTCCTCCTCCTCGGCGCTCGGGTGCGCTCGGGGGATTATGTGGCAACGGGGCCCGCGGGCAGGCGCCCTCTGGGCAGCCTAGGCGAACGCACGCGCGAAGGATTCGAGCGTCCCAGTCTTCTCTTCGACGACGACGACGAGGCCGGCCTCGACAGCAATGGGCTTCTTCAGTGTACGGTCTGAGGCAATCTCGCCTTCCTCCCTCCCCTCCCCCTTCTTAGTTTTGCAACACCCACTGTACACTTGCAGTTCATGTTTTCCGTTCGGTTGCCAACGTCGCAACCTGCGTTTGCCAACTCGTCCCACCGGATGCACGGCCGAGCGAGCGAGCGAGTCTCCTCTTGCTCCTGACGCTCCAAGACTGCCGTATAGAGGCCCACGAGACGGCCCAAGACGCCCCCCAGAGGGTCCCCACACTACCAAGGAGGGCCCCGAGAGATGGCCCAAGAGGCCCCCTCATGCGGCCCTCGGAAAGGGAAACTCGAAGTGACACGTCGCGGCCTCCGCCCCGAGATGGCCCTTGACCGCCACCTGGCCCCCGAGAGGATCCCCCGAGCCCCAGGAGGCCCCCAGGAGGCCCCCTATCCCCCGAGCCCCAGGAGGCCCCCTGGAGGCCCCTTGGAGGCCCAACTCAGGCCCAAAAGAGCTCGGGAGAAGGCCAAGACGCCTCCAAGAGGCTTCGGAGAGACCTCCCGAGAGATCCCCACAAGCATCCAAGACGCCTCTGACCTGCAACAACTCAGGCGCGGTGGCGGGATGGGCCGAACATTTGTTGCGACGATGGTGTACCTGGTGTCTGCCCCCCCTCGTGTATCACCGGGGTGCCTTGCGCGCGGAATATGTTACTGTCTCGACGCTTTTCTAAGGGTGCCTAATGGCCTTCGTTTTGACCCACCGGCCACATGAGAAAACCTCATCCCATCGGCCTTCTCGCCCAGTATGGCCTGAAGATGGCATCCAAGACGGCTAAGGTGGTCCAAAATCACCTCCTGGACGGTCAAGATGGCCTAACTGTTCCGCCCAAGCGCCTCTAGGACGGCTACAGGTGGCACCGAGTCGGCCAAACAGGACTCCAAGACGGCCCAGGACGGCCCAGGATGCCCGCAAGAGGCAGTCAAGACGCCCCAAGAAAGCGTCAATAGGACCACCAGGAGGCAAACATCATGTATTGTTCCTAGGTTGTTCCAAACGTGTTAGCGGTCTCGCCATTGCAGGCTTCCGATCCGAAGACGGCCCCAGAGACCTCCAAGATGGTTCCAAAACGATCCTACAGCCCCAAAAAGGGCCCCAAGGCGGCCCAACAAGTCCCCAATACGGGTCCACGAGGGCCCCAAGTCGGCCCCACATACCTCCAAGACGACCCTAAAGCGCCCGAAGAAAGCCTCGGCCCATCGTCTGGTCACATGGGTACTCTCGCCCCTCGGAAGCAGAGCCTGGCCACCACGAGCCCATCGGTCCTCCAAGAAGCTGCCACTATCCCGGCAAAGCAACCTAACAGCCATGTGTAGGAGCATCTCTGGGTCGAACAGCATGTCGATGTATCATATGCACTAACTTAAAGCGGGCGCGTTACGTTAGGAGGAGGGATCAAGGAGAGGAGGCCGGCGAGGGGGGGGCTGTGCCCATCCAAGGGAACGGGGCAGCCCCCCCCGCCCCCAAAAAATGCTTCGGCCTCTCAAGGCCCCCCCCGCTCCACGAATCCCATTGGGGGGTCGAGATCCCCGCTCTGCAGTGGGATTGGCGGAACGGGGCGCCCCCCAGGTGCTTGTTATCTTCGCGCTGGCGCCGGCAGCGTGCACCTGAGGGAGCGCGGGTTGAAATGAGTGAGGGATCAGGAAGGATGTGGAGGGGCGTTCCGCTCTGAAGCGTCCTCACAATCTGGCAAAACCGCAACCCCTCCCCGGGGGCACCGCGCGTGCTGGACCAGGCACATGCGTCGCCCTAAGTCGGCGCGCACATATGAGAGGCCCATGTTTGTGTGTCTGTCCCCCAGGAAGGCCCGACATGGCCAGCAGAAGACCCGAATAATTCGTCCGGTGTGTCTGTCCCCCAGGAAGGCCCGACGTGGCGAGCAGAAGGCCCGAATAATTCGTCCGAGGGGCTCCCCAGAGGGGCTCCCCAGAAGGGCGCAGGGAGCCTTCCTCAGAGCCCTGGTGTGCACGACCTTGGCCGAAGGCCATCAGATATGCAAGTACAACAGTTCATGCAGGAATCTCTTGTGCATGTGCTGGTGCCACTGCTGCGAGCAGGCAGTGGAACGAGCGAGGAGGGGGTATCAACCTTGACCGCCCGCCCCCGCCCCCTTCCCTTGACCGCGCTCCGCGGCCGGGCGCAAGCGCGGCCGGTCGGGGCAGCCGGCCGAGGCAGCCGGCCGGGGCAGCCGGGCGCCCTCCCCTCCTGCTCGTCCTCTTCCTCCTCCTCCTGCTCGTCCTCGTGCTCCTCCTGCTCGTCCTCTTTCTCCTGCTCCTCCTCCTCCTCCTCCTCTTTCTCCTGCTCCTCCTCCTCCTCCTCCAACTCCTGCTCCTCCTGCTCCTCGTCTTCCTCCTGCTCGTCCTCGTTCTCGTCCTCCTCGTCTTGCTCGTTCTCCTCCTCCTGGTGCTCCCTCCTCCTCCTCCTCCTCCTCCTCCTCCTCCTCCTCCTGGTGGTCCTCGTTCTCCTCCTCCTGGTGCTCTCCCCCCCCCTCCTCCTCCTCGTCCTCCTCCTCCTCCTCCTCCTCGTCCTCCTCCTCCTCTTCCTCCTCCTCCTCCTCCTCCTCCTCCTCCTCCTGGTAGTCCTCCCCCTCCCCTCCTCCTGGTATCCTCCCCCTCCCCTTCCTCCTCCTCCTCCTTCCTCTCCTGGTCGTCCTCGTTCTCGTCTCCTCGTCTTGCTCGTCCTCCCCCTCCTGGTTCCAATCCTCCTCCTCCTCCGCCTCCTCCTCCTCCTCCTCCTCTCCTCCTCCCTGGTAGCCTACCGCCTCCTCCCCCTCCCTCCTCCTCCTCCTCCTCCTCCTCCTCCTCTTCCTGGTCGTACTCGTTCTCGTCCTCCTCGTCTTCTCGTCCTCCTCCTCCTGGTGTCTCTCCTCCCCCTCCTCCCCTCTCCTCCTCCCGCCCTCTCGTTCCTCTTCTCCTCTCCCGGGCCTCCTCGCCTCCCCTCCTCCTGGTGCTCTCCCCCCCCCTCCTCCTCCTCGTCCTCCTCCTCCTCCTCTCCTCCTCGTCCTCGCCTCCTCTTCCTCCTCCTCCTCCTCCTCCTCCTCCTCCTCCTGGTAGTCCTCCCCTCCCCTCCTCCTCCTCCTCCTCCTCCTCTTCCTGGTCGTCCTCCTCGTCCTCCTCGTCTTGCTCGTCCTCCTCCTCCTCTCTCCTCCTCCTGCTCGTCCTTCTTCTCCTGCTCCTCCTGCTCCTCGTCCTGCTCCTGCTCGTCCTCGTCCTCCTGGTCTTGCTCGTCCTCCTCCTCGTCGTGCTCTTGCCCCTGCTGAAAATGTGGCCCAGGAATGGGAGTTCTGGGAAGTCGAAGAGCACGAAGTTGCCTACAGTTGGCTACGGGCATTCAAAATGTGGCCCGGGAATGGAGTTCTGGGAACTCGAAGAGCACGAAGTGGCCTACAGTTGGCTCCGGGCATTCAAAATGTGGCCCGGGAATGGAGTTCTGGGAACTCGAAGAGCACGAAGTGGCCTACAGTTGGCTCCGGGCATTCAAAATGTGGCCCGGGAATGGAGTTCTGGGGACTCGAAGACACGAAGTGACCTACAGTTGGCTCCGGGCATTCAAAATGTGGCCCGGGAATGGAGTTCTGGGAAGTCGAAGAGCACGAAGTGGCCTACAGTTGGCTCCGGGCATTCAGAATGTGGCCCGGGAATGGAGTTCTGGGAAGTCGAAGAGCACGAAGTGTGTGACTGTTGGCTTAAAATGACTTCTGCGGCACCCTGTCCGGCACCCGCCCAGACCCCCCTGTGGAGTCATCTGCTGCTCCTTTTGACACCGCTAGAAACCTATCAGAACAAGCTGTTAGGTAAAAAAGGCGCACGAGGGATCCTACGAGGCCCAAGCGAGCGTCCAATCAATACTCTCAGACGTACCCTGGCCATCGCTCGGACGTCCATTCCCTGTGCTATTTTCGGTTTCGTGCGTGTTTTTTCGCCAAATGATCAAGGATGCTGCTCGATGGTCCTCGCCGAAGGAAAAATACACACGTCCGAGCGATGCCAAGCACCAAGAGTGGCCCTGAACAGCCTAGGTTGTCAAAATCCTGCGCGTGCTTCTAAGACGTTTCGCCCGTGCGACCTCGTGGTTTTCAACGTGGTTCCAAGATGGCAGCAGAGAGCTCCAAGACTGCCCAAGAGGGCTTACCCGCCAACGATGGCCCAACAGGGCCACAAGAGACTCCCTTGACCAGGCTGGAGCCGCCCAACTCAGCCCCGAGACCTTCCAAGAGTCGCCCAAGAACCGCCCCAGGGCAGTCCGAGACGGCCAGAGAGGGATCCTAGACGGCGCCGAGGCAGCCCAAGATGGCACCCTAAAGGCAACAAGACATGCCAATACAGCCCAAGATTGCCCAAAGCACTCCAAACGACCCCGAAACGTCCCAGCATCTCCGACGCGGTGCCATGCGACCTTCGAGTTCCCAACGGATCCCCAGACGCGCAACCTCCCAGCGCCAACCCTCCAATCGCCTCGACTCTCGAGTCAAGGCGCATGATACGAAAGCGAGGAGCAAGGACACGTATCAAGACAGCAATCAACGGAATACAACCACACGCTAAAGCAGCCTCTGGCGAAACCCAGCACGCCGAGGGATGCCCCACGATCTGAACATTGCCGTTTTCTCGACCCCACTACTGGCGTCCACGACGGCCCAAGAACCCCCTAGCCACTCTGTTTGCCCCCGAGCCCGTAAAAAGAATCCAAACTGCCCCCCCTGGGAGAGCCCTAAGGATCTCCAACTACCATCTAGTCTGCGATCCCGGCACGGTGGTGGGACGGGCCGCAGGCCATTCGTGTATGCACAAAGTGGCGCGTGCGTGCCCAGGCTCATACAAACAATCCATTGGGGATCAATGATGGGACTGCCACAGCTTGCCATTCGACAACATGGCGAGAGGCACCCCTGTGGGCATGCCAGGACAAACGTTGGAGCGAACTCGCAGAACCGGGCCGAACACAAACACCGGGACAGCTGTTACTTTCTAGCAGCTATGTGCACCTCACTGGACCCCACTGTGGTGTTGTTGGCCTCCTTATACAACGCTGTAGGTCCACAGAGAAGCGTTGAAAAACGAATGGCAGTCCAACGAGAAATGCATGCTGGCATGTAGAACCTCAAATGTGTTTGTTGAGCATGAGGCTAGGGGTGCGTCCGGCTTCAGACATAATGATGCCTTGAGCGGAACGACCAGATAGCAGGCGACGGGACCACACACAATCCCATCTGAGCCCTACACTCCAGAAGAGAAACGTATAAAAAAAACATGTGTATATATACACATGTATCAGCCGAAGTAAACGCAGCACGATTTTACATAGTATGTAGATATGTGTATATGCATCGGTGTATGCGTGTATACATATATATACATGTATATGTGTACATGTATGTATACGTGCACCCTCTGCACCCAATACCGTTGCATCGGTGTTTGAACTCCGTATTCGTATTATTACTGATCATCCACCTTCGTTTCATCCGTGCCTGTTCATCCATCTTTCTCATTCGCAAGTTCTCCTCTGGTTGAAATATAATTGGAGACAGCTGGACCTGGAGTCTGTGAAATGCTAGTTAGATTCAAATTGTGCTTCAATGATAATCAATTGGGAATGTGCTGGATATGGGATGCGCTCCACACCAATGAAAGTAAGTGAAGTCCCAATCGGAATCTAACTGGAATCAGCTTGACCTGGGATCTGCTCAATTCCACTTAGATTCGACTCCAATAGGCATCAGCTTATAATCAGCTGGCACTGGGATCTGCTCAGTTCCAATGAGAGTCGAATTAGCTGTCAATCGGAATCTATTTGGGAACAGCTGTACCTGGGAGCTGCTCAATTGAAATTAGATGCTAATCCGATTCCAATAGGAACCATATTGGAATCAGCTGGATCTGGGAGCTGCGACATTCCAATTTGATTATAATTCGATGTCGATAGGAATCTAGTTGGAATCAGCTGGGATATGCGACCTGCTCAATCCCAAGTATACTCAAATTCGATTTCAGGAGGAACCCCAATTGGACGCAGCTGTATCCGGGATCTGCCCAACTCCAACTAAGTTCGAACTGAATTCAAAAAGGAATCAACTTAGACTCAGCTGGATCTGGGATCTGCTACACGTCAGGTGGATTCGAAAAGGAATATAACTGGAACTAGCTGGGCCTGGAACTTGCCCAATTCCAACTAGATTCGAATCCGAATTAAAAAGAAAACCATATTGGAATCATATGGATATGGGACCTGCCCCATTCAAATTCGATTCCGATCAGGTTCCAGAAGAAATCTATTTGGGGTCAGGTGGATCAGGGATCTGCGCAAATATGATCAGATTCCACTTTAGCTTTCAATCAGAACCAAATGGAAATAAGCTGGATCTGGGATCCGCTCCACCCAAATCAGATTCGAGTTTGACCCCAAGAGGAATGTAAATGGAACCAACTGGGTCTGCGATCTGCTCAATTCTATTGAAATTCGAATTAGCTTTCAATAAGAATCTACTTGGAATCAACGGGACCTGCGATCCCAATTATAGTCTAGCTATATTCCGATAGGAATTCCAATTCGACTCAGCTGGATCTGGGATGTGCCCAATTCCAAATGAAACCGAATTGCATTCCATTAGTAATTCAATGAGAATCAGCTGAATATGGGGTCCGCTCCACCCCAAGTAGTATGCAATTGCACTACACTAGGAATATATGAGTGGTCAGCTGGATCTGGAATCTGCCTCTCTCTGTCTCTCTCTCTCTCTCTGTCTCTCTCGCTCTCTCTTTCCCTCTCTCGCCCTCTCTCTCTCCCTATCTCTCTCTCTCTCTCTTTCTCTCTCTCTCTCTCTCTCTCTCTCCCAGACACCCAACACAATCCCTGTGAAAGCACAACGTCTGCGATGGCAGTGGTGAAGAAACCTTGTGTTGGGGATGTTTGGGAATTCTTGGGTGAGAACTGAGGAAAACATATGCTGTCATGTGTTAGTTTGGCGATGTTTAAGATTTGCCTCCCTCCAGCGAGGAGTCCTCTCAGGAGCTCTGGCCCGCAGAAGCTGAAACCCAGACGCCAGGAGCATCAAAAGGTCCAAATGGAAACACATGTATTCCTCAATTCTCATCCCCGGAACCCGGAAGATTTCGATGAAACCACCAGGTGTCCGCATCCCTGGCATCGCAAACCTTGTGTTTTCACCAGGGTTGTGTTGGGTGCCTGGGATACATATATATATATGTATACATATATATATAGAGAGAGAGAGAGAGAAAACATGACAAACACCATAAGAAATAACAAAAGCGAGAAAAAGAGAATGTAAAGAGAGAAACAACACGGACACACAGTCAAGTGAAACACGGGAACAGAAAACGACAAGTGAAACAACAAGAAGGACGTACACAGATAGAGAGAGAGAGATATCACAAACCATAGAGAAAGAGAGACATACATGCAAAACTCAATTAAGGAGGAACGAGAGAGAGATAGAGAGAGCACAAGAGAGAGAGAGAGGAAGATAATCTAGAGAGAGAGAGAGAGACAGAGAAGAAACCAACGGGCATCGAGAGAGAGAGAGAGAGAGAAAAAAAACAAACAAAAAAAAAGACGAGGAGGAGGAGGAACGGAAGAGCACAACCGTCGTATGTGAACGATGGTAGGGATGGGTGCTGGGAGGGCTGTCCGTATGTGAGCGTGCGCGTACGAAACCCTACAGACCTTGCACACATTTCGTATGTGGGTGGACGTCCGCCACCGTGCCTGCCAGGCACGCGTCCCAAGGGGAGACCCCGAAGGACAGGTCAAACTGATTGAGTTCACTCAATCGGGGATGGACAGGCCCCCCTTAGTAAAACGTGGTTTAGTGAAAACGACCTGAAGCCCAAACCTGGCGGGCGCGAGCCTGGAAAAGAACGGCCACGGCGCCTTCTCGAGAACCGAAAACGGACAATTCACTAATCGACGTGTCACTGTTGGGGGTTCTGTCCACCCCCGACTCACGTGTTTTGAAGGATGTCGCCCTTTGCTTCTTTTCGGCCCTCCGACGGCCCAAAAGGCCACCAAGATCGCACCGCAAGATGGCGCCAGAGGCACCCACGATGACCCCGTGACGCCCTAAGCCTCCAACATGGCCCCAACAGGGCATCCTCAAGACGGCCCGAAAAGGCCTCCAAGACGCTCAAGATGGCCTCCAAAACGGCCCACAATGCGTTCCAAATGGCCTCCTAGACGGTCCGAGAGGCATTCAAGACGACCCGAGAGGCATTCAAGATGTCCTCCCAGAGGGTTGGACAAAAACCATCGCTTTCCCTTAAGTTGGTTGAAAGATGTTGCCCTTTGTTTCGTGTTCGCCTTCCGACGGCCAACAACGGCCCAAGAGGCCCCCCAGGTCGCCCCAAGATCGCCCACAGATGGCCCTAAAGGCCTCCAAGATGACCCCGTGACGCTCCAAGAAGCCTCCAAGACTACCCCAACAGGGCCTCAAGACGGCCCGAAAGTCCTCCAAGCCGCCCAAGATGGCCTCAAAGACGGCCCTGAAGCGCCTCAAGAGGGCACCAAATAGGTTCAGAGAGGTATCCAAGACAGCTTCCGCGTCAGACGGGCCAGATACGCCCTAAAACAGCCCAAGAGACCCCAGCCCCCAAACGCCCCCAAGAGGCCCAAGGAGGCGTCCAAGAGGCCTCCAAGAGGCCTCCAAGAGGTCCAAGGAGGCGTCCAAGAGGACTCCAAGTGGCCCGCAAAAAACTCAAAGGAGGCCCCAAACGTATTCCTCCTTTCCCTCATTATCCTCCTCAACCTCCTCCGCCTCTTCCTCCTTCTCCTCCTCTCCCTTCTCCTCCTCCTCCTCCTCCTCCTCTTCGTCCTCCTCCTCCTCAATTTGTCCTATCTCTCGTCCGCTTCTTATTTTTCTCCCCCGCGGGGTCCCCGAATGGTTTCCACAACGGCTGGCAGATAGCTTGGCAGAGCTCTGGCCACAACGTTCGGCCACATGGGCGATGAACAAAAAGCATGTGGAGGCGGCGATTCGCCGCAGGCGTCGTGGATACGTCTGCTCCGGCCGGGTCAACGCATCTGCCCGGCCTAGCACGCCAAGCTTGGGGATGATCTCCCCCTTCTTGCACTGAAGATCGACGAGTGTCCTGTGAGCGCCCATCGAAACCAAAGTCTGGGGAAACCCGAAGGTAACGATACCGCTGCTACTTCCCAGACTCCCAGACCCCTCTCCGGGGTTCGTCCTGACCAGGATGTCAAGGCGAATCCAGCCGTGGCATCGAGAGCCTCCCAGGAGGCCCAACAAGGGGAACACGAGGCAAGAGTAGAGGTACCCATCGGTCGGAAGAAGTAGGTAGACACATGAAGTAGGAACGCGGATGGAGCAGATTGGGTCCGGGCCCACCCAGAGAGCAACAACACGCAGCCAAGGCACATCGATTCTTGAAGTCGGAAGGCGCTCGAAGTAGATTTGGGCTCTGGGAATCCACCGATGGGTGTCTGTACATCTGCCTCCGCGGGAAAAAACAACACACACAAAACAAAAAAAACACCACACAACAAAACACACACACACACGCACACACACACACGTGGGGAAAAACACACACACACAATACACACACAACACACACACACACACACACAAAACACACACACACCAAACACATCATGTGCGTATGTGTGTGTATGTGTATTTGGTTTATCCCACAGAATCACGGTTCCAACGCGACTGCGGTAGAGGAGCAGGCTGGCTCCAGCGAGGCAAGCGGCTTGATCTGCCCCGCTCCCGCCGCCCTCCACGGCATACCCCGCCCTCTCCTGGTCTTGGCCATCGCTCGGACGTCCATCCCCTGTGTCGTTGTTGTTCGGAGCCGTGCGTGGTCTCTTCGCCAGATGATCAAGGATGCTCCTCGACGGTCCTCGCCGCAGGAAGAGTGCACGCGTCCGAGCGATGCCGAGCGGTGAGCAAGGAACGGAGCGGACAGCACCCCGTAGCCCGCCACGAAGCTAGGCGCGGCTGCTGAGTGAGGAAGGGCTGCCCCTGCAACTCTGACTTGATCGGGGATGCGGTGGAGAAGATGGGACACACAGTCGGGCTGCTGAGACAAGGAACGCTAAAGAAGGAACGAAGCACCTCTGCGGCTTCAAAAAAGCCTGGGTGCACGAGAAGGGCTAGAGGACGTAAGGAACATCGAGCCCCTTCCGAATCAAAACTGTTCCCTACTTCAGCGTCTTGGCTGCAGCAGCGACGATCAAAAACGGGTCTTGCGCGAGACGGCGTGGCGACCCCGCGCGGCGGCCTGCGCGGGCCGCCCGCGCGGCGCGTCACGCTGGGCACGAGGGCGCTCGCTCGCGACCTTTACGCGGGGAGCGTGCGCGCCGGTGTCGGCGAAGACGACCCCGTTTTTCTTGCGTCGCTCATGCGGTTTCCTCTCACGGGCCCCAGAAGGCGAGGCATGGGGCCTCGCCTCGCGTCACAACATATATCGCCTCGTGCAGGGAGTGCACCGCGGCCGCGTGTCGCGACCCCACCTTCGAAGTTGCTGCTCAGGCACACCCTCAAAGAAATCTATCCAAACACATCTATAGATATCCATACTACATATATAGATACATAAGATATTATCCTGTCGGCATGTGACAGAGGCTGTTCCGTCGCCATCGCCGTCGCTGCCGCCGTCGCGTCGCCGCAACCATCAAATGCCCTCCTTCCCCTGAGTGCGTCGGCACGCCCCCCCTTTCCTTGGGCCCGCGTCCTCAAGCGCGCCAGCCAAAGCAAAATACACCAGCCCATCCACAGAAAAATCAAGCAACGGCGCCATCGAGTCACAGGGAAGCCCCTTCCCTTTTGATCCCTTCCTCGCGGAGGGGGGAGCGGGGGTCCCCGGGGGTGGTCCCAGGGGGGTCCTGGGGGTGTTTCGGGTCAGGATACCACCCTCTAGGCCCGCCCTCTCCCTCCCATTTCCGTCGAGGGCCGAGGCCTCCAGGGTCCGCGGCATGGGCCGTAAGGCCTTCGCAATTGATCCATACTCTGGGTTTCTTACCGACGGGGGTCAACCTCGCCTCGTCGTCGCGCCGCGGCGGGGGTCAGACTGCCTTCGGCGCGCGGTGGCTGCCCGCGACGGGGTTCGATGTGGGGCTGTTGGTGGGGGTGACGCCCCCCCGACGCTTAATAAGAAATTCTCAGCACTACATATAGATCTCTATACAGGGAGAGGGAGAGAGAAAGAGAGAGAGAGAGAGAAAGAAACAAATAGAGAGAGAGAGAGAGAAAAAAAAAAACAATAAAAAAAAACGTTATCAAGGTATGCCCATACGGATCAAATCCAAACCCTAAATCCACAACCGTGCCTAAGTGGAAAGCCCTCAGTTCCAATTAAACTGTGTGCTGATTACTCGACGTATTATCTAAGGGCGCTGGGAGCTCTGGTGCACCTGGGCGCTACCAGACGCTACTCGGGCATAGTCGCGCGACTTTTCCAGGGAGGCCAGAGAGCACAAAGTCGGCCCGAGAGCGTCCTCAGAAGCCCCCCAGAATGCCAAAGAGCGACTCAAGACGGCCCAAGAGCGCTCCAAGACGCCAAAAATGATCTCCAGACGATCCAGAAGACCCCACTCCAAGAGCACATTCCGAGTTCAGCCAAGCGGGGTAGCTGATCGACGTCCAAAACACAAACAAAAATCAATGTACCCAGCAAAACACAAGTCGATTAGCGAAACCGACTGGGCACGGCACTGGTACACTCGAATGCCAGTGTCGAGTGAACCCGTTCAGACCTCCTCAGTCGACTTGTCTGGGTGGGAGCTCTCTCAATGCCGGAGTGCCTCCCCCTCAACTCCCGCTCCGACCGCAGGATGGACCAGGGGCGGGGGAGAGGAACAAGGACCAGGCTGTCCGGAGCAACGAGTAAGCGGAGACCGCTGGGCGGGCCAGCGCGCAGCTCAAACACCCTGCTGGATCCAGACTGGCATGCGAGGGAAAGCAGAGAGGGGCAGTGGGAGGAAGAGTCCAAGTCCCCCGCCCTTGGCTCGCCGGAAGGCTGCCCTGCGGCAGGAATGGGACGCATGAGGACATCTACTGGTACTGTACCGTGTGCATCTCTCGGATACGCACGTCCGACCCAAGCACAGCATCTCGTAGTAAATCGCTTCCCCAAGCCCGCCACGGAGCTTACTCCAGATTTCGTAATAAAAGGGAGGGGGTCTGGGCCCTCCAAGACAAACCATTTCAGACCTCCCCAGTGGGAGAACCCTCCAAAACATCGTCCCCAGACCCCCCCAGGCCCTCCAAGATGGCCTGGAAGAGACCCCCCCCGAAATGAGACCCCCCTCCCTTTATTACGAAATCTGGAGTACGATCTATGATGCATATATATATATATATATATATGAGATGCCCGAACGTGCGCGCAGCCCTGGCAGAGCCGGCGCACATCGTACCTGCCACCGTGCCCCTGGGCACGGACATGGCGTGTCCTCAGGTCCTCTCCTCCTCTTCCTCCTCCTGCCCCTTCTCCTGCTCCTCCTCCTCCTCCTCCTCCGCCTCCTCCTCCTCCTCCTCATCCTCTTCCTTCTCCTCCTCCTCCTCCTCCTCCTCCTCCTCCTCCTCCTCCTCCCCCTCCTCCTCCTCCCCCTCCTCCTCCTCCTCCTCCTTCTCCTCCTCCTCCTCCGGTCGGGCCTGTCCCTCTACAGGGGGATTGTGAACGAAAATGATAATCCAACAGATGCTCACAAAATGATCCGATATACTAGAAGAATCGTCCCCAGAGTAGTTTTGTTGTCTATGTTTGAATGTTCCTCCTCTTGAGGGACACGCCCGACCTAACACTACCCCTGTGAGCCTCAGTCGTCTCACCTGCGGAGTTCTGAAGGGGTTCGGAGCCCCTCGGCCCAAACCTCCTGGGGCGTCTCGCGGATACCCGCATGAACTCTTCGGGCCCACAAGGGGGACGCAAGAGGGGCCAAGACGGCCCCCAGAGGCCCCCAGGACGGTCCAAGAGGGCCCCGGGTCGCCGAACGATCGTTCCAAGACGCTCAAGATGGCCCTCAGACGGCCCAAGAGGCCTCCCAAGATGGCCCCAAGAGGCCAATATGATTGATGATCCTTAGGTTTCTTCGGCTTCCCGACGCTCCCAGAGGGCCCCAGAGGCCCCCAAGACCGGCCCAAGACGGTCCCAGAGGCCTCCAAGAGGGTCCCGAAACAGCCACGAAGGGCCCAAGACGGCTCCAGAAGGAGCCCAAGAGAGGGAGCACGAATCGCAAACTCGAGCCTTCCGCCCGAGCAGGCCCCCAGGAGGCACCAAGACGCCCAGGAGGCCCCAAAAGGCTCAGCAGAGGCGCCAAGAGCCCCCCCAAGTGGCCCAAAAGAGGCACCGAGAGGCCCCAAAACGGCCTCCGAGAGGCGACCAAACTGTCGCCAAGAGGCCCCCGAGAGGCCCCTCACGAGATCCCAGGGAACATCCAATAGGCTTCATGCCCACCAACCCAGGCACGGTGGCACAAAAAGCCTTGCGGAAATCGATGAGAATTGCGTTTTCGGGCCTTCCTGGGGTTCATTTGGGGGCTCTTTTGGGTCGTCTTGGGGGCCCCGTCCTGGGGCCCTCTTGGACAGTCTTAGGGGGCTAGGGCCATCTTGGGGCCCTCTCGGGGCCCTCCAGGACCCTCTTGGGGTCGTGGATCGTCTTCAAGCGGTCTTGGGGGCTGCTTCGGTCGTCGTGGACGCTGCCAAACCCAAAGAAGCAAACTTCGTCAAAAAGGACGTTTTCCTTCGGGAACGGCACGGTGATTGCCTCTTGCGGGTGAGATTGGGGGCTTCTTGGAGCGTCTTGAGAGCCTCTTCGGCCGTCCTGAGGCTGGGCCCTCTGTGAACGCTCTTGGGCCGTCTTGGGACCCTTCTTGGAGGTATCCGAGATCGTCTCGAGAACCTCTTGGGCCGTTATGGGGGCCTCTTGGGCCGTCATAGGGGGCCTCTTGGGCGCTGGGGCTGACTTGGGCCATCTTGGGCCGAAAATACCCTCGAAAAAGGAGGCCATTCGAAAACCAGTGCCTCGCTCTTTCCGTTACCTGCTTGGCATGGGGACGGAACGCGCGCTTGCCTATGATGTGAGGGCGAGAGGCGGCTCGCTTAGTGTCTTGGAGCCCCTGTTGGTGGTAAGGCTTCGGCACGACATAAGAAGTTCTGGCCTTGCGAACATCCGTATAAAGATTGCATTCCCGGTGCTTCCTGGGAGTCCTTTTGGGGGCGCTGTTGGCCCCTCTTGGGGCCCTTTTGGGCCGTCCCGGGACCCTCTTGGGCCGTCTTGGCGGGCTTGGGCAGTCTTGGGGCCATCTGGGGGCCTTCCTGGGTCCCCATGGGGACCTCCTGCCCCCTGGGGGCCTCTTGGGAACCTGTTGGGACCCTAATGGGTCTCTCTCGGGCCGTCTAGTTTTGGCCGTCTTGACGCTCACTTGGGTCGTCTTGGGGGCCCTCTGGGGCCGTCGTGGCTTGGGGGCTTCCCGGGCTGTTTCGGACGCTGTGGAGACCAAAGAGGCGACCACGCAAAAGATGTGCGTGGGGCCATGAGCTCTGGGGCCGGGGCTGCCTACCCCCCCACACCCCCACTTGTTATCTCTCCCGACTACAGTCGGGCTTGAATGGAGAGGACCACGCGAGAGGACATAAGACCCTTCCGAGGGCCGCATTGCCACAGGAATGCAGGAGGCGTGCGTCGCGAAACTCAGGACACAAAGGCACCCGTGATTTGGCAGGGTCGACCTACTAATCCGGGCCGACTGTACCCCCCCACCCCCTCACTTGTAATTTTCCCCGGCTAACGGATCGCGACGCTTCGCGCGCTTTCCGTCCTCCGGGATCCGCCACCCCCTGTTGGCTTGCGGCAAAGGTGCCTGGCGTGCTGAATGATGCACTGGGCTTGGTTGTGGTTCTTTTCCACAAAAACTGCCCTGGGGCTTCGGGCCAGCGCGCTGGCCACCCAGAAAGGACCGCAAACAACCTCAACGTCCGGAACACAAACCTCCAAGACGGCTCCAGATGGCCTCCAAGAGAGCAGGATGGCCTCTTAGTTCGACCAAGAAGGTCCAAGATGGCCGCCTCCAAGACGGCCCAACAGGGTCCGAGATGCCTCCAAGTCCGCCCAAGAAGCCTCCAAGACGGGCCAAGAGGCCCCCAAGAGGCCTCCAAGACATCCCAAGAGGCCTCCAAGAGGTCCTCCAGGAGGGTCCGAAGAGGCACAAATCATTGGTTTGTGTTTATCGGGTCGGGCGAAAAGGGGGGATAGCAAAGGGGGGGGGTTGAGAATCAGCTCACGTAGCTGATTTTCCCGGCGCCTCCTGGCGCGAGGAATGGGCCCCTCGGTGAGGCCGAAACCAGCTGCATGCAGCAAATTTCGTACCCCCCCCTTCCCAATCCCCCCTTTTTGCCAGACCCGAGTTTAGTTGGACGAGTTTGACATTTGCTTCTCTGGGCCTTCCGACGGCCCGAGACGGCCCAACCGCCCCCGAGATCGCCCGAGTGCCCTCCGAGGTGGCCCGAGAGGCCCAAGGCCCCCAAAGACAGCCCCAGGAGGGCCCAAATGAAGGGGCCCCAGGACACACAAATAAATACACACAAATAACATGTTTCCCCATATCTTCCCATACTTTCTGGGTTTTTGTCTTCCCCCCCACTTCCCATATTTTCCCATATCTTCTGGGGAATCGACGATGAATTGTGTCTGTGTTTTTCCCCTCCTGACCAAAGACTCCCACATATGCATCCAAGACGCTCCAGATGGCCTCCAAGATGGCCCTGCAGCATCCCAATGGGGTCTCAGAGTCGGCCCAGAGAGGCGCCCAGGACGGCCTCCGATGGCGTCAGACGGGCAAGGAGGTCACCAAGACGGCCCGAGAGGCCCCAGGAGGTCTCCAAGACGGCCCAAGAGGCCCCAAAGAGATCTCCAAGACGGCCCAAGAGGCCTCCTAGAGGGCCTCCAGGAAGGCCCGAGGAGGCCAAAATCATTGACTTTCCTTAGGTTGTTGGATGGCGTTGGCATGTGCTTCTTTTCGGCCTTCCGACGGCTCGAGGGCCCCAGAGCGGCCCAAGAGGCCCCCAAGACGGCCCAAGAGGCCTCCAAGACGCCCAAGATGGTCTCCAACAAGGCCCTGGAGCACCCCAAAAGGACCCCAAGTCGGCCCAGAGGGGCCCCAAAGAAGGCCTCCTACCGCGTCAGACGGGCCAGGAGTGCCCTAAGACCGCCAAAGAGGCCCCCAGGATGCCTCCAAGAGACTCCCAGGAAACTCCCAGCAGGCCCCAAGAGTGCCTCCCAGAAACTCCCAAGATGCCCCCTTTTCCTCCTCCTCCTCCTTCTCTTCCTCCTCCTCCTGATCTTCCCCGCCATCCTCCCCCAAGTGTTTCGCGGAGGATTTCCACAACGGCTGGGGGAACACATGGTCTGATAGCTTGGCAGAGCTCTTGCCACAACGCTCGGCCACATGGGCGGTTCCAAAAGGCATGGGGGCGGCGGTGATCCGCCGTAGGCGTCTTCGATAATCAACTCTGGGTGGTACCGAGAGACGTTCCCAGAACTCCGCTGCGTTGGCAGGGCCGCGCCCCTAAAATCAGCCCCTCCGGACCCCCCCCCCCGCGACCGGCCTGCAAACTGGGGCCCCCCTCCCTGGGCCCAGCGCCGAAAAAAAACAGCCCCCGAAGAAACGAGGGCCAGGGGCACCCTTCCGCGTCGCCGACTCGCCCCCCCCCAGGAGCAGGGGCCTCGGACTGGACACGTCCTTGGGGGACGACAGCCGGGTACCAATGCCGCTGCTCCCCCGACCTTTCCCGGGGCGCCTCGTGAACCACATGAACGACGATAGAAAAACGGGTCCTGCGAGAGATGACGTAACGACCTTACGCGGTGGCTTGCGCGGGCCGCTGGCGCGGCGCGCCACACTGGAAACTGAGGCGCGTACGCGCGACCTTTCGCCAGGAGTTCGCGCGCGAGTGTCGACGCAGGCGCTCATGTTTTACGCGTCGCTCACATGTCGAGGAGAACCCAACCGTGGCGACGAGCGCTCTCCGGCACGCGCATTGCCAGCGGTGCCCTTTCTGTTTCCCCCCTCTGCTGGTCTTCTGGCCCGCGCGCCGTGGCCCCGCGCCCGATCTCTCAGGAAAGCAGCGGGGGGCCCTCCCACGTCAACTTGCCGGCCCCTGCGGCTCGACGCGGCCCGACGCCCACCGACGCGGATCGACGCTGGCCAGCGCCGGTCGACGCTACGCCGACGCCGGTCGACGGAGGCGTTGGCCCAAACACGCCAAAGGCGCAAGGAAGGATTGACCGAAGGATTGCAAAAAAACCGAAGGATTGCAAAAAAACCCTTGAACGAAGGATTGAAAAAAAAAACCTTCGGGTTTTTTGCAATCCTTCGGTTTTTTTTTGCAATCCTTCGTTCAAGTGGGGGCACGATGGAAACAGTGGTAAGCACGTCGTATAAATACACCCCCGTGGCGCTCCGCGCGGAATCCTTGGATCTGCGCTGGACCCCCCTCCCTGGAGCGCGGGACGCGCCAGGGGCGGCGCCGGAGGCGCGGCCTGGAGGGGCCTTGCGCGAACCCAGGAAATCCGCACGGGGCTCCACAGGTTTATGTGGATGCCATTTGTGTCATTCGGCGGAGGCGGGGGCCCGCCGTCCTGGGTATGAGGCCCCCGACCTCGCAGCCAAAGTCCACCAGCACTCCTGGGCGGCCGGGGGCCCCGCGGTGTCCGCGGGCGCCAGACGGCGTGGCGCGCAAAGCGCTCGCGGGACTCGCCAGTCCCAAGGCCGAGCCATGAATGGGAGAACGGTTTGTAGACCAGCGCGCTCCACTTCTCTGAAGAAATCCTACTCGCAAGCGGCTGGGTCCGCCGCGCGGGACTTACGATCCGCTATGTCGGAACAGACATATTGTTTCGGACGTTTGCGACTAGGCACTGAGCGAATAGCGGAACACGCAGGATGATTCTGGCAGCGCGGCGAAATTCCCCACCCCATTAGAAACAGCGCGGCGAAGGCCGGAAACCCGGGAGGCGAGCCAGGGCCCAAGGTGGCTTGGGCAGAGAAGAAGCCACCGGGTGGAGGAGAGGAGGCATGGGAGCAGGAGGAGGAGGAGGAGAAGGAGGAGGAGGAGGAGGAGGAGGAGGAGGGGAGGAAGGAGGAGGAGAAGGAAACAGAGGGGGAAGAGGAAAAAGAGGACCATAGGACTAAACGTCGAGACTGCGGAAAATGAGCGCGCTGCGGAGTCCTGTGCCGGAGGAACGATTTAGCCCCAGAAGGGGGGCCCGCAAGAGCGCCAGACCCCTTCCTGGCGGGCTGAATTCCTCAACGCGCGGATCTGCGCTGAGGCCTGCGCGCAGGAGGAGCACGAGCCTCCGCATCGACAGGCCACCAGCTCAGCCCACGTAGCCGAGCACGCCGACCGGGGTCACGGTCCCCCACCGTCAGAAGTAGAGAGAGCGCATGCCGAAGTCGCAGTAGCAGGGGGAATGGCGGGCCCCCACCGCCTGAGCCAGCCGAGCACAGAACCACGAACTGGTGCATTGCGAAGAGCACGCCTCACTGCACCTGTGGATTGGCGCGACATGTGCATTCAACTCCTGAATGGTTTTGAAATTCGCGATGTCTGCCCGCTTCGCGGCATGCGACTCCGCCTCGGCGGCGGCCACGGGTTCGCTCTTGTTGGACACGGCGTCGGCGTCCTCGATATTATCGCGCGTCTTCTCGCAATCCGACTCTTCGTGGAAGGACGCGTCGACTTTCTTAACTTGCGACATTGCCACTGGCTTCGCAAAATGGCTGGACATCTCGACGCCAGGCGACACGATGTCCACCTCGGCGGTCTTTCCCTGATGCTCTTCCTGCGGCATCTCCTCGGTGTTCTGCTGGCAGTGCTACCCTGGCTTCCCCACAACTGCCCCCATCCATCTTCCCGGAGGTCATCTCGAGGACGGGGGAGGAGGGAACGCTTGGGAGGCTGTCCTGCACCAGCGTGCTCTCGTCATCGGGGTCGCCCTCCCATTCCTGACGTACCTTGACTGTCTCCTGGTGGTACTCCCCCCGCGGCGTCTCCACAGGCGCCTCCGAGTGCGCTGCCTGCGGCAGCTTCGCGGCCTGCATCGCATCCTCGGCGTTGTCGGCCTCCGCGGAAAACTCGGCCGCCTTCTCGGCGCACCTGATGACGCATTCGAGGCCCATCTTCTCCTCCTAGTTACCTTTCATGTGTCACGAAGACACCGTCCTCAAGCCGCCAGGGCCATAGCGTGGGCCCGCATTAAGCGCTGGGACCCGAAGGCGCCCAAAGTCAGGCAAAGACGCCTGCTCAGATGGGCCCAGGTGGCTTGAGAAGAGGAGGAAGAGGAGGGGGAGGAGGAGAAGGAAGTGGCGAGGAGGCATAGCGACTGTTGCAATTCGCCGAGCGGCTCACAGCCGCGCATCTCGTGGACGGGACAACCTCGGACCATGGGATACACCGGGGGAAATTTCTGAGTTCCGGCAGTTCTGGAAAATGCGCCAGGCGCCGCGGCAGCTCCATATGAAGCGTTCCGCTCGAACGCTCGGCAAGCGCTCGGGGGCGCTCGGAACGAACCGTCCTGCCCCCAGCCCCGCCTGACGGACGACCCCCCCGTCCCCAGACATCCAGAATCTCGACTTTCATCGAGGCGCGGGCCCCCGGTCTCCCGACCACTTCCCCAGGCGCGGTTTTTCATCCCGCGTCGTTTTTATTGACGGTCTCGAGGCCTGGCAAGGACACCCCGAGAGGCCGAAAACCGAGCAACACCTGCCTCTCGATTTTTGTTCGACCTCATCGCCTTGGCGAGTGCGCCGCCCAGCCAGGGAGCCTGGCCTGGCGCGACAGCGTCCTGGCGATAACCATTCATGAACAGTCAGACGAGCAGGCACCACTGCGGGCCCAAAACAAGGTCTGGGCCAATGGCGCCGAAGAAACATAATCGCGAGTGGCATCCTTGCGGTCAGCCACATGAGGAGATATAGTGGCGCCATCCAGTATTATGAAAGGATATGGAGCTGCGTCGCCTGCGCAGCCCGATCGCCCGCAGCAGCCCGCCAGTGCGGCAGGTACGCGAGAGCGAGCACAACCACTGCACTGTAAAAGGTCTGTGCCCGTAGACGTATCATGCCCGTGCAGATCCACCACTGCGGCGGCATCAATCGAAGTGGCAGGATTGCCCAGTGCCACACAATACTTGTTGAAGAACCGAAATGCCAGGACGAAGCCCCGACGGAGGAGAAATCCAGGTGCGTAGCCAGACGGTCTGGGCCGCCTCCATCTTGGCGAGGCCCTGGTCACTGAACTCCAAGGGGCCCCGGAGTCTCAAAATCAAAAGCGAGTCGCTGACAATCTCATCTATGAGGTCGACCACCCAATGAGGAAGGGCGAGCCGGTGAGGGGTCCTGCCACCAACAAGTAGACAAAAGATATCCGTGCGCGTCTTGCTCAGGGCTGTACTGCCGGACGGTGCCATGTCCAAATGGTCCGGAAACATGTTGACGAAGCCCTCGGCGACGTCAGCGTCCGTAGGGACGTCCAGATCCATCGCGTTGTCCAACTGTAGGTCACCAGAGCGGAACATGACGGCGTCCTCAGCGTCGCGCGAATCTGGCGCCTCACGATATTGGCCGCCTCTGGCGCTGCACCGGGCCAGCAGGCGGCCGCCTCCGGCGGAGAGCAGCGGCGAAGACATCAGTGGTGCTGCTGGGCCCACGCTGCTGCTGCTCGGCGCACGCCTCCAGAAATGGGCACATCAAATCCCAGGCCTCGTCCATGCCATCATCCCACGCGGGCGCTGCTGCAGCTGGGCCGACACCTCATGGACAGCAGCAACCAAGCCGTCGGACGTAGGCGGAGGCGCGGCAGCCGAGACCAACCCCTGAGGCCGGCACACCACGCGCAGGCACGGGCTCGACTGTGCGGCGGAGGCGCCCGAGTCCATGGCAGTCACCCTGCAGAGTTGCAGCTTGCGGGCCTCCTCACGAGAAAGCTGGCGCAGGCCACTGAGGAGGGCCCGGCCAGTCTCATGAGAAACAACATCTTGCCATTGAAGACAATCTGGAAGATCCCGAACGTCGCCACCAGAAGCGATGCAAAAATGAACGGGCCCGTTGCCATGGATGGCATGCATAAGCGAGTTCCAAACTACCGCGAGGGCGGCGGTGAACCCATCGATGGAGCCGATGAGGGAACACACGACCGATTGATAGCGGCACGCCGACTCCAACCAAAGATCCTCTTGCCCGCGGCGAGAAGAAGCTGCATGCACAGACATCAAATCGGCGAGCACCTTCTGCTGAGAACCCATCGACGATCTGGAGCGCATGCTCGGCGAGGGCTCGATTTTTGTCCGAGCCGCTGGATGTCTGGGCCCTCCAGCACCCTACAGGGCAGTTTTTAATACATCGCTTTTTATAATAAAAAAACAGATTGGATTTTAAATACATGATTAATCTATGAATAAATTTAGGCATGAACTCATCTTTGTTTGTAATACGAAAACCCTGCACTTTTAATACATGATCCGCACGCGGAGCATGCATGAAAAACGGCACCCCGCCCCCCCTCATGGGCATCGCCTCGACAGCCCCCCCGCAGAGGATCGCCTCCGCAAGGACCGCAGGGGGCTCTGGAGGGAGCCCCCGTGGGGCTCCTCCGCCTGCACGGTTTTTCCCCCGGGGCGACCCGTGGACGAGCACGAGGAGAAGTAGGAGGAGGAGGGGGGGGGAGGGGGAGGAGGAGAAGGTGGTGGTGGAGGAGGAGGAGGATGAAGAGGAGGAGAGAGGAGAGGAGGAAATGTAGGAGGAGGAGGGGGAGGAGGAGGAGGAGAAGGTGGTGGAGGAGGAGGACAAGGATGAGAAAGAGGAGGAAGAGGAGGAGAGAGGAGAGAGGAGGAGGCCGGGTCGCCTAAGCCCTTCGGAGAAGCCCTCCACCTCCGCCCCTTTCGTCGCCTCCCGCCGGGCTTTACGAAGCCTGGGGCCCGAGGAGCTGCACACAACAACGCCTGGGCAACAGGATGGGGGCAGCGGGCGGACAGCCATGCAGAAATGCGGCCCCTGCGGCCGATACAGTCATCGGCCTGACCCAGGGAACGATATCAAGGAACGAAGCCCCTTTTTTCAAGGAGTGACGCACAAGGAGCGATAAACAATGCATAACTCATGCGGAACGATACATAACGCACGCGAGCCTGGGGAACGACCGAGCCCCTGTAGAAAAGGACGTGATCCTTATTCAAGCCGCCCACTGTAGCTCGCACGTGGAGGACGCGAACGGCTACCCAACGCGCCGTTTCCCTACACGCGCGCGGCATTCGAAGTTCTTCCCCGGTGTTCGGCCGTCTGCTCCCGTGGCCATTACCCCAGCACCGCCACGGTGTGCACCGAGTGAGCTCTCGAAGAAAGTGTGCGTCCTGCTGTTCGGCGCGACCTCCCTCGAACCAAGACCTGTGGTAATTAGTGCCAGCAATGCCCGAAAACTCGGGACCAGACGAGCTACCGCCACCACTCTGAGATGCGACTGAACCCGAACCTGAGCACGTCAGCTTCACCCGGTTTAGCCCTGGTGGCTTCACGCGGCCTCTGTGGAGCTGGCATATGAGGTATCGACAAACTCTCCCGAGTGACTAAATGACTAAATCAACAAAATGCACATGTCGCACATTTCCGCAGCCCATGGTCCCAAACCCAGACCTGAGCAACATGCTGCGCATAGCCCCGACGATTCCGCGCAACAGCCTTGGACACGACAGCGCGACGCAACGCATCCTTTGCAACGCCAGAACCCAAGCCTGTTGTCACTTGGCCCAGCTAATGATCCGAACACTTCACACATCGGAGTGTTGCGCATAGCCACGGCGGCTTCGCGCGGCCTACTTAGGGGCGACGCGCGATCCAGCGGTGACAGTCGGCCCAAGGAGGCCCTAGACAGCGCAAGGGGGACCAAGATGGCCGAAGAAGGCCCCAGGAGGCGCCCAAGGTGACCCCAATGGAGATCCAAGACAGCCTCAGGACGGCCCCTTCAGAAGCAGATAGAAGCGATTGTCGAACCGACGTCCCAAGACGGCCACGAGGTTCCCAGGAGGTTCCCAAGAACGGCCACGACGGCCCAAGAGGTTCCCAGGAGGCCGCCAAGAAATGCTAAGCTGACCCCCAAAGGACATGCTGTATATAGATTATTGACCACGGCTGCTCTGACTTTCAACAGGGGCAGGAGACGGCGGTGATTCGTCGCGGGTGCCTTCAATCATTCCGAAGCAAGCTCTGGAGGACCAGGTCATGCGGCGGCCGCGGCAAGTCCTGCCGTGGAGAAGCCCACCACCAACCCGCTCACGACCTCAAAGAAGGCAGCTAGAGGGGAGTGCGATGAGATGACGCAACTCTGAGCTGGGCCGACAGGGGCCACGGGCCACCGATCGAACGCGCGACCTGTTTACAGCCCTGAAGCCTCGGGCGGCCAAAAGGCTGTTCGTGGTCTCCTCTGCCCCTGGGCAACGACGGTGTGCACCCTGACCGACCCGTTGCCTTCCTGAGAACTCCGAGCAGGAATGGCGGCATTGCGTGGTGGGTCCAGACTTTGACGCCTGTACGCCAAATATACCCACTGCGACATGTGGTACACTGCTGAACCGCCTGTCCCCAGAATGGAAACATCCTTGGGAACAAGCGTCAGTCCGAGAGCTGCCCTCCCCCCTCCCCCCTGGAATCACAGGATGCAAATTGTACCTCACATGCGCTCACCAGGCTCTTCCACTGCCAACTGGACAGTCGGCCAAAGCGAGGCGCTGACCACGGCAGGCCCTGGAGAAATGTGCAGAACCATTGCACCGAATGACCCTTCTCAACTTGCCGACGTGCCCTGTATCCGTGAAAACTGGGTGTAGACCCTGACCGCTGATCGTGCCTGCTTACTGACCCACTCTTCCAATCTGCCGATGCGCATCACAGAACGAAGAACGGTTTTTGCCCCTGGCCGACGCCCTCTCAAGACTGGCACGCAGTTGCTTTGCAAATATCTTCCTAACCAGAGGTTCAAACCCAGTCCATGGTGCCCACGGACACCCAACTCAATGGGCAGAAAACCTTAAGCCTTAAGCGTCTTAATTCGCAGGCCCAACGGGCCAGAAGAATGCTAAGATCTCCGGTAACTGGTTCACATGATAAATGTGCATTCTAAATCTGGCCGACTCCCGGCAAGGTCCCGGCAAGGTCCCGGCACGGTCCGCTCAGGGATGTCGGAACTCTGAGGGGCGGTGTTCGAGGCCCTAAAGGTCGCCCCCGGAGCGGCCCAAGGAACCTCAAGGCAACTCCGAGAGGGCCCACGAATCGGAAACACGGCCCTAGAGCGCTCCAAGACGTCCAAGATAGCCCTAGGACAGCCCAAGAGGCCTCAAAATGGGGATGGACAGTAACCCCTTTAGCAAAACGTGGTTTAGTGAAAACGACCTCGGGCCCAAACCTGGCGCGCGCAAGCCTGGAAAATGACGGCCGCGGCGCCCTCTAGAGAACCGAAAACGGACAATTCATTAATCGACATGTCAAGGTGGGGGCTCTGTCCAGGGCCGGCCAAAGAAGTTCCAAGGGCGCTCCAAGAAAACCCCAAAGAGGGTCCAACGAACCAACAACCATTGTTTGTCCGTGTGATTTTCTATGTTTTTCGCGTTCTCACGGTTTCGGGCTTCCGACGCTCCAAGATGGCCCCGCCGTTAACGATTGCAGGCCCTGTTATTTTCCTCATAGCCTGACGATCGGCGATGGGGTCGGAAAGGGGGACCATGGGCATCTGCAGCGGACCAAATGCTTGTTTGAAGCAACGCCTGTCTCCAGCACGCCAACATGACGATCAGGCGATACTCCGAGGGGTGGAGTCGTCTATGTCTCCTTTGACATTCGGCTATCCAGGCTCCGACACCCATCAGGGTGAGCAACAACTCTGAGCAGACTCTGTTGGATGCGCGTGGGAGCAGTTCCCTCCGTGTCCTGGAGCCTCCGTGCAGGCCACTCCCAAGACTCTCGCCAACGCCTGAAGCACGGACCCCACGCTGTGCGTTTGTTCGAAACGTGGACCCCTGGGGGTCTGGACCTCTTCCCTGGGAGACGCTTTATGTCGGCCCTGGGGCCCAGTGAGGCCGTCAACGACCAACAGCCTTCCAGCATGCCCTGTGCTTTTCACGACGTGGGAAAGCCGCTTTCTGCGTCGTATGCTCGGGAATGGTCGCCACCCTGGGCAAAGGGGGGAGTGGGGCCCTGGTAACGGTGATGCTCGGGCGGGGTGGGGCAAACCAGGGCGGGGGTGCGCTGCGATCGCCACAGCATGCGCGCGAGCACCAGCATGTGTCGGCGGCGGGCGAGGGGGGAAGCGTGACGGCGAGGGGCCTTCTCAGAGGGCGGCGTGACCTCTCAGAACCCCCCGCGCCTTGTGGCACGTGTTCTGTGTCTTCGGGGAAAGCTTAGAAAACTTCTGAGAAGGCTGGAGGACTTCCGACCGAACCTTCTGAGGAAGTCTTCTCCTTCTCACTGGGTTTCAAAATCCCCCGCCTAAGTACGATCGTTACCGTCGCCCAGGAGGGGTGGCGGAGGGGAACGGCCGTTACGCGCCAAGAGAAGAATGCTTGCCAGCGTGGACCCAAACAATAATTCAGTTATTGAACTGTGGACGTGCAAGCTGTGGGGTGCAAACTGTATGGTAGATCGTGTAAGCAAATCTATGTGGCGCAACCATGCGGTTCGGGAGCCACCAAAAGCATGAGTTCGATCCGCTGGTGCACCAAACTGCCGCAAACAAATGCCCCCCGCATGCCCCACCTGTCGGCAACTATCGGGAGCTGCCTGCGGCCGGGGGGGCATCTGTCTTGGGCGGTTCGGTGCAAGAACCGATCGAAGTCACCCTGGAGCACACACATCCCATTTGCGGGATCCCGCATGGTGCAAACTATGCTCGGGCTTTGGCAGAACTGGGTTTAGTGGGACCTGGTTTAGTGATGTGTACCGGGGGGCGCCCCCCCCCGTCCCATTCCACTCATCGGAATTGCCGTAACCCGAGAAGCATCAGCTACGGCTGATCTGGTTTAGTGATTCCAACCCATATTCTGGGCTTCGGGGACCAATCACTAACCGGCTCCCCTTAACCGGGGTCCTGTTTGGACGCCCGAAATGGGTAAGGAAAGAATGGGCACAGTGCCCAACAGCAAGTGTTGTCCCAAACTAACAGCGGCCGCTGTTGGGCGGGCGACCTCCTGTCTCGAATGGACACAGGCCGCGGCGGCGTGGGCAGCGAATCCTGTTTAAAACGAACAAGATCTGCTGTCGGGCATTGTACCCAGTCTTTCCGTACCCATTTCTCGGGCCGGGCGAAAGGGGGGGATAGCAAAGGGGGGGTTTGAGAATCAGCTCACGTAGCTGATTTTCCCGGCGCCTCCCGGCGCCAGGAGGCGGCCATGTATCGAGGAATGGGCCCCTCGGTGGGGCCGAAACCAGCTGCATGGAGCAGATTTCGTAACCCGCCCTTTCCCAAACCCCCCCTTTCGCCCGACCCGAATTTCGGGCGTCCGGATCCTGGCTATACCCGATGTGCAGCGGTGGGAGCGGCTGCTGCCGGCAGCGGGCCAGAGCCCCGCGACTCCTCGGGAGACACCCCCCCATCGGCGGCCACGGGCGGCAGCGAGCCGGAGCGCGGCGACTCCTCAGGACACCCCCCTCCTCCCCCTTCTCCTCCTCCCCCTTCTCCTCCTCCTCCTCCTCCTCCCCCTCCTCCTCCTCCTCGTCCTCCTCCTCCTCCTCCTCCCCTCTACTCCCCCTCCTCCTCTTCCTCCTCCTCGCCCTCCTGCTCCTCCTCCTCCTCCTCCTCCTCCTCCTCCTCCTCCTCCTCCCCCTCCTCCCCCTCCCCCTCCTCCTCCTCTTCTTCCTCCTCCTCCTCCTCCTCCTCCTCCTCCTCCTCCTCCTCCTTCTCCTCCGCTGCAGTGGCGGGCGCATGCCCCGGGGCACCCCCACGGGCGGCAGCGGTCGACAGCGGGCGGAGGCGAGCCGGCGCGTGGGGGCGAAGCCCTGGGCGAGGAGGGGGGAGAGGAGGAGGGGGAGGAAGGGGAGAGGGGAGGAGGAGGAGAAGGAGGGAGGCAGGACCAGAGGATCCGTTTTTCAGTTCTTTGTGGCTTCCAGTGCCGAACGACCTGCACGAACCGACCTGGGAAGGAAAGATGTTTTTCGTGGGCCCTGACGGGCCCGTCGAATCGTTCCGATTCAACAAGAACGAGTTTCTATATAGCGATGGGTCCTGTTATGGTGATACTTATGATATTGTTTCCAGAGCTGGATGGGTCTTGTATCTGTTAACGAGGAGGGAGGTTTTATCAGAGGCATCTATGGTAATGTTCCTGGCTTCCTTCCCCAGAGTTCAGTTTTCGGAGAAGTTTATGCGCTCCTGTCTGGCCTCACGCACCTCGAGCCAGATCAGGAAGACGACCCCGAGGGGGCCGAGTATTTGATTCACATCGATTGCGAAGCTGTGCTAGGAGGATATCGTGATCCTTGAAGGCTATTTCAGGTGCCAGTCCGCTGTCAGATGTATGGCGTGCCCTTGATCGTTCAGCAGTTCCCCAGTGGAATCTGAAAAAAGTCAAGGCCCATGCGAAAGGAGAGCTCACGGGAGTTGCCCTGCGTCACCAGCGTGGCAATGACAAAGCCGATGAGCTCGCTAAAGATGGAGCTAAACGTCATCACCCAGGGGTCATTAATGACATTAACAAGTACGAGGTGTGTCTAGCAAGCTTGGAGGAAGTAGCTTTAGGTATGGCCAATATTATCTTAGAGCTCCCGAAAGCGAAAGCTCGTTTCGGGGATTTAGCCCGCAATCCGTCCGTCCCGAGGCCGAAGGCTGTCTCCAGCGGTCGCCCTCACCGAGTGCTCTGGACTGGTTCGGCGTGGAGGTGCGTCCAATGCGCTCGCACTTTCAGTAATCAGCAACTCAAGAGCCCGTGTGCCGCTTTGACCCCCAGCCTAAGGCAGGTGGTGGAGTTAGAAGTCTCTCCCCCCACAAGTTGCATGTGTGTCGCATTGTAGAGACTAATTTACCCTTAGTGTTTTGTATGCGTTGCGGGGCCTACACTTCGGGCCTTCCCCGAAAAATCGGTGAGCACTGCAATAAAATCTTTAAGCAACAGAGGTCTGAGATTCTGAATGGCAAGTGCCCATGGCCTAAGGGCCTGCACTTGACGCGTCCCTGGCCCTTGGCTCGCCCAGAAGAGGACCCTGGCGGCGAGTGGTGGGGCAAGATGAGCTACCTCTAATTCATTGTTATTTTCCATTCACATTCTTATTTTCCCACAGCCCTTATCGATCATGGATTGGAAGGAGCAATGAGAGAGCCACTGGAAAAGGAGGAGGAGAAGGAGGAGGACGAGGAGGAGGAGTAGGAAGAGGAGGAGTAGGAAGAGGAGGAGGAGGAGGAGGCGGCAACGGCCGCCGTCCACGTGGCGACAACACGCCGCAGGGTGGCGACTTCTCGGGGCCGAAAAACCTGTATGTTCGAGTTTTTAAGCTGATGCTGCAGAAATCTTCTTTTTTGTGTTCCAAGCAGCGTCACGCGTGCGAAGAGCTCTACGAGGGTCCTGGCGGTTAACCTGGTTGACGGTTTACCGCCGGCTCCCAGTTGGCCGACCCGGCCCGGGCGGACAATGTGACGAACCACATTCGTCAGAAACGCAAGACAGAACCCCCGAGAGCAAGCATTGCTTGACTGGGGCAGAAGTTCCAATCTCGAAATGGTGAGATTCTTCAGCCCTGGGTTCCACTCACGAGCGGCGAGCGTATCCGTATCCAGGCTTATGCTGCTCCCATCGTACTTACGGACCACATCCCAGAAATAATTCCGAGCACCCCGAAAAGTGTCGAAAGAGTGTCAAAACAGTGTCGGACGAGTGTCTCCCAGGGCCCGACGCGTGAAAACCAACGAGTTTCGGTGCTCATTGGTGCTCGAAGTTCTTCGTGGTGATCAAGGCTAAAGGTAGGTTGGAACATCTCAAATCCAGGCCCCCGCGGACTGGATTCCGAGGCGCGACCCCGCGGATACGCGGTCGCTCGCACACGCTCCGCGCGGGGCATCCGCGAGAAAGCGCCCCACATCCGCGGGGTCGCGGCCCAAGGGGCCCGGCCCCCGAGGCCGCGGATACGGACACGCTGTTCGCCCTCCGCTGTGGCAATTCATGGGGGCCTCCCATACCATCTTGCTGGCTCGTGCGAATCGACGCCAATCGACGCTGAATCGACGCTACTGGACGCTAAATCGACGCCAATCGACGCTGACCGACGCTAAATCAACGCTATCTCATCGACTCCCAGACGCTAATCGACTCTCATCGGCGCTAATCGACGAAATTACCAGCGTATACCAGGTGGACGGTTTCCCCTGGGGCCGTAGGCGACCCGAGGAGGGGGAGGAGGAGGAGGAGGAGGAGGAGGAGGAGGAGGAGGAGGAGGAGGAGGAAGAGGAGGAGGAGGAGGATGAGCACCAGTGTAAAACCACGAGTCATCAACGATGTTGGAATTAAGCCTCCCTCCAAGCTCCCTCTTCATGGACCCCCACAACGGTTCATTTCGATTGAGGGAACTGCTTCGTTGGAAGACAGCCGTTTGAAGATCCTAAACCATGCCAAAACATTGTCCTCGGGATTTCAACGCCACGTATCAACCAAATTGCTGCGTCTTGACGATACGGCATCGTGCCGGAGCGCAATGTCTGGGACTTCAACACCGCGAATCCACATGACTGTTGCACCCGCATAATCCAGAATCCTTCCAAAACACCATTTCTGGCACACTGATCATGGGAATCGGTGGAACTCCTGCAAAGTTTGACAACGAATGTGCGCGGCGCTAAGGCGAGAGCCACATTTTGAAAAGGAACCGCCCTCAATCTGCAAAACTCTCGCAAATGTTCGAAACGAATGTGCGCGGCGCTAAGGCGAGAGCCACATTTTGAAAGCGACCCCGCCCTCAATCCTTGACACCCTTGCAATGTGTTTTTAAATGTGCGCAGTGCTAAGGCGAGAGCCACATTTTGGAAACCACCCGCCCTCAATCTGTGAAGCTCTTACATTTGTTTAAATGTGCGCGGCGCTGAAGCGAGAGACACATTGTGAAAACGACCCGCCCTTCATCTGTGAATCTGTGGTCACTGTTAAATCTTCAGAGTCAGAAGTGGTGAGGAAGTCTCAGGCGAGGAAGTCTCAGGCGAAACGCCCAGCCTGCCCAAAACTGGCCTCGGGATGCGACAGGGATAAATTACTTACAAGGAGAAGGAACGGAGGAGGAGGAGGTGGACAGGGAGGAGGAGGAGAAGGAGGAGGAGGAAGAGGGGGAGGAGGAGGGGGAGGAGGAGATGGAAGAGGAGGAGGAGGAAGAGGAAAAGAGGAGGAGGAGGAAAAGAGGAGTAGGACAAGGGAGGAGGAGGAGGAGGAGGAGGAGGAGGAGAGCGGAGGAGGACGGGTCGCCCAAGCCCTTCGGAGGGACCCTCAAATACCAGGCTCCCGTGACTTGCTGCCCGAGCCCTCGGTCCAGCGGCCCCCCCGCCCGAGGCCTCCCCGACGGTCACGTCCCAACTCGCGCGCGGCGCCCGCGCCGGCCGCGCCGGCGGCGCGGAGCTCGCCCGCGCCTGCCGCCGCCGCCCCGCCCGCCCGCCGCAGCAGCAGGCAGACTTAGGTCGGGCACGGCCTCCTTCAGGCGGAATTTGAACGACAACTCGTAATGGTAATTAGCCTGGCGAAGGACCCAACCATATGCAGTTGAGAGTACCGCAATTGTGAATATCTTCTTCGGTGGCGCTCCCTATGGGGCCACGAGCCGTATGAGGGGTGTGCCGAAATGCGTGGCAGTGTACACAACACGAACGAAGACGATAGGTCCGAATATGAAAGCTTGAGCGCGTGCGAGTCGGATCGCGAGCGAGTCTGATTATGAATGAATCTGCGCGCGATTGATTCTATTCGCATGAATGCGTGCATGGATACGCCCAGTGTAAATGTATGTATACGACTGTGAACAGTTTGGGTCTGCGTGACTCTCGGTACTCGTGACTCTGAGCGTCGCCTCTGCAGGGGGCTTCCCTGGGAACCCCGACGGCAGCGCCCGCGCGCCGCGACGCCCATGTCGGCACGCCACACACCTGGTGTGCGGGACGCATGCGGACGGCAGCACTGGGGCCTTCGGTGGAGCTCCCTGTGGGGCCACGAAACGTGTGAGGGGTGTGCCGAAATGGGTGTGCGGGACGCATGCGGACGGCAGCCATGGGGCCTTCGGTGGAGCTCCCTATGGGGCCACGAAACGTGTGAGGGGTGTGCCGAAATGGGTGTGCGGGACGCATGCGGAGCACTGGGGCCTTCGGCGGGGCCGCCGAAATGGGTGTGCGGGCTGGGGCCTTCGGTGGAGCTCCCTATGGGGCCACGAAACGTGTGAGGGGTGTGCCGAAATGGGTGTGCGGGACGCATGCGGACGGCAGCACTGGGGCCTTCGGTGGAGCTCCCTGTGGGGCCACGAAACGTGTGAGGGGTGTGCCGAAATGGGTGTGCGGGACGCATGGGGCGGAGCGGGGCCACCCGGTGGAGCTCCCTGGGTGGGGCGCATGCGTGGAGTGGAGGGGTGTGAGGGGTGTGCCGAAATGGGTGTGCGGGACGCATGCGGACGGCAGCACTGGGGCCTTCGGTGGAGCTCCCTGTGGGGCCACGAAACGTGTGAGGGGTGTGCCGAAATGGGTGTGCGGGACGCATGCGGACGGCAGCCATGGGGCCTTCGGTGGAGCTCCCTGTGGGGCCACGAAACGTGTGAGGGGTGTGCCGAAATGGGTGTGCGGGACGCATGCGGACGGCAGCACTGGGGCCTTCGGTGGAGCTCCCTGTGGGGCCACGAAACGTGTGAGGGGTGTGCCGAAATGGGTGTGCGGGACGCATGCGGACGGCAGCCATGGGGCCTTCGGTGGAGCTCCCTATGGGGCCACGAAACGTGTGAGGGGTGTGCCGAAATGGGTGTGCGGGACGCATGCGGACGGCAGCACTGGGGCCTTCGGTGGAGCTCCCTGTGGGGCCACGAAACGTGTGAGGGGTGTGCCGAAATGGGTGTGCGGGACGCATGCGGACGGCAGCCATGGGGCCTTCGGTGGAGCTCCCTATGGGGCCACGAGGCCGAATTTGAACGACAACTCAAAACAACATCCACACAACAAAATTCCCAAACTGGTAAAAAATAGTAAAAAACAATCGTTCCCTGACAATTGCTTGACTATTTGGGGAACATTCCTCCTGTAGAGGGGCAAGCCCGACTGAAAGGCAGACCGAGGAGGCGCGGCAGCTGCAGAAGCGAGACGGCTCCAGGCATCCGACGGCGGGCTGAGGAGCATCCTCGAGGCCTCGCGTGGCAGCTCTGGGGGCGAGCTGGGGCGACGCAGTTAAACCGTGTAATGAGGATGCGCAGTCATGTCGACGCTGTGGGGGCGGGGCGCGGACAGCGAAAGCGGCCAGAGATCGGCTGAAGGGAAAAGATGCGAGGGCACCCTTAGGAAGGTTGGCCATCCTTACTATGCGGGCTGACTGTAAATGAGGGGGGGGGAGGAAAGGTGCCGCTTTTGGACCCCAGAGGCCCTCTCTGGGCCCCAGAGAACCCCTGCAGAGGACCCCCAGGGCCCCTTTTCGGCAGCCCTCGCTCCCCCGCCCCCAACGCATCACCCCCCAGTGTATCGCCGCCCAAAACTTGAAACCTGATTTGCGCGGGATCCACGTCGGATGTGCGTCGCGTTCACGTCAGGCTGCTCTGGGTTTTGAGCAGGAGCCGACCGTCCCGGCATTCCTATGGTCCTACCACGAAGTGATTTTAGAACCCAAAAATGTTCTAAGAGCACAATCAGTGCTCTTAGAACAGAGCCCCGATGTGTGCAGGGGCCCTGGGACACACAAATAAATACACACAAATAGCAGGATGCCCCATATTCCCCAATCAGAGCTTGCCTCTGTAGGGGTCCTAGCGGATTCGTATGGTTAGCTTAGGTTTGCCGCCGATTTTCGCCACACGCCCGGGTGCCCAGGGGTGCCCGGGTGCCCGGGTGCCCGGGTGCCCGGGTGCCTGGGCGTGCCCGGGGGTGCCCGGGTGCCAGGAGATGCCCTGGGGTGCCCGGAGATGCCCGGGTGCCCGGGTGCCCGGGGACCCGGGTGCTCTATCGCCCTCTATAGCCCTAGAGTCACATAGCCCTATAGCCCTATAGCCCTATAGCCACATAGACCAACAGCCCTATCATATAGCTATAGCCCTATAGCCCTATATATACACACTTATAGCCCTATAGCCCTATAGCCCCATAGCCCTACAGCCCTATAGCCTTATAGCCCTATAGCCCAATATCCCAATAGCCCAATAAGAAAACCCAATAGCACAATAGCCCAATAGCCCATATAGCCCTAGAGCCCTGGAGCCCTGTAGCCCTGTGGCCCTATAACCCTACAGCCCTGAAAAGATTATGATTGGGGCTTTTCTCCGGTATCATTTTCCAATATGTTCTGGGTTTCTGTCTCCCCCCCATGCACGTCCCAACTGTTCCTATATTTTCCTGGGGAATCGACGATTAATTGCGTCTGTGTGTCTTTTCCCCTCCTGATCCGGCGTGATGGCCTGAGCCCCCGGTGTCTTTTTCTCGACTTCGGCATCCAGGCGTCGTTTGTGGGCCCCGGGGCCGCTGGAGGGCCGGGGAGGTCGAACAGCCACCCATGGAAGGTGTCGAGGCCTGTGGGTGTCGAGGGCCGACTTGAGCACATCGCAAGATGGCTGGTGTTGAGCTCTAGAGACAACCAGAGCCGATGAAGACGGGCGACAACCCAAGAACAAAAACCGACGGAGGTCATAATGCGTGGACAGGAACCAGGCTCTGGGGACTTAAGCTAGAGAAAGACTTTTTCCGTCAGCGGCGAGGCGGCGAACTCCGCTCCAGCGAGAAGCTAGACAGGTAGATAGGGGCACAAACTGGCGAATGGGCCGGCGAGCAAAGAGGGAAAGGGGGGACGGCCGAGAGGAAGAAGGGGCGCTCAGACGCCGAAGAGTTCGAGGATGAGCAGCCGGGGGGGCAGCAGCAGCAGCAAACCAGAGAAACACACAACGCCAGAATGCACAAACTTTCAGAGCTCCGCACGATTTTCTCGGATCGGCGCAGGACACCCGTGGCGTCGACCCTGGCGCCGCAACTGGCGCGGTCCGCGCGCCAGGAAGCGGGGTCCAGCGCCGATCCCAGAAATCCGCACGGACCTGCGAACAAAAATCATCCTGGCGAAGGGCCCAACCATATGCAATTCTGAATCTGGCCGTTGTGGGTATCGCCTTCGGCGGGTCTCCTCATGGGGCCACGGAGCGTGTAAAGGGTGTGCCGAAATGAGGCGGGGACGCATGCGGCCGCAACCATTGGAACCTTCGGTGGCGCTGCCACGGACCGTGTGATGGGTGTGCCGAAATTGATCGGGGCCGCCATGCAAACGTCGCCACTGGGGCCTTGGGTGGAGCTCCTCATGGGGCCACGAAGCGCGGGAGGGGTGAGCCGAAATGGGCGGGGGGGGGGGGGCGCGTGCGAACGTCGCCACTGGGGCATTCGCTGGAGCTCCCCGTGGAGCCACGAAACGCCTGAGAGGTCTGCCGAAACGGGCGGGGGGGAAACGCACGTGGTCATAGCCACTGGGGCCTGCGGTGGAGCTCCATATGGGGACACGATGCGCCGCACTGGGTGGCGCGGAACGCATGTGTGAAGGGGCCCCAGGACACACAAATAAATACACACAAATAAACCTGCTCCCTATATTTTCCCATATTTTCTGGGTTTCTGTCTCCCCCCCACTTTCCATATTTTCTGGGGAATCGAAGATTAATTGTGTCTGTGTGCTTTTTCCCTCCTGAATGTGGTCGCAGCCACTGTGGCCTTCGGCGGGGATCCCACAGGTGGCCACGAGACGTGGCGCCGGGTGGCGCGGGGCGCAGGTGGTCACATCCCCTGGGGCCTTCGGAGGAGCTCTTCTGTGGGGCCACGAAACGCAGTCTTGGGTGGCGCGGGGCGCATGTGGTCCCATCCCACCAGCCAATTCGAGCAACATCGATGACCTTGTCTTCGAAAACCGAGCGGTGCTGTGGCGCCAGGACCCCCCCAGGAGGCCCCAGCAAGACCCAGGAGTCCACTAGGAAGTCCAAGGAAGGCCGCAGGGTCCACAGAGCGTCGCGGGCACCGAATGCCCAAAGGGGCGCCATAACACCGGCCGATTCGGGCAAAATCGGACACCAGTTCTTCCAAAATCGAGCGATGTTATGGCGCCGACACACCCCAGGAGGCCCCAGCAAGCTCCAGAAGCCCACCAGGAAGTCCCAGGAAGGCAGCAGGGTCCACAGCGCGTCGCACGCACCGAAAGCCCAAGGGGCGCCATAACAGCATAACACCGCCCGATTCGGGAAAAATCGGACACCAGTTCTTCCAAAAGCGAGCGGTGTAATGGCGCTGAGGCCCCCCCCCAGGAGGGCCGAACGATCGTTAGGGGGGCTGAAACCTCTTCATCATCCTCCTCATCTTGCTCATCAACTTCCTTCTCGTCCCCCTCTTCGTCGTCCGCCTCCTGCTACACCTACTCCTCCTCCTCCAACTCACCTATGTGGCCACGAGACGTGGTAGTGGGTGGCACCGGACGCATGTGGTCACAGCCCATGGGGCCCTCGGTGGGGCTCCCCATGGGGCCACGAGGAGCCGTACTGGGTGGCGCGAGACGCGTGTGGTCACAGCCACTGGGGCCTGCGGTGGAGCTGACTATGGGGCCACGAAGCGCCGTACTGGGTGGCGCGGGGCGTGGTCGCAGCCACTGGAGCTTTCGGTGGAGCTTCTACGGGGCCACGAAGCGCCGTACCGGGTGGCGAGGGAAGCATGTGGCCGCAGCCACTTGGGCTTTAGGTGGAGCTCCCTGTGGGGCCACGAAACGCCTCACGAGCTGGCGCGGGACACATGCGGCAGAGCCACTGAGGCTTTCGGTGGAGTTTCCTCCAGGGGCCACGAGACGCAGTAATCATTGGGTGGCGCGGGGCGCGTGTGGTCACAGCCACTGGGGCCTTCGGAGGAGCTCCTATCCTATGGGGCCACGGAACGCCGTACTGGGTGGCGCGGAACGCATGTGTTCACAGCCACTGGAGCTTTCGGTGGAACACCCGATGGGACCACGGAGCGCCGTACTGGGCGGCGCGTCACGCGTGTGGTCACAGCCGCTGGAGCCTTCCGAGGAGCTCCCCGTGGGGCCACGAAGCGCCGTACTGGGTGGCGCGGGACGGATGTGGCCACAGCCATTGGGGCCCTCGGTGGCCCCTATGAGGCCACGAGGCGAAGCGCTGTACTGGGTGCCTGACATGGTGGACATGCGGCGGCAAAGGCAGGGAGGGAGGACAGGGAGGAGGAAGGAGGAGAGCAGACGCGGGGCGCTGTCTCTCCAAGACGAGGGCCCAACCCAACAGGACGGCTGGAAATAGGTGTTTGTGCGACTGTGTGCTCCTCGACACACACGGGAGAGACGCCTTGCCCGGCAGGGTCGAGCAGCGATCAGTGTGCCGCGGCTCTGGCGAGCGCGAGAACCGGTCCGGCGGCACAGGAGCGCTGGACAGCGACTGATGCACTGCAAGAAGAGGCCATCGCTCGGACGTCCATTCCCTGTTTTTTTTTCGGTTTCGTGCGTGGTTTTTCGCCAAATGATCAAGGATGCTCCTCGATGGTCCTCGCCAAAGAAAAATGCACACGTCCGAGCGATGCCAAGATTCAGAAGGGCAGAAGAAAGATTCGGGCGATCCAAAAAGGGTGTCCAGCTGGAAGGGGCTGGTGCAACAGATTTGGGGCAACTGTGTTGCAAAGGTAATGCTCCAGAGGATTGCATTGCACGGCGTACTGCACGCGAACATCCAGCAATGCATCTGCGCCCTGGAGTGTGTGTCGCACGCCCCAAATGTATTGCCACCCCACAAATCTGTTGCACCAAATCTCTTGCATTCAGTCGGGCGTGTCCCCCTTCAGGGGGATTTTGGCAGAAAAATCAAAAACAAAAACTCCAAACATAGGGTCATAAATACTCAAAAAAACCTGATTATTTTTTGACTAGTTTTGAATATTCCCCCTGTGGAAGGACAGGCCCGACTTAACTCTTGTACCACTCCCTTGTCGCCGGACCCCCTTTTTTGGGTCAACCCGAAAGGAGAGGCAGGGCGGCCGCGGATAGGTGGGGGGCAAAATCGCAAGGAGTCTTAGGTCGGGCGTGTCCTCCTGCAGGGCGATCTTGGATGCTAAATCACAACTTTTTTATTTTTCCATTACAAATCACGACAAACCGCAAATCACAATCACAGTTTGGACGAACATCGTCCCCCGACTGCTTTTTCTCTATTTTTGAATTTTCCTCCTGTAGAGGGACGCGCCGGACTTAAATAGAGTCGTACGGTAGGTCCATGCGGCGTCGGCACGCGCAAAGAATTTTTGACACCGCGTCGATCGTTCAACCTTGAATCGATCGCGGCCCCGATCGTTCAAGGTTGAATTCCGCCGGGTCTAAAGGCGTTATACCGTGTCCATCGTTGCTGCCGCGCCGCGGACTTCAACCTCGAACGCAATCGCCGGCGTCCCCTGAGATCCACCGTTGCCCCCAAAAAAGCAACATCGCAAAAAATCACGCCCGGAGCCCCCGACCCCACCTGCCTGCGTCGTTTTTCGAGCCGGATCGCTCTGTGAGGGCCCTGCAGGGCCCGCGATTGAGCGAAAGCGCCTGTTGTGAAAGAATTGTAACGCCAGGATCGGGAATGGACAGACCTCCCTTTAGTAAAACGTGGTTTAGTGAAAACGACCCGAGGCCCAAACCTTGCGGGCACAAGCCTGGAACATAACGGCCGCGGCGCCCTCTCGAGAGCCGAAAACGGACAATTTACTAATCGACGTGTCACTGTTGGGGGTTCTGTCCGCCCCCGACAAGATCTCGGGGTCGCCAACGCGCCAACGCCGCGCGAACCTGCCGTAACCGCTGCACCTCGGGCTCGCTCGCCGGGACCCGCGGAGAGCCGGTGATGCTTGGCTCAGGTCGGGCACGTCCCCCTACAGGCAGAGTTTTTGAAGGGCACATAAAAAAATCGAAACAGAATCCAAAGTGGTCAGCAGCTGCTCGAAAAATAGCCCCCAGGCTTTTTTCTTGCTATGTTTGAAGAATCCCCCTCGGCCGGCAGAGGAGGAGGAGGAGGAGGAGGAGGAGGAGCAGGAGGAGCAGGAGGAGGAGGAGGAAGAGGGAGGAGGAGGAGGAGGAGGAGAGGAGGAGGAGGGAGGGATGAGGAGGAGGAGGAGGAGAAGGAAGCGGAGGAGGAGGAGGAGGAGGAGGAGGAGGAGGAGGAGGAGGCGGAGGAGGTGGAGGGAGGAGGAGGAGGAGGAGAGGAGGAGGAGGAGGAGAAGAGGCGGAGGAGGAGGAGGAGGAGGGGAGGAGGAGGAGAGGAGGAGGAGGAGGAGGAGGGAGGAGGAGGAGGAGGAGGAGGAGGAGGAGGAGGAGGAGGAGGAGGAAGAGGAGGAGGAGGAGGAGGAGGAGGAGGAGGAGGAGGAGGAGAGGAGGAGGAGGAGGAGGAGGAGGAGGAGGAGGGAGGAGGAGGAGGAGGAGGAGGAGGAGGAGGAGGGAGGGGGGGGCGGAGGAGGTGGAGGGGCAGGCCCGACTTAGAATGCTCGGCACGGAGCCCCCCTTCGTGAGGCTCCTCCGGGCCCCGCGCCCGTGCCCTCTGGCCTGCCCGTGGGGGCGTCCGGCGACGGGGGCGGCGCAGAAGGGTGCTCCGAGGCCCTCTCGCAGACTGGCAGCGGCCAATTCGCTAATCGACGCGGAGGACGAGGAGGGGGAGGAGGACGAGGAGGGAGACGAGGAGGAGGACAAGACAAGACAAGACATCGCAATGGAGCTCTAAATCGATAATGAATCGCAAAATCGCTGAGCTCTGCGCGCTGCGGACAAGGAGGAGGAGGAGGACGAGGAGGCGGCGCAGAATGGTGCTCCTTGGGCGTGGTCTAATGGGGGGGTCACAAATCGGGGGGTCAGAAAAGGTCCCCTTTCGTACCCCTTTCGGGCCCCTCCAGAGCTCCAGGGGGCTCGTTTAGGTACCATTCGGGTACCTTTTCGGACCACGCTCGCCGCCCCCCCCATTTATGATCCCCCATTACGCAGCGCCCAAGCTCCGAGGCCCTCCCGCAAACCGGCAACGGCCAATTCGCTAATCGACGCGTCAGAGCACAATCGAACTCGATTGGAGAGGACACGCGAAAGGACACACGACCCTTCCGAGAAACCCGCGCGGACCTTCGAGTTGTTATGTTTATGCCACTTTCTGTTCCCCTAAAGAGGGGGGCGTCCAAGAGAGGGGGGGGGATAGACACAGAGTCGGACTTGACTGGGGAGGACACGCGAGAGGGCACAAGACCCTTCCGAAGGCCACGTTGCCACAGAAATGCAGGAGGCACGGGTCGCAAGACACAGGGCACGAGGTTACCCTTGAGCTGGCAGGGTCGGTCGACCTACTAATCCGGGCCGCCTGTAGGAGGTCTGTCAACCAACTAGATTTTCCCCACGGTGTGGGCAGCCAAACTCCGACCCCTCCCTGGGCAAGCTCTTCCTCCTGGCCCCGCGCCTGGCGATGGCCCGTGGGGCCCGAAGTGCCACTGCACCGGCCTTGCAGACATGCTGCGGCGGATTTCTGCGTGGATTTCTGCCCGAAACGGCGCGCGAAAAGCGAAGTGAATTTCGCGTGGACTCGTTTTGGTCTTCATGCCTGGCCAAGCAAAAATCCGCAGGACATTCACTTCGAAATCCGGAACGCAATTCTCCAGGACACTCCGGGTCCATCCCATCGTTCTCTGAACGAACTAGGCTCTGCGACGTTGGCGCCATGACACGTGCGCGGACGAGAGGTGGGATCAGGGGACGCACTGGAAAAAAAAAAGAAGAGCGGGCCATGATAACCAGCGGGACGGCCTTGCCCCGGTCATAGGAGAACGAACAATGACATAAACATAAAAACTCGGAGGTCCGCGCATATTTCTTGGATCGGCGCTGGACCCCCTCTTTGGCGCGCGGAGCGCGCCAGGGGCGGCGCCGGAGGCGCCGCCAGGGGGGTCCAGCGCCGATCCGAGAAATCCGCGCGGACCTCCGAGTTTTTATGTTTACGTCATTGTTCGTCCCCCTAGGTCATGATATCCGCCCACCCCTGGCCAACACCCCTCGCTTGGGGCGCCCCCGCACTCTTGCCCGTGGCAGCCCCTGCCCCCCCCCCCCCTCCCGGCAGCAACCAGGAAGCGGTGCATGCCACTGCTGGTGAGAAAACGGGGGAGCGGTTATCGTTCTCACGCCTTCAGCTTTTTCTCCATAGCGTGGGCAGCCAAACTCCGACCCCTCCCTGCGAGAGTTCTTCCTCCTGGCCCCCGGCGCCTGGCGATGGCCCGTGGGGCCCGGAATGTCATTGCAGCAGCCTTGCAGACGTGCTGCAGCTGATTTCTGCGTGGATTTCTGCGTGGATGTCTGCCCGAAACGGCGAGCGAAAAGCGAAGTGAACTTCGCGTGGATTATTTTTGGTCTTCATTCCTGGCCAACAAAAACACGCACGAAATTCACCTCGAAATCGGGAACGGAATTCTCCAGGACACTCCGGGCCCACCCTAATTATCGTTTTCCGAACGACATCCGCTCTGCGATGTTGGCGCGATGACCGGTGGGGCCGGAGATGGGAGGAAACGTGGGCAGAAAAAAAATAAACATTGACCACCTACCAGACCACCCCAACCCAACCCGAAGACCCGAATTTGACCCGAATTTCGGGTTGGGGGGGGTACGGGTTCCATGTGTTTTTTCACTGTTCCCCGACCCCCCCCAACTGGAAATGGAGGGCAAATTGAAGCCTTCGGGTTGGGTTGGGGTGGTTTGGTGAGTGGTGAAACATGGGAACGATACCGCCACTCCTCGGACCTTCCCAGGGCCCAGGGCGCGTTCTGACCAGGGTTCCGCGGCGCACCCAGCCGCGGCAACGAGGGCACTCCACGAATGGGAGGGCAGCGGCATCCTTGTCGTCGCTTCCGTCTGTGAGGCTAGAGAGCGCCTCACGGCTGCCTTGGGTCGTCCCCTTGCACCCAGCAGCGCGTCCAGTGTCGCGCAAAACCACCGGCTGCACCTCCCTCGCACGGGGTCCGTGGGCGCTGCTGGGCGCTACTCGGCGCCATTGTTTGCCAGTGGGCGCTATGCAGTCGATGCAGAACGAGCGCAAGCCACGAGCGGCGAACGTACCCAGTTTCCACGCCCTCGCTGTCTACCAGCCTGGAACATATCCCCATCCCTATGCTGGGCACCTCCTCATCACGATGCCAATCTTAGGGATTCCCTCTTTTTTTTGAGGGCGAATCCCTAAGATTGTCATCGCCTTTTGGCGTGTCAACCTTAGGGATAGGGATACGTTCGAGGCTGGTAAGACTCCTGGACGCGATCCCCCGCAGATGCACGGTGGCGCGGACGCGTCCCGAGCAGGGCAGCCGCGAAAGACGCCCCGCGCAGCCGCGGGTACGGATGTGTCCTCCGCCCACGAAGAAGCTCCCGTGACCCACCTGAAGGGGCCCTGGGGACACACGAATAAACAGACAAAAATAGCACGATTCCCCATATCTCTTGTATATGTTCTAGGTTGTCTTCCCCCCACTTCCCATATTTTCTGAGGGGATCGACGATTCATTGTGTCTGCGTCTTTTTGAAGCATCGAGCACGCCACGACGCCCGAGGACCTGGGGGCCGGCGGCAGCGGAGAAACCAAAAGGCACAGATACCGCTGCTCCCCGAACCTCTCCATAGGGTGCGCCCCGACCAGAATCTCGAGGCGAATCCAAGCGATGGCCTTACAGGAGGCTCCAAGAGGCGGGGAAAACGAGGCAGGGATAGCGGTGTCGGCGGTATGGGTACCTTAGCCAGGAAAAGGTGCCGATACCGCCGATACTCAGAGGAGGAAACCTCCCCAGAGGAGGCATCCTCCTCGGAATCCTTCGGGGATCTACTGACAGGGATCAATCCAGACCCGGGTCAGTCAGGATCTGCAGGATCCGCAAAGTCCTGCTTGGTCCTGCACCCAAGCCCACGTCAGTGCAACCCTGGCTCTGCAGGATCCTGCAAGATCCAGCGCTATGACTGACCCCCGTTTTCACTGACCCCCGTCCCTCAAGCCCCGAATGCCCCTCTGAGTCGCGGGCGCGCAAGCATAGATGAGCGATCCATGGATTTGGCGCGCGGTCGCCTAATCCATGGATCGGGGGAGGTGCCCTCCCCAAAATACGGCAGGTGCTGCCTCGCTCGGCGGCGGAAATCCCCGATTTCCAATGGGAACGGGACCCGTCGCTAATTCACGCCCCCTTGATCCATGTTTGCGATCGCCTTAGCACTGACCCCCGCCCCTTGAGCTCAGAACCCCCCTCTGAGGTTATGTTGCTCCCATCGAACCTTAAAAACCACGTCCCAGAAA
>CAUYUJ010001658.1:505000-565838 GCA_963575745.1 Prorocentrum cordatum
GATGCTCGGACCACATCTGCTCGGACCCCATCTGGGAGGCCTGGAGAAGACGCGAGTGCATAACCCTCGAGACCGAGGTGTGGGGGCGAAGGCAAAGTCTGGCAGGGACCGACCGTCCCGGCATCCCTAAGAGGTTTACACGTATTCGTCTCAGGACCAAACATGTTCGAGGAACAAACCATTTTCTAGAACACAAGCCCGCTGTCTTAGTTCTAAGACGATAAACCCGTTTGTATCTAACCAGAGCGTCTCAGCCTTAAATACTCGACGAACATCCCGTGCAAACCACAAAAGGTTCTACGCCAATTTTCTGGTGTGGGCCCATATAGAGACCTCCTAGATGGGACCGGAGTGGATAGGGGTCGAAGGATCGTGCCGCATCACCGATACATCGGTGATGCACCAGCAATGCATCGTCGACGTCGGCGATGCATCGGCGACGTCGACGTGAAGCGGATCAGGCTGTACATCTCGGGTCGGGCGAAAGGGGGGGATAGCAAAGGGGGGGTTTGAGAATCAGCTCACGTAGCTGATTTTCCCGGCGCCTCCTGGCGCCGGGAGGCGCCCATGTATCGAGGAATGGGCCCCTCGGTGAGGCCAAAAAACCAGCTGCATGCAGCAACTTTCGTAACCCCCCCTTTCCCAATCCCCTCCTTTCGTCCGGCCCGAACATCAGGCCGCATCGGCGATGCATCGGCGATGCGGCGTGATCCTCCGACCCCATTTGCTCCGACCCCATTTGGCGGCGCGCACAAGGGGGTGGGGGGAGGGCTTCTTAGAAGCGGGCTGCTTCTTAGAAGGCGGCGGCCGTACATCTACAGATAAGGCCCGCGCCTTCTAAGAAGCAGGGGTGCTTCTAAGAAGCCCTCCCCCCTCCCCCCACCCCCCTCTGCGCGTGGCTGACCCATCTGGGAGGCCTGGAGATGGTGGCGAGACCGGGGCCGTGCGGTCGCTGTCCTGGCCCGTGCCCTCCTGGCCCGCCTAGGCCTTCTGAAGCTTCCAGAAGGGCCTCCACAGGCCTTCGAGCCCTGAGAGCATGGCGCTGCACTGGTTTTTCACGGCGGGCAGTTGCGCACACTTCGGGCCCTGGGGCCCTCACAGATCGAGCCGGCCCGAAGCATGGCGCAGAAAGATGGGGTGCGGGGATCCGGTCGTGATGTTTAGCGATGTTGCAGTTTTTTCGCGACGTCGGATCTCATGGAAGACCTCCCACGATCTCTGGGGACCTCCTGAGGGGGGCGAGCCGAGCATATAAACTGATCTTGGCCAAGACCATCCTGGGACAAGGTTCGGTGCGTATGCACTCCTGGCTCGGCCAGGAACGGACCCACCGAAACCCGCTTACTGGGGGGGAGGACGAGGAGGAGAAGGAGGAGGAAGAGGAGGCGGAGGAGGGGGAGGAGGAGGAGGAGGAGGAGGAGGAGGAGGAGGAGGAGGAGGAGGAGGAGAGGAGGAGGCAGAGGGGGGGGGGAGGAGGAGGAGGAGGAGGCGGAGGCGGAGGCGGAGGAGGCTGATGAGGAGGAGGAGGAGGAGGAGGTGGAGGCTGAGGAGGCGGAGGAAACGAAGGAGGCGGAGGAGGATGCGGCTTTTCCCCCTCCACTGGGGTCGCAAATCCCGTTAGAGGGGCAGGGCAAGGGGAGGGGGGCGGGGGCACGGGCTCGTCAACTCGCCCCCAGGGCCCTCGGAGAAGGCAAGTCCAACCTTTGCGGAGGTTGCACCAGGAGGGCTCCGACACTCCAGGGAGGCCTCAACAGCAACCCGGGCAGCCTCAAGACAGCGCACGGCGTCGCAACAGGGCCCTGAAAGAGCAGCAATCAACACGTGATAATGTTCCGATCGCTTAGGTGCGGTGCTCGCGTTCTCTGGGACGCATAGAGACATGGAAAACTCTACATGTTCTCCTTGAAAAGCTCTACATGCATGTTGTAATTTATCGTTTCCCGAGCGGTGTGGCCAGAAAGCGCCCGCCACGACGCACATACGGTACGTGCGTGCAGCGTCGGCGCGCGCAAAGGTTTCTAGCACTTTGGGTTCCAACGTGGGTCTGTTAATATAGAGGGTGCAATGCAACAAACGTTGCAACACATATTCTGCGTATCTGTGCATATGCGGTCTGGCAAATCGGGGTGGCATCATCGCGACGCCAACGGGCGTCGCGGACTCGAGCCTTTGGCCTGGAAGCACGAAGCGCACGATTACCCAGATCATGAAGTTCTGCAACCAGTCACTGTGCTCTGGGGGTGCGCGGACACGCAAAACACTGTTCAAGTAATCGTTAGCTGGCGCCCGCCTCGAACTCATGCCATCCCCCGCCTTTTCCAAATATCCCTTCGCTGCGGCCCCACCCTCCTCATGCCCCTCCGATTGCCCCGGTCCTCATCATGCCCTTCATCTACACTGCCCCCCCCCATGTGTCAATTCACGTCGTTCCTCGTCGTCCTCCTGCGCCGGATTCGTTCCCCCATCGTCCACATGCCTGCCCTCCTCCCATCCTCTACGCCCTAGTGCACATCATGCCCCCAATTTCTGCCCTCCCCCACCTCCCTCGCCCTCGTGATGCTGACGCCGATGATGCAAATCCTCCTGGGCTCTCTTCCTCCGCTCTCGTCCAGTCCCGTTCATCCTTGGCCCCTCGGCCACCCCTCCTATCGAACCCCTTCCTTCCCACAGCCCACCATCCCCACCCCCCCGCGCCTATGCATGCCCAGACCGCGGCCCCCTCCTGGACCAGCCTGGAGACCCGCGGAAACTCCCGCCCAGTGACCACTCCAGCAAGAGGCGCGCAACAAATGCACAGTTGGAGACACGAACTGTGCATTTCGACCGCGCACGACGCCGCCCCTGGACCAGCCGGAAGAGAAACGCGAAAGTTCCCGCCCATTCAACACCACCCGCGAGGGGCACACTCCAAATACACAGATGGGAACGAGATCTGTGTACACAGATCACACCACGATCTGTGTAAACAGCGGGCCCACACACGAAAATACACAGTTGAAGACACAAACTGTGTACACAGATCACACCTTGATCTGTGTATTTCGAAAAAGGTGAACGCTCGCCACCTCGAAGGCGCCCCGACTTTGCCAACCCAGAACCGGGGTCGACATGCCCAGCTGGGGGGGGATGCAAATACACACTTCCCCGGCCCAGGGCGCCCCCGAGAGAACCGCAAATGCACGCTCCCCTGGCCCAGGGCGGCCGCGGTGCAACGCGGCGCCAAAGCGGCCCCCAACGGCCCGAAGACGTCCCAAAAAGGCCTCGAAGGACCCCAAAGAATGCCGCGCAGCAGTGCGAAAACACGAGAGATGTCACATGTCAAGGACCTCTTAACAGTCAAAGCTCCACGCGTCGCCATATAGATCACTGCTCTGGCAAGGGGGGCGGACCTTGCCGCAGGCACCTATAATTTACATGTTAGCGATGCGACTGTGCTCGGCGGTTGTGCCGCCCGCATTTTGGGTGCGCCCCGAAATCTCGCATTGGCAATCCCCTCTGTTTGGTTGCGCCGCTGTGCTCGGATATCGAAAAAAACATTTACCGCTGACGCGGGCACGCGGCGCCAGGGACTTCACTTTTCGAACAAGGAGGGTGGGTGAGGTAGGACGACGGATGGTGGAGCAGGGAGGCAAAGAGGAACGAGGAATAATGAGGGAGGTGGGAAGGGGCTCTCCCCCGCCAGAGCCGCGGACGCTTTCGACACCATCTGGGGGAGGGAGGAAAGGAAGGGGAACGGAGCAAGGGCGAGGACGACGACGGGAAGCAAAGTGTCCTGGGTCCGCATATAGCCATATGTCTGCGATTCGGGTGCGCGCGCTTTCTTCGAGGCACTTCAAGCCAGACCCATACTGAATTCACTAATTCCTCAAAACTGTGTAAACACTCTGTCCTCTGTTCCCTCTCCTATACAACGGCCTCATAACAGAGGGGCAGTGTATTCCAACTAGCACTGCGTCGATCGTTCAAACTTGAAACGATCGCGGCCTCGATCATTCAAAGTTGAATTCCGTCGGATCATGTGGCGTTCCCGTGCCCCTCAGTGCTTCCGCGTCGTTCTACCATGCGGAATTTAACCTTGAACGTCTTCGCTGGCGTCGCTGGCGCGCCATTGCCTGCAGTACCAGAAGATTCCTCGGTGCGCGCGTCGCCCCTAGGTGGGCGACGCACACACAGTATCAGCATGCTGGGGCGACGCCGATTCTCGCCTTTTCGGGGGTCTGCGAACCAAAAACAGCCCGAGAGGGCCCCCAGGCTGGCCCAAGAAGACCCCCGAAAAGACCTGGAGACGGCCCGGGAGGGCCCCAGGACGGCCCAGGAAGCCCCAAAGGTAGGAACTCAAACACCCAAGAGGACCAAGTATACCCCAAAAAGAGCCCACGAGGGGGAACCCGCAGTACCCTCCGGGAGCCCTTCCCTACAACCCAGACACCCTCGGGCAATGAAAAAAAAACACGGGAGGTTTTTCCTAATCTTCGGCCTCTGGAGGCTCTTACTGGCCCTCGGGACCGTCAAAACGACTCAGGATGGAAAACTTGTCCAGGGGTATGGCTCGAGACCTCTGAGGGTGGAACTTCAGGGGGGGAACAAAAACATGACGTCTGGTGTGTGCGAAGATGCCCCCCCCAAACCCCCAACATGGCACCAAGATCGGGTCGGGCGAAAGGGGGGGATAGCAAAGGGGGGGTTTGAGAATCAGCTCACGTAGCTGATTTTCCCGGCGCCTCCCGGCGCCGGGAGGCGCCCATGCATCGAGGAATGGGCCCCTCGGTGAGGCCGAAACCAGCTGCATGCAGCAAATCTCGTACCCCCCCCCTTCCCAATCCCCCCCTTTCGCCCGACCCGACAAACCCCCAACATGGCAACAAGAGGCCCCCAACGAGCCCCCTGGCACAAGACTGGAGACTTCGACGGCCGACGGGGCGCCGGAGGTCGACCGCCCGGGGGGCCTCAGGTCGGGCTTGGGGGGACCTCAGTGAAGGGGCCCTGGGACACACAAATAAGTACACACTCATAAAACTATTCTCCCATATGTTCATATATGTTATGTTTTTTTGTGTCTTTCCCCCCATTTTCCAAATTTTCCCATATTTTCCTGGGGGTCGACGATTCATTGTGTCTGTGTTTTTTCCCCTCCTGACTCAGGTCTGGCGAGACCAACCTTGTCCAGCGAACCCGTCTGGCAGCCTCCGATCTGTGCTGTGGCTACCCTGGCCCGCGTCCGCCCACAGCAGGCTGCGCCCGAGGCCCTGCCCGGGCTCCAGCGCACTCGAGGCCCGGTCGTGCTGCCCGGTGGCCACCAGTCGTCCTCGCCGCCGGCTCTCTCCTGGGCGCCACCCCGAGAGCACAGCGCGCCTGCCCGCAGCGACCTGCCGCCCAGCTCGGCCTCGTCGACTCAGACGCCCCCCGACGGCAGCTCCGGCGTGCTCATGGCCCAGTAGTACTGCATGGCGGCCGCCTCGGTCGCGCCCTGGATGTCCTTCAGCGGGTCGGGCTCGCCCCCGACCACCTTGAGGACGAGAACTGCGCACATACACCGGTCCTGCCCATGCTCGTCATGAGCCCAGGGTTGGTGCACACGCCCTCTTGGACAGTCCAAAGGGCACAACTATCGGCGGCGCGACCGGCGGGGAAGTGCGAAGGGGAGGGCAGTCTCAGAAGGCTCGGAAGTCCCCCGGCCTTCTGAGAAGTTACTAGGCCTTCCCCGAAGACGCAACAAAAATTCTCAGAGGGAGCGAGGACTTCTGAGAAGTCCCGCCGCCCTCTGAGAAGGCCCTCTCCCTCTCGATTCCCCCCCTCGCTCGCCGCCGAACCTGCGCACTGGTCCCGCGCCCAGGACGGGCCTGGCAAGCATCGGCCCATGTGCTCAGTCCCCGTCGCCTGATCCTCAGCACCACCTGCGACGTCGTGGTCCTCCGCAGCCTCCTCCGCCCGAGGCCCAGGCAACTTCTCGCCCGTGATCATCTCCTGGGGCGCCGGAGGGTACACCAATACCGTGGAGGCGCGCAACAAGAATCAAATGCTCTTCGCCAAGGTAACCTCGGTTGCTTCGATCCTCGCGCTGCGCGGTGACGCCCCGCGGCCGCTGAGAAACTGCTGCGTTCAGGGTGCTCCGCGTGTCCCCTCAGGTGTACCTCGCGCGCGGGTTTTTGTCCAGGGTTCTTGCGATCGCGCCCGCACTGCACTGCTTGCTGATGTGGGGGGGGGGGCGTACGTCCAACACGAACGTGTGGACAGCCACACGGCGTCCAGAGCATACCTCACGTGCTATTGTCATCATGGTTCTTAGCATTACTATTCGTATCGTTTTATGTACGTTTCGTATTTTTGTTATGCTATCATACTGTTATTCTATGTCATCTTATTGACATCATTATTGTTATGCTTCTTCTGAAAAATCTATTATTAAAGCAGCTATGCCCAGGCGGTATGGCCAGACAGCGCCTGCCACCTGGCACGCGCTGCCAGGTCTGTGAGCGCACGTGTCGCCCCTCGAGAGCCCGGAGCACCTTCTATTCGGGGGGAGGGCTCGGGGTGACATCCGGATGGACTCTCTCGGGCGTTGGCAACACTGGGTCGAGTGGGACCTGGCTTAGTGATGTGTACTTCGGGGGCGGCCAAAGAGTTGAGCAGGGACCGACCGTCCTAACATTCCTGTAATCCTACCACGAAGTGTTCTTACAACCCAGAAGCGTTCTTAAAACAGTTCTGATAACATAAACCCGATGTGTTAAAACAAGACAGTTCCAGCCAAACGTGTTCTGATAACATCTCGTGGAAACCACAAAAAAGGTTCTTAGACCATTGTTTGGTGGGCCTACAGGCACGCCGGGACGCTCCGCCACTGCTTGAAAGACGGGGGCGTCCAAGAAGGGGGGGGGCGCACATCATGGCCGGCGGCATGCGCGCGGCCCACGGGAGGACCAGGGACGCATCGAGATAAGAAGACGCGCCGCGACGCCTGGGGACATATCGTGACCCTCGCCATGAGATCCCACCCCCCCCTGGTCATCACCCCCCCTCTCTGCCGCCCCCCGCATTCTGGGGGACGCCCGCCCCGCCCCGCCACGAAGACGAATCCGTCTGGTGGTTCGCCTGTTGCAGCTCCGGGCCTCGAAAAAAAAACACCGACGCGGCATTTCAGGCTGCACCTTTTCGAAGGGGCCCCAGGACACACACACACATAATAAATACACACAAATAAGAAGATACCCCACATTTTCCCATATTTGTTTGATGTTCGTCTTCCCCCCCACTTCCCATATCTTTGCACATTTTCCTGGGAGTCGACGATTCATTGTGTCGGTGTGTTTTTCTCCCTCCTGACTTTTGCCCTCCGCCCATGGAGACTTCTCGGGAGGCCGACGCGCACGCGGCGGACCCTGGAAACCCCGATAGCCCAAAACGAATCCATCCCTAGGGGGCGCATCTTGCACTCCCGCCGCCTTCCGCCGCCCCCCCCGCCGGTTTTTTCGCCGGCGGGGGCGACCTCGTCCTGCTTCCGCACGACCTTCCGCCGAGGAAGAAATGGCAAGTCCGTCGATCCTCGGATGCAAAACACTTTTCGGAACGCTCGACATGGTGAGCGTTTTCTGTTGCAGCGCTTCGACGTTGGGCGGAAGGGGAGGGCTTCTGGCTCCGGACCTCTGCTTACTGCGACTGTTTGAAAAAACCTGCTCCACCTGCTCGAAACAGCGCCAGAAACAACCAAGATCTGCTCCAAGGGGGAGGTGAAATGCGCCGGCGCCGATCGGAAAAAATGGGGAACAAAAAGACGACCACATGGCAGAAGCATGCGTTTGTGTATGTAGGTTCACGACCGAAGAGTCGAACCCACAGTGTTTCCCGCAGGTAGAGGTAGGAAAGGAACAGGGCCGCGAGTCTTTTTCCAGTGCGCTTCGAATGTGGCAGCGCGATGTGTTATACCAATACCTGAACCGATACGTCAGCGGTAGATAAGGATGGTTATATGAGCGGACTTCACACAAAGTTTCTGGGTGATGCCCAGCATGGCAAAAACATGACTTACATGCATATTTTTAGCGGTGATTACTTATCTCTACTGCACTCGCTGGTCTAAGCGACTCGGATCCGAGATGGGAAGACAGAGCGGAGTTCGAACTCCGCAGTTAAACTTCACACATCATCCAGGCATGTACCGCTCCTCTCCAAAAGGGGTTGGGCGGGAGGGGAGCCCAGACGACTGCTGAGTGACACGATGAGGTGATGAGACCGACATCCCAAAATCCGCTAAGTCATTAATGTGCACGCACCCCCATGACTTACATGCATATTTTTTAGCGGTGATTACTTCTCTCTACTGCACTCGCTGGTCTAAGCGACTCGGATCCGAGATGGGAAGACAGAGCGGAGTTCGAACTCCGCAGTTAAACTTCACACATCATCCCGAATCAGAAAACCCAAAACAGGTTCTGTTCTCACACTGATAAGTACAGAGCACGAATGACAGCTAACAGCGTGAACGCCAGGGCTCTCTGGAACCTCTTTGGGATATGGTGGGCGGGGCGAAGCGAAAAGAGGTGGGGCTGGTGGCTGTCACGGGAACGCTTGCCAGGGCGCGCGAGGCCTAGGCGAGAACAGTCGGCAGACTGTATATTGAAAATGTACGAGACAATCGGAAATCTGCCACGACCTCCACATCTGCACATGTGCGAAACCTGACAGAGAGCACCCTCTAATTCGTTAAACGCTCCGCCGACGTCTAAACTTAGCTTGGCACGGCACACAATCATAACTGGGAGCCTCAACTTTACAGCAAGGGTGATCAACGAACGAGTTCGCATTATCGTGTCCGAGTTGGTTACTGAGACACACAAGGCAGCAATGCGCGACTCCTGAAAATCACGGCGCAGCGCGAGCAAGGACCCAAGCGACAGACCCCGCTCGGCCAGGCCCCTGGTCAAGAAACCCTGCCGCGTGACATGGTGCGGCTGCAGGAAAGCGTCGCCGACCATCAGCACGAAGAGACGACGCTCCCCTAACGGGAAGGGAAGCGGGCCTGGGCACCGTGAGGCCGTGCAGCAAGATCTCCACGAATCTCTCCTCGCACCGCTCGGCGTGTCTCTGGCGCCAGGCCGGGTGGCGGGCCCAAGTGCTGGCCCGGCGAGCTCCCTTCTCGTACCGCACCACCGACCGATCGGCTTTCCAGCCGCCCCTCTTCTTGATCTCGACCAGGGTACGCCTGCGGGACGCCATGTCCGCGCTGGCGCCGCTGTGCCGAGCCTGGTACACCACCAGGTCGAATCCGAGGTCCTTGGCGACTTTCGCCACTGTCGCCGCCAGCTTCGGGTAGGTGAACGACCACACCCGACGGCCCGCAGGCAAGCTCTTCAGCGTCGTGAGCATCGGAGCGAGGCGGGACCACCAGGCGTGGTCGAGCTCGATAGTCACGTCGAACTCCTTCGCCTTGGACGGGACCCCCTCGGGCTCGGGGTTGAGCTGGACCGTCCAGAAGGTCGACACCCGCGACGGCGGGTACAGGTACTCGGGCATCAGGGCCATCAGCTGGATGGGCCTGGCGTAGGTGCTCCACATCAGGCAGATGAACAGCGCCATGTCGAAGCGGCCCAGCAGCACCAGCCCGTTCACGATGGCACACCAGATGGGCCACGCCTCGGGCAAACGAGATGTGGACGGGCAGAGGTTCTGCCAGCCCTTGAGCGCCCTCCAGCTGCGTGACAAGGTGTGGGGTCCGTTCTTGCCCACTCTCGGCTGGCCGTGAACCACGCCAGCGATCAGCTTCATCCCGCGAGCAGCCGAGACGCCCCGACGGATCTGCTGGTCCATGTAGCTCACCAGCAGGTCGTCCAGGTCCGTGATCGGGATGCTGGTCAGCTTCTCGGCATTCGCGAACGTCCTGAACGCAGCCACCTCTTGGGCGTACTGGGCCTCCGTCCTCGGCCTCACGGCGGCGTGTTCTCCCGCCGTGAGGTGGGCGAAGTCTGGCAGCGTCCTGGCCGACAGGAGGGTCTCGAGGGCCTTCTTGGCCCGCGGCGGAGGCGTACGAGTACGAATGGTCGTACCTGGCCCTGGCTCGGCCTCGGGCTCGCTCTCCGAGCTCGAGGGAGCCCCCGTGTCCAGTCCACGCTGTTGGCGGCGCCGCAGCTCCGACAGCAGCTGCGCGACCTCGTCGCCCGAGATCTCCCAAAGGCCCGCCGCCGTCTTCAGCGCCCTGGCCCCCGCCTCGCCGTTCGCCCACGGAACACGGGAAGTGCGCGGCCGTGAGACGGATGCGGCCTCCGTCGACGGGGGCCGACGCTTCCTCACAGGATCCGCCAGTGCGACATCGCTGCGAAGCTGAAAGGAAACCAAAGTGCGGGTGCTCTTGGATGGAGTCGCTTTCGGATGAATCATGTAAGTCAGGTTGAGCCAAAACGGCTACGGAAGAAGGACCGAGGCGAGAGCCAGCGGAAGAGGACGTCCCAAGCGAAACGCGGCCGCACGCACGGGCGGCGAGGCGACGCCACCACCCCCAAGGCAAGGATGCAAGGGGCCCACCCGCGGGCGGACAGGATGCACAAGACCCTTGGCGTGCGGCCGCCGCGCCATCTCTTCCAAACCCCCCTGAGGCTCGTCGCCAGCACAGGGCTCCACCCGAGAGGGGCTCGCAGCAACAGGCGGAAAACCGTCATGGGGGGCGTGCCCTATCGGATCGGGGTGGTCTTTTCCATCGACCTCCTTTGACAAAAAATGAGACTTGGGCTGCAAGAGACGGGGCGGGGCATCAGCAGGATTCTTTTCGGACGGCACCCACCGAACCGAGAGACGAACGTTGCGGCTGAGACACCACGCGGCCATCCTCCTCAGGATGGCGAGAACTTTGAAGTTCCGACACCTCCACCTGCCCACTGAGAGCACCAGGCCGAGATTGTCGGCAAAAAGAACCTGGCGAATGTTGCGGCCAAAACGTGTGCGGGTCACGCGCTCGAGCCCGCGGAGCAGCGCCCGAGCCTCCAGCGCCAAGATGTCCTCCTCGCCCGAGAACGGCCAACCGCCGATGGTCCTCCAAGACGTGCTCTCCAGCATGGGCGAGGGCACCTCCGCAAAGGTGGGGTCGGCCATCAGGCCGCTCGTCCCGCAGGCGTCCCACAGGTCGGCAGGCTCGGCAGGTACAGAGGTCGCCGACTGGGCCTCTCCAAGAGCGGCGGCCCGAGCGGCGACGTGGTCGGGGTCGAGGTAGCGATCGCGTTCACGAACACGACCCACTGCCGCAGCCTCGTCGGCACCAACCCAGCGGCTGCAAAGCCCGCAGCCCCACTCGGAGGCGTCCGAGGCCACGATCATGGGGTTCCAGTCCGCCTCCCAGTCGGACACGAGCAGGACCATGAGCCCAGCGAACGTGCGTAGCTCGCCCGCGGCCGACGGCCAGAGGGCGACGGGCTGGTCGTAGTGAGCCCTGATGACAGGGTAGACGGTGGTGAACACCGACAGCGTCTCGCGCCGCAGCAGGCCGCAGAAGGTGGCGTGGCCGAGGATGGCCTCCACCTGCTGCCCCGTCACCCGCCGGCGGCTGGTGAGAGCCAGGATGGCCCCTCGCACACTCCAGAAGCGCTTGGCGGTGAGGCGGGTGTGCCGCCTGCGGCCGTCCAGCAGAACGCCCAGCGCCTCCGCCCCCTCGTCGGAGACGCCGACCTCGTGCACCGCCAGGCCGCGAGACTCGAACGCCGAGACCACGTCCTCGAGCTTCGAGGCCACGATGCGGCCGTCGGCGCCGAACACCCCGATGTTGTCCACGCAGATGTAGTGGCGCGTCGCAGTGGCGCCCGCGCCCCGCAGCGAGAGCGCGAGCGGCTGGCCACGGTCGCGTAGCAGCTCGGCTCGAGGAAGAACCTGGCAGGCGGCCTCCTCGTCGATGTCCTGGGCGAAAAAGAGGCTCCAGGCGAAGCCCATGGGGAGGCAGCTCGGCATCGGCGTGACCCAGTCGTCGGGCGCGAAGGGGCCGTCCTCGCAGGAAGTCAGCCCCACGTCTCGAGCTCGCACACGGGGCAGGCCGAACCAGCGAGACAGCCACATTGGCATGCCCATCCTGTGGAACGCGTCCTGCACGTCAGCTGTGCCACAGTAGAGAGATGAAAAGTCTTGGTCGTCGGGAAGCTCGACCTCTATACGGCCTAAGCCCTCGGCCGTCAAAAGGTCGACGCGCGGCGGCGGTCGAAACCACCGATTGGTCCGCCGCGCGTCGAGGATAAGTCGGAGCTTCCCACTCTTTTTTCGAACGAAGAAAAGTCCTGTGCGCTCATGCGCCCACTTGCCGAAGACTAGCATGTTCCTGGCCTTCAGGTCGCGCACGAAGCGGGCGTAGAGCTTCGGGTTGATGGCGAGCTGGGGATCAACATAACATCGATCAGCATCGCCAGCCAACGTGTCACTAGCACTGGGATCGAGCATGCGCTCTCCTGCACCCTCCAGGTATGCACGGCCACGATCCCCCACCAGGTCGAAGACGGACGACACCGCATCTCGCTTCTCAGGCAGGGAGACCCGACCTCGCTGGCACGGCGCGAGCGTAGTCATAGAGGCGTCCATCCTGTAGCCAGACGCCTTGTCACAGAGCAGCTCCCGAAGGGCCACTTCTGACAGCAAGTAGTACTCATGGCCACCGTCGCGCACCTGGAGCGCAGCCAACTGCTCCACGTAGGACAGCGCCTCGTTACGCTCGCGGGTCACCTGGCACTGGCCGAGCTCCGAAACATGTTGAGGCCGCCCGCGGAGATCAGGGAGTCGGTGGTCATCGGTCTTAGCAAGCCAATTAAGTGCATTCGAAGCGCCCTCGACGAGTTGCCGCACGCGGTCACGTCTGCGGTATCTCTTCGACCGACGCCCTCCCGAAGTCGGCGCAGACTCCAAAGGCGGCAGCGCGATCGGGAACTGGTCAAAAAGCTTGGGGCGTCCTCCCGCCCGAAAATCCCCCACTCTCAGCGGGCCGCGGCATGGAGGGCCAATCCGCGACCCGTCGTCTAGGTCACCCGCCATCAGGGGCGGCCGCATCGCCTCTGCCGCGGCCCCCCCGCCCTGCCCCAGCACCGCGGCCGCGGCCGCCGTCGCCGCGGCCCGCAGCGCCCGACGGGGCGGCGCTCGGGTCGGCGCCTTCCGCGGGCCGCGGATGGCGCAAACGAGCCTGCTCCAGCTCGTTCTGGTCCTTCACCTTGGTCAGGCCCCACTTGCGCAAGGCGGGGGCAATGGCGTCGATCGAGTTGGCCTCGCCCTCGTAGACGCCTGCCATCTTCCAGCTGGGGACCCCCCCGCCTGTCGCGTAGGCGTCGATCACCCCGCAGATGCGCCTCGTCAGCTTCTCGATGCCCGCGGAGGCACCCAAGTTGAGCTGGTCGTATTCGCCGAACAACTTCAGGCTCTCCGTGAGGTTCGTCATCTCGTGGTAGACCCTGTCCGTCTTGCTGATGCCGTGGCCCCGCGCGAAGCCCTGCCACCAGCGCCGCGGGCCCCCGCCGTGCCGCTCGATGAACCGAGCGAGGTGGAGCGTGCCAGGCGGGCCCTGCACCTCCACGGCCGTGATGGGCTCCTCGCGGCTCTCCTGCACGGCCCTCTTGAAGGACTTGAAACGGTTCCCAGACTCGTCGTAGTCGACCCACAAGGTCCTGACGTCGTCGTCGACCTCGACGGGGGGGGGTCTTCGCGCCGCCGATCGCCAAGGCTCCAGCAGGCGGCTCAGCAGCAGTCGACTTGTAGCGAGCCTTTAGGCGGGCAACGAAGTCGACGCACTCGCTGGACAGCACCGAGCGAATCCTCAAGAACCCGCCGTGCCGATGCACCAACCCGTCGTGGCTGGTGATGGCGATGTCGCCAGGCCTCAACGTGACCTCCAGCCCGAGGGTCTCGTGCTCGTCGGAGTTCTCGCACACAATCCAGACACGACCCTCGGCGGGCTCCTCGCGCGCACGCAGGGGACCGAAGGGGTCCTCGGTAGCGTCGCGCACAGCGCCCAGGCCGACCGCGCCAGCGGGCCCCGCGGGAGCCCCAGCGCCGTCGGCGTCGCCGTCCACGGCCGCGAGGCGGCCAGCGGCGGCCGCGCCTCCAGGGGCCTCGGGCCCCCCCGCAGGCAAGGGCGCGGGAGCGCCCAGGCGGAGCCGCCTGCCCACGCCAGCCAGCGCCTTGCGAGAGCCCGCGTGGTCGATGTAGTGAGTCATCGACAGCGGCTCCTCACCAGCGGCCCTGATCTGCTCGACCTGGGCCCTGGCCCAATCCACGATCTGCTGGCTGCTTGGATAGCGGTCTCCAGCAAAGCGGTAAAATTTACCTCGCAGGCCAGCTGGACAATTCCCCATGTCGTCCAGGAGGACGATGGCCTCGCCTTCGTCGCCCTCCATGGTCATGTCTTCGTCGTATTTGTCGTGGTCGGGCGTCAGCACCTCCCAGCGACTCACTCGGCCGAGTGGGTCGCGAGCGCACGGGCCGAGGACCACCCTCTCGTGGTAGAGGTCCTCTCCTGGGTATCTGACCGCCACGAGGCGGCCAGGGAGGAGCTCATTCAAAAACTCCCGCACCGTAAGACGCTCGCCTGTGGCCCCGAGGCGCACGGCCCGCGGCGCCAGCGCGAGCGCCATCCCGCCGACAGCAGTAGCACTTGCCGAAGAAGGTCACCCAGTAGATGAACTGCCCGAAGCCGAAGAAGCCCACGCCGCCCGCGAACAGGGCGAAGTCCCTCGCCCCGCTGTTGCACTGAACCTCGCACGCGCAGCGATCAGCGGCGAGCTGCTGCGCGATCTCCTCCACGATGCCAGGGTGGACCCAGCTCACAGGGCAGACAGCGTCGTCCCGCGCAGGCGGGGCGGGATGCGGTGCCAGAGCCTCCGAGCGGCACCAGTCGGCGTCGCCGCCGTCCCAGGGCGGCCGCCGCGCGAAATGGTCCCGCACCACGAAGGTTAGGAAGGCGAGGAACGCTCCCGCCACACCCTGCATGCGGCGAAAACTCTCGAGCCCAGACGACTGCTGAGTGACACGATGAGGTGATGAGACCGACATCCCAAAATCCGCTAAGTCATTAATGTGCACGCACCCCCATGATTTTGTTTGGTCGGGCGTGTCCCCCCCCACAGGTCGATTTTCGAGGAAAGATTGAGAATAGTCAAAGCATGAGCAACAATTATCCAGAAATGCTGGAAACATGGTCCCCAGACTTTGCTTTGACTAAGTTTGAATATTCCCCCTGCAGAGGGACAGGCCCGACTTACCTCGGGCCGGGCGAATAGGGGGAGATAGCAAAGAAAGGGGTTGGGAAATCAGCTCACGTAACTGATTTTCCCGGCGCCTCCCGGCGCCGGGAGGCGCCCGTGTATCGAGGAACGGGCCCGGCGGCGGGGCCGAAACCAGCTGCATGCAGCAGATTTCGCACCTCCCCCCCCCCTGTCGTTCGGCCCGATTAATGTTATGTCAGGCGTGTCCCCCTACAGGGGGATTTTCGACGAAAAATGAAAATACCAAACTACCCCAAACAGGTCCAAAAATAAATAAAAAATAGTCCCTGGATTATTTTTGGATTGATTTTTTGACTATTGTTGGGGTATCTTTTATTTTTCGTCGAAAATCCCCCTGCAGGGGGACAGGCCCGACATAAGCCCAGCTCCATCTGCGGGAAAAAACCTTCAAAATACACCAAAAAGGCAAACAAATAGTCAAAACATATCCGCAGACAATGTGTGGACTATTTTTTGGATTATGTTTAGGGTACTTTTTTTATTTAATGTTTCGTCGAAGACATCCTCCTGTAGGGGGGACAGGCCCGACTTGAGATTAATGGCTTTGGGTGCTGCCCAGCTCCATCTGCGAGACCAGGAACTCCTTTTTGGACGCCCGAAATGAGCACCGTAAAAATGGGTACAATGCCCAACAGCAAATGTTCTCCCAAACCGACAGCGGCCGCTGTTGGGCAGGCGGCCTCCTGTCTCGAATGGACACGGGCCGCAGCGGCGTGGACAGCGAGCCCTGGTCAAAATGCATAGGAACTGCTGCTGGGCATCGTACCCATTCTTTCCGTACCCATGTCGGGCGTCCAGATCCTTCATCCCCTCGGGCAGCGAGCTCCCCCGCACGGACTCCGCGAACTCCTCGGCCGTGGGCGCGGCGGGCCGCGCCGGCGGCCCCGCGGGCGGGGCCTCGGCCGCCACGAGCGAGGCCGAGTAGGAGGCGCAGGTGCCTGACGAGGCCCTGCGACACACACAAATCGGCTGCACGCAAAATCCTCATCCTCCTCCTCCTCCTCCTCCTCCTCCTCCTCCTCCCCCTCCTCCTCCTCTCCCCCTCCTCCCCTCCTCCTCCTCCTCCTCCTCCTCCTCCTCCTCCTCCTCCTCCTCCTCCTCCTCCTCCCCCTCCTCCTCCTCCTCTCCGGCACACCACCGCCAGCGCTGCTGAGGAAGAAGGAGGAGGAGGAGGAGGAGGAGGAGGAGGGACGAGTTTCTATTCCCCGCCGAGAGCTTAGGGGGGCGGGGGTGCATCATGAAAGACCCTCTGCGGTCAAGAGTGGCCTTCTGTGCGCGGCTTTTGGGGGGCCGCAGGGGGAACAAACCTGGGCGCGCAAGCCGCTGTTCCTGCTTCGCTTTCAACCATTTGGGGACTCACCAGTGCCCGCACCAAAGGCCACTCCGGCGAAACGTCACTCTTACGTCTTTAGTCGAGCAAATACATACACACAAATCCCTGGAACCCCGTATCTTTTCACATGTTCTGGATTTTTTGCTTCCCCAGACATTACACCAGAGAGTCACCCCAAGCAGAGGACGGTTTGATCCATAAAGGATCGACTGGGCACCCAGGAACCCGCAACCCTCGGAAATCGGCCCGGAAAACCAGGAACCCGCGAACCCAGAACCGGGAACCCGGGAACCCAGCAAGCCACCAAAATCGGCGGGACACTTTCGCCAAATCGTTAAACTTATGCTAAGACCCCTTCAGTGCAAGCACTGATTGGGGAACTTCCAATAGTTTCCAACATGTTCCTGGGATCGACCCAGCGACACACAAATACGCACCCACCAATCCCTGGACTCCCCGTATTCTCTCCCATGTTCTGGATTTCTTCGCCTCCCCAGACATTCCCAATATTTTCCAACATCTTCCTGGAAATCGACGATTCATTATGCCTGTGTTTCCCAAATCAGTGCTTGCACTGAAGGGGTCCAAGCGGAAATTGAAAAATTTGGCGAAGAAGGCCCACCGATTTTGGTGGCCAGCTGGGTTTCCGGGCTCCCGGTTCCAATTTCCCGGGGTCCTGTTATTGGTTCTGGCCGACTTCGGTGGGTTCCGGGCCGGCCGGGTGCCCGGTCGACCTCCTCATCGATCAAACCATCCTCTGATTGGGGTTTTTCTCTGGCGTTTCTGCCCCCTCCCGAGTGCCTTCTCGGGCGATGTACGTCTGTGCCGCGGACCCCCCCCGCTGTCCGCAAACCCCCCCACGCCGGCAGGGCCTCCCCAGACACTCCCAATCTTTTCCCACACCTTCCCGCGGATCGACGACTCATTGTGCCTGTTCGTTTGCCCCCTCCCGAGTGCCTTCTTGGGCGATGTACGTCTCTGCCGCGGACCCCCACTGCTGCCCGAAAACCCCCCACGCCGGCGGGGCCTCACCAGACACTCCCAATCTTCTCCAACATCTTCCCGGGGATCGACGATTCATTGTGCCTGTTCGTGACTACCTACCAGACCACCCCAACCCAACCCGAAGACCCGAATTTGACCCGAATGTCGGGTTGGGGGGGGTACGGTTTCCGTGTGTTTTTTCAATGTTCCCCGACACCCCCACACTGGAAATCGAGGATAAACTTGGGCCTTCGGGTTGGGTTGGGGGGGGTTGGTGGGTGGTGAGTTCGTTTGCCCCCTCCCGAATGCCTTCTCGGGCGAAGTACGTCTCTGCCGCGGACCCCCCCTGCTGCCCGCAAACCCCCCACGCCGGCGGGGCCTCCCCAGGCACTCCCAATCTTCTCCGACATCTTCCCGGGGATCGACGATTCCCAGAGATCCAACGCATTGAAAAAATCAAGGCGGAGGTTTTTCTCAAATTTCGGCCCCCAGGGGCCCTCGCCGAGCCCCGGGACCGTCAAAAAACGATTCAGGATGAAAAACCGGTCCGGACGAATGGGTCGAGACTTCCGGGGACCCCGTCTTGAAAAAACCACGACGTCGGATCTCTGGGTTCATTGTGCCTGTTCGTTTGCCTCCTCCCGAATGCGCCTTCTCGGGCGATGTACGTCTCCGCCACGGACCCCCACTGCTGCCCGCAAACCCCCCACGCCGGCAGGGCCTCCCCAGACACTCCCAATCTTTTCCAACATCTTCCTGGAGGAGATCGCTCGCCATCGCTCGGACGTCCATGCCCTGTGTTTTTGTCGGTTTTTCGTGCGCGGCTTTTTCGCCAAATGATCAAGGCTGCTCCTCGATGGCCCTCGCCGAAGGACAAATGCACACGACGTCCGAGCGATGCCAAGATCGACGACTCCTTGTGCCTGTTCGTTTGCCCCCTCCCAGATATCCGATGTCGTGTTTTTTTCAAGACGGGGCCCCCGGAAGTCTCGACCCATTCCCCAGGACCGGCTTTTCGTCCGGAATGGTTTTTTGACGGTCCCGGGGCTCGGCGAGGGCCCCTGGGGGCCGCAATTTGCGAAAAACCTCCGCCTTGATTTTTTCAGTACGCTGGACCTCTGTGCTGGTGGTGGTTTTCTTTACGCTCTTCGGCGCAGCCATCGGAAGGAATCAGCAGTCGCGCTAGTTTACAGTATCCAGACGTCTGAACTGGTATGTCTATCATTTTTTCCAGAGATGCTCTTCCCTTTGCCCCCTCCCGAATGCCTTCTCGGGCGATGTACGTCTCCGCCACGGACCCCCACTGCTGCCCGCCGCCCCCCGCGCCGGCCGCGCCCCGCGCCCCGCCCGCCGGGCCGGCGGCCTCGGCCTCCGCCGGCGGGGCCCGGGCCCACGCCAGGGCGCCCCGCGGGAGGACGGCGAAGGCGCTGCAGCTCAGGCCGCGGAGCTCCAGCGGCACCTCGGAGCATCCGTCGGCGGCGGACAAACCTCCTTTTATGACTACCTACCAGACCACCCCAACCCAACCCGAAGACCCGAATTTCGGGTTGGGGGGGGTAAGGGTTCCACACGTGTTTTTCGATGTTTCCCGACCCCCCCCAACTGGAAATCGAGGGTAAATCTGAGCCTTCGGGTTGGGTTGGGGTGGTTTGGTGGGTGGTGACTTTAGTAGACACCTCCCCTCAGTGAAAGCGGCCCGGGGCCGAAATCGACGGACCGGGACCCGCAAAAAAAATGACGGTCGCGGCGCCCTCCCGCGAACCGAAAACGGCCACTCCCTTAATCGACGTGTCAGGGCAGGAGGTCTGTCCAAGCCCGAATCTGAAGGGGCCCTGGGACGCGCAAGTGAATAGACACAAGTCACAGGATGATTTGCTCATATTTTGGAGGGAATCGACGGTTCATTGTGCCTGCGTGATGTTTCCCCTCCTGAGCATCGACCAGCGAGCGCTGTCCTTCTTCGGCGCTGCGGCATTCCCTATGGGATCCCGGATTTGCATGCTGTTTTTCAACACGGGCGTTTGCGCTCAGTGGTTGGCCCCGCGGGACCCTCACGGATCGATGCGGCTTGACACACGACGCGGACAGATGGGGTCCGGGCCTCCGGGCGTGATCTTTTTTTTTTTTTTGCGATGTTGCACATGTTTTGCAACGTCGGATCTCGGGGCAGATCTCCAACGCATTGAAAACATCAAGGCGTTTTTGTTCCGCAAATTTCGCCCCCGGGGGCCCTCGCCAGGCCCCGGGACCGTCAAAAAACGACTCAGGATGAAAAACCGGTCCTGGGAAATGGGTCGAGACTTCCGGGGGGCCCGTCTTGAAAAAATCACGACATCGGATCTCTGGGGGGGGTGGGGGAGGGGAGGGGGGGTCTGGCGCTGGACCTCTGCTTACCGCGACTGCTTGCGACAGTGCGTCCTGGGACGGGGGGCTCCATCTGCTGCAAACAGGCGCCAAAAGACAGCCAAGATCTACTCCAGGGGGGGGGGAGGGGGGGGGGGCTGGGGGCCGCGCCGATCGGCAAAACAATGAATAACCAACGATCCCCTATCCGGTCTCTGCCCCCAGCGGCGTGGCCTGGGCCCCGCTGGCCGATTACCCCCCCTAGATGGGGACACATAGGCCGTCCCCTTCGGGTTTCGAGGGGGGGTATCCCCAACTGGGGGGGGGATTTGGTGGGGGCCTCGAAGGGGATGGGGGATGGGGATAGGAACAAGGAAAGGCGACACCAACACCAACAGGGCGAGGAGATGCGCGGAGGCAAGGGGGGTCTACCTGGTGATATGGTCCCCGCCTCTCGCTCGAGACGTCCCCAGTCTCTCGCTCGGGGAGGCATCGTGGACCTCCTCGCTGGAGGTGGGCCCCCTGGTGGTGTTGGCGTCGCATCTCCCCCCTCCGATAGGAGAGGGGGGTCGGATACACAAACGATACCGAGCACCGCGGCGGAGCAGGCGCAGTGCCACGCCGCCCAGGCCAGGCCGCAGGCGGCCCACGCGGCCGCCTCCCGGCTGGCCCCCGCCGCGAGCTCCCGCTGCAGGGCGGCCCAGGAGAGGGAGCCGCTCGTCAGGCGGCGCTCCAGGGCGTGCAGCTCCTGGGCGACCGGCCACAGCTGGGAGAGCCGTGGCCCCCTTACCTCCCTGAGGGGGAACCCGTCGCATCGACGATCTCTCGAGAGGGAAGTCGAGATCGATGGGGGCCTCCTCCTCCTCCTCCTCCTCCTCCTCCTCCTCCTCCGCCTCCTCCGCCCTCCTCCTCCTCCTCCTCCTCCTCCTCCTCCTCCTCCGCCGCCCTCCTCATCCCTCCTATCCTCCTCCTCCTCCTCCTCCTCCTCCTCCTCCTTCCCGCCTCCTCCGCCCTCCTCCGCCCTCCTCCCGCTCTCCTCCTCCTCCTCCTCTTCCTCCTCCTCCTCCTCCTCCTCCTCCTCCGCCTCCTCCCCCAGCTGTGGCTGGCCTGCCTGGGCCAGCAGCAGCGCCGGCGTCACCACCAGGACGCTGGCGGCGGCCCTGGAGAGCACGGCACGCGGCGCGCCGCCGGGCACCGCGCGCTCCAGCAGGGTCGGGGAGGCGCAGGACTCGGGCACGGGGGGCTCGGGGGAGGAGGGGGAGGAGGAGGAGGAGGAGGAGGAGGAGGAGGAGGAGGAGGAGGAGGAGGAGGAGGAGGAGGAGGGGTTGGCCTGACGGCGCCTTCACACGACTGACGAGACCCAATCTGAAACTTGACGGGGCGCGCTCGTCAACAAAAAGAAACGGCAGACCCGAGTGCCGGCTTTCTCGAGCCTTACGTCTTCCCGAGCATAGCGTACCACGAAGGCAGGAACACTCCGGCGAGGGCTGCGCCAACTGCAGCCTCGACGAGGCTCCGCCGCATGTCAAGGCGCAGGCGCGGGCCGCTGGCACTGCGGCCACGGACGCCCTCCAGGGCCTGCAGCACGCCGTCTCCCGCAAGAAACAGCGCGGCACCCTGCCACGCTCTGTCAGCCTCGGCGCGCAGGGCGCCGTCCTCAGCCACGGCAAGAGCGCCTGTAGAGGACTCTTGGATGGCCTCCTCCTCCTCCTCCTCCTCCTCCTCCTCCTCCTCCGCCCTCCTCCTCTTCCTGCTCCTCATACTCCTCCTCCTTCCTCTTCCCCCCCCCGGGTCCTCCTCCTCCTCCTCCTCCTCCTCCTTCTCCTCCTCCTCCGCCTCCGCCTCCGCCTCCGCCTCCGCCTCCGCCTCCTCCTCCTCCTCCTCCTCCTCCTCCTCCTCCTAGATTCTCCTAGATGGGGTCCGGAGTGGATGGGGTCGGAGGATCGCGCCGCATCGCCGATACCTCGGCGATGCATCGGCGATGCTATCCGCGATGCGGCGCGATCCGCCGACCCCATCTATACTTGGACCCCATTTGTGAACCTATGGAGCCTGGGGCAAACTCTCCTCCCACCGGGTCACCGGGGCTGCGCGGCCCGGCCGCGGGCCACGCGGCGCTGGAGGCTGCCTCTGGGCCGCTGGGCGCCGGCGGCCCTCCCTCGGTGCTGCCGGCGCCGCGCCACCCGAGCGCTGGCCTTTCCGCCGGCGGGGCAGCGCCGCCGCCGGCACCGCCAGCCGCGGCAGCCAGCGCCTGCCCTTGGCCGCGCACGGGCCAGCCAGGGCCGACGTCCCAGACGTCTTGGATCACGACGATCTCCATCAGCGTGGCCGCCAACCCGAGGGCCGCGACGCAGCGCCAGCAGGCCGCGGTGCTCGGCCGGAGCACGCTCGGCTGCAGCACGCTCGCCAGCATGCTCGACGTGCCTGGCCGAGCAGCTCCAGGGTGGCTGCATGCTCGCCAGGGTTGTCGCGTGGGAGCAGTGCTCGCTGCTTGAGCTGAATTGGTTCTGGAAAGGAGGCGGCAAAGACGAGTCCGGTGACATCCGCCGAACCCAGTCGGCGTGTGTGAGAGGCTCTTCGACGCGAGGCCAGTCTAACCCAAACTGAAGCAGTTACGCCAGCCTTCTTTGAATCGATGTCGCAGGGTAAATCGAACAAACAAGGGGACCAAAAAATATCATGAGTACGTCGGCCTTTCCCCGCAGGGGGAGAAAGAGTCCTGAAAAGGGGGGGGGGACCTGGGGGGTCCCAGGCGGTCCCTCCGTGGAGAAGGAGGACACGCAGGGGGTGCTCTGGACCTCACAATAGACCCCTCAAGCTCCGGCCCTGCCCCGGCCCCGGTCCCAACCCCGGCCCCTGCCATGGCCCTGGCCCGCGCACCGGCCCCCAGCCTTGGCCCCGGCCCCGGATGCTGCGCGCGGCGGGGGTACTTATAAGTACTTATGCAGTTACGCCAATTATAAGTAGCTCCTAAGTCGCTCGTAAGTAGCTGATAAGTAGTGTAAGTAGCTCGTAAGTAGCTCATAAGTAGTGTAAGTAGCTCATATGTAGCTAAGTTACTTAGGAGCTACTTATAAGTAGGGGCAGCCTACTTATAAGTAGCGTAAGTACTTATAAGTACTTTGGCCTACTTATAAGTACTTACGGCCTACTTATATAAGTAGCGTAAGTAACTTACGAGCTACTTATGTAAGTGGCGTAAGTGCCACATAAGTGGCGTAAGTGCCACATAACTGCAGTTACGCAAACTAACGCCATGTATGGGCATGCATTTTCAATCAATATATATAACAGCGCGCGCGCTGAACAGGACGCCCAAAACACTTGTGACGCCAATGTCGTTAACCCTAAACCCTAAGAGAACCTTGGTGCCCGATCTGGAATATTGCGCGGGCGCCGTGGGAGGCATGCTGCGAAATCAATAGTTGTTTCATGCATTTGTGCTGCCGCTGGCCCAGACAAAGGTTTCAGGCACCCCAAGCTTGCGTTCAGCGCAGCCCCCGCCTTGCGTTTCGCGCATTGCAGTTGGGCCATGGCGGGCGAGACCATGCAGGCTCGCGTGGAGCGCGTCCAGGAGCAGATCTTCGACATCATCAAGGAGTACACGTTGAGCCATTGCCCCCCGATTCTCCAGTTGCGCGACCAGGCGGTGCGATTGTTGCGGAAGGAGGGTCTGCTGAGGCGCCAGAAAACGAATGGGCGCTACGTGGCCGTGCACCCGCGGAACAGGTACGGCGATGGCATAATTCCATCCCACGTGCGCACGCTGGTGCGCAGTTTTTGCAGCGACGGGTTCAGCATGGATGAGGTGGGCGTGCCCTTTGCCATCGAGATGCCACCCCCATCTCACCAGCGCCACGCCGAGGCACTCGAGTTCAACGGAGACCTTGTCAAGGAATCCCACGGCTTCTTGCCGCCATACGACGAGGGCGAGATCAAAATCCTTAGCGTGAGCAAGTCGCACACGACCCAGGCGACCCGCTGCATTCAGTTTGGCAGCCCTACAGATTCAGATAACGTCGAGTTCGGTACCGACGGGAAGCTTGACATCCACAAGATCGGGTTGAAGCGCCCCACGTTGGCAGATGCTGCGAAGGAGGGGTTTGAATGGGACGTGCTTGTCTGGCAGGCTGAAGACGCATTCGGCGCCATTATAGACTTGCTCCAGGACCCGCTTAAGTTTGTGAAATCGATGGCCCACCCTTTAACTTTTCGATTGCCCCCGCCCCCGCCCCCCCCGCATTTATGTTGGCTTTAGCCGCGTTCAATCATGCAGGAGTCTGGAAATGCTGCGCAGAAGGTTTCCATGAATGAGACTAGGTGGGAGACCTTGTTCAAGATGCACGGGGGCGTGCAGAAGATCGTCACCAACTTCGAAGCCAATAAAAAGGAGGGCGACATCTTGAACCCCGGCGTCGCGTGGGGTAGGGCAATAACAAAAGCGCAATCCAGAAATCCAGATTTCGTTTCAGAGATCCAGAGTTTGGCGACGTTTGCGAGGAAGCTCGCTGGTGGACCAGACGCACCGAATTTGCAGGAGCTTCGGGCTTTCAACCGTTCGTGCCAGAAGCCGCGCATTGTGCAGGGCCCGGTCTTGGCGGCGGTGGCTGATGCAGTGATCGGCTCGGATGGTTTGGGCTGCATTCCCTTCCGCATTGATTGCGTAAAGGCAATGATGAGCGCCGACAGCAAGTATGCATCGGGCGACTTTCAGAACCTCTTTGCATCGGGTGACTTCGGGCTTAAGCTCACGAGTAACAAGGAAGTGCAGCGCGTGATCTCGCAGGCAGACATCATGAAATCGATGGCTATAGACATCGCAAAAACTGTCAACCTGTCAGAAGACAACGCGGCCGTGAAGACGTTGATCAACAGGTTCGGCATGAGGCTCGTGCACCATTGCATGAAGAAGCCCCCAGGAGCCAAAAGTTCGAGTCGCTTCACCACATCGGCTACGAGTACGTGCAAGACCTGGCTACCATTGCAGGCACGCAGATCACATCCCCGTGGGCGAAGAAAGGAGCCCCGCCCAAAGCTCCCGCGCAGCAAGCTGCGGCTTCTGCACAAGTGCAGAGCGTAGGCGGAATCGCCGACAGGATGCACAAATTGGCAAGTATGGGCGTGAGCGCCAATTGCCACATCGAGGTCATCAAGATGAAAACTGTATTCAAGGTGCAGGAAGTCAAGGAGGATGAGATCAAGCTGCAGAGCATCGGCGATGGGAGCGACTACACAGTCGATTCGGCATACCTCCTGAAATCGCTACTCACCCCGCGTGCACAAGAGTTCAAGGTGATCACAAAACGCGAGCCGAAGAAAGACGCCGCGCTCTCCCCCTTTCCACGCTTGCAAGCCGTAGGAGGGCGACGTGTATACTATAGGGGGAGGGGGTGGGGGAGGGGGCAACGATTTTGGCAATGGAGCTTGGTTGTCTTACACACCCGCAGCCCACGTGCTCTTTTCCTTTTGTTCTCCATCCCGCACCTTTACCCCAACCCCACCGCCCATCCCAGCCCCGCCCAAACCCACCACCCCCGCAACCCATCCCACCATCCCAACAGGTATACATCAACGATTGGAGTGCCAGGTGCGACCCGCGCTCGAACTCGGACTGGCAGCGCATGGTGTTGGTTGGTCACGTGACGTCGGCGCTTGATGCATTGGGTAACCTACAGGGGGCAGCGGGCGAGATGGTCGACATCGTGACGGAGCCCACGGAGCACCGCGGCGTGCACGCCAAGGTTGACATCGATGTCTCCAGCGCGATCTTCCCGCCCTTCTCGACCAAAGTTGCCTTCTCGGATACAGCTCCAAACGGTGCCATCGACGTCGGTGCGGAGATCACTAATGCGGACGGCGTCGCGCAGAAGCTTTACATCTTCATGAAGCTGCAGAAGCATGATCCAGGCGGCATCGCGGACAACACGCGCGGCAGCTACAAGATGGTGAAGATAGAAGGGTTCATGCCGCACTACTGGCTCATTGACAAAGAGGTGACCGACCCCAAGAAGTCTAACATGGCCATCAAGCTTCACACCGTTGACGCCTCGGTCGGCGCGGAGAAGTTTACATTGAAAATACCGTTCCTGGAAAACACAAAACCCATCAAAAAGGGTGACCAGCTTCGCGCACTGAAGCCGCAGGCGGCGAAGGCGCCGCCGATGAAGAGGGTCCGCACGCAGTAGTCGTGGCTCGCGGAGCCGAGCTTATTTGACACTTGTGCCGCGATCTCAGGTCGGTGGGGCGGCACGCCGATTAAGGAGACAATGGTATTATTATTGCGGATTTCCTTTAGCGCTTGCAGGACACACGGCGTCCTCTGTACACATGGCGTATTCTTCTCTTTCAGCGCTTGCAGGAGAAACAAAAACAGCTCGCATGCGCTCGCGCGGGGAGAGGGGGATGGGGGAGGGGGCAGCGGCAGCGCTGGTCCAAGCCTCGTCGCTGCGGCTGGGCGCGGGCTCGATTGCAGTGACAAGCCGTCAGTGATCAAGCGAGGTTGCGCTCGGCCGCCGCGGGGGTTTCGCGCGGCTGTTTTCACGCGCGCCGATGTCGTTCACGATCGAGGCGAAGCCCGTGGTCCAATATCATGCCGCGGACATGAAGCACGTCCGCACGTGGGCGCCCCAGTACACCAAGACGATCGATGGAGCTACGTACGTCGAGCTCAGGCAGACAGATAGACCTCTCGCTGTCTTACTCGGCCTATCCCACGAGGGCAAGGCCAAGTACTGGAGCAAGAGCTGCATCCTGGAGGATTTGCGCAAGGCGAGGAACACGCGCGTGGACGAGGTCTTACTTGCCCACTTGCATGCGTGCAACCCGTGCGAGAAGCCACCCGCTCTCCCAGATGGCTTCAACAGGATGGCGGTGAATCCCGACGACTTGCCCTATGTTACCAGCGTGGCTTTGACTTGCAACGAGGGCGCGACCTTCAATATGAAGATGACCGTGGAGCTCATGCCATTGAGGGTGCCATGTGTTGAGCTGACCGTGGAGAATCTCACTTGGCTCCAGAAGGTGGCGACGGCGTCGGCCTTGCAGCCAACGCCTGTGAAGCCGCCCAAGCGCAAGCGCCCAGAGGATCGCATTGAATTGCCCACGCCAGAGGCGAAGTTCGATTATCGCAGGAAGTCTATATTCCTGCAGTGCAAGGATGCAGACGGGCGCAAGCACTTGCAGTACCAAAAACCAAAAACCATGGAACTCGCCGACATTGAGACAGCGATTGAGACCCTTACGGGCGATATTCTCAAACGTGGTTGGACGGTCTACGACGGCAACGCCGATGACGACGATGGCGGCGGCGATATCCCGCAGTTGGAGTCGCAGGAGTGAGCGTTGTGATGCGCGTGCGCACAGCAGTCTATCCTAGCATAGGCATTGGCGGATGCAGCAATGCAGTGTCGCCGAGGGGGGACGGGTAGGACAAACAGATTTCGTTGCATGTCCAATCGGTGCTGTTGCAAAAGTCTAGACGCTTCGCGCATCACCGTCAGCCCATCCAGAAACAACGCCCAGGCGAGTTGAGGTGATCAGGGAAGTGCGGGAGCAAGGAGGGGGGCAGCCGAACCGTGCGAAGGAGGAAGGAGGAGACGGAGGATGCTGGATGGATGGATGAGGGAGTGGGGAGAAGGAAGATGAATAGGAGGAGGAGGAAGAGAAGGAGGATGAGGAGAAGGAGGAGGACGGATGACGGAAGACGGATGAGCAGGAGGAGGAGGAGGGCGAGCAAAATGGCCAAAGGTCTCTTGGATGCCTGTCGGAGCCTCTTGGGATATCTCTTGGGCGCTTCTTGGAGGCCTCTTGGGCGTCTCCTGGCGGTCCTGGGGGGGGTCTCTCGGGCGTCTTGGGTTTTTGCCTCGCGGGGGGGGGGGGGGGGGAGGGGGGGGGGGGGGGGGTCTTTTGGTCCTCTTGGGGCCCTCTTGGGAGCATCTTATGAGAGCCTATTGGGGCCATTTTGGGGGCAATCTCTGCGCCTCTGGAAGCCTCTGGGCGCCTCTTGGGGCAATCTTGAAGGAGATCGATCAAAGAAGAGGGGCCCCTTAATTAGCCTTGCCCCTTTAGAGCCCCCAGAATCGCCTCTTGGACCCCTCTTGGGGCGCTCTTGGAGCGCTCTTGGGCGCTCTTGGGGCCGTCTTGGGGCTCTCTTGGGCCCCTCTTGTGTCCCTTTTGGGCCATTTTGGGGCCATCTTGAAGCCTCGGATGGCCATCGGAAGCGAAAAGGCGAGAAGCAGAACATCATTGGTTTTCCGAAGGTGTTTGAAAGATTTTGGCCTCTTGGGGGGCCTCTTGGAGCTTTGGGGCGGTCTTGGGACCTCTTGGAGCATCTTCGGAGCCATATTGAGGCATCTTCGGCTATCTTGGGCCATCTTGGAGCTCATCTTATAGGCTCTCCGAGGCGCTCTTGGAGCCGTCTTTGGCGAACTACCCTCTGACACCTCGCGGGGCGCCCTGTCCAGGTCCATGGGAGAGGGTAAGGGGGGAGGGGTAAACCCCTCCCCGAAGGGGAAGAAGGAGGTTGGAAGAGGAAACTCCCTAAACCACCTACGCCCAGAGGGCTTGTGGGATATGTCAACCCTTTCCAAATTTCGCAGCGATCATCGCTTTCCAGCCCCCGCACGCGTGCGTTCGCTACGTGGCGCGCGCGCCGCATAAAGCGGCGGAGGCGATGGCAAGAAAGAGTGTCTGGGGGTGGTAGGTGGAAAGACAAGGAGGGGAAATGGTGGCAAGCGATGGCGGTGGGAGCATCGGCGTTGGGAATTGGAATTGGGGGCTGGAGGAGCGAGGAACATGGGTCGGATTTTTCGTCAGCGATCTCTTGCTGGGGCCCCAGCGGTGATTAGCAATATAAGCAGCAAGAGTCGTGTTCCACTCCCCTGACTGCAAGACACGCACCTCATGCGCGTGGCATTCGGATTTCCGCTGTGATGAGGAGCCGCCATCCATATACAATGTACTTAAAACTTATAGTGTACTGTATGCACTATTGGCTCAAACCACCAGCGCGGGCGCTGCAGCTAATATGATAAGCGCGGTCAGGCCAGCCCCCGCGAGCATCGCAATCACCCCTCCATCTGCAGTCCTAGCAGAGGCGGCGTTTGCGCCGATGGTATAGCCCTCGAGCGGCGTCACAACAGAGCAGAGTGGCAGTTGCGAGTCAACATCGGCAGTTGCCAGTCACAGCAAAGTCGGCGTTCGCGCGCCAATGATCTAGCCCTTGATCTCGTCAAAGGACCAGTCCTCGGAGTCCATCCAGATCTCGTCATCGGGCCCGTCCGCGGGGTTCACCTCTTGTAAGCCCTGGTCGGATATCATCTCCCGCTGCAGCGGCCGATCCCACGTTTGGATCCATGGGTCCATAATGAAGCCGTAAGCTCTGTGCACGCCGCGACGATGTTTCGTGCCTCCTCGACGACGGCGGTAAGGCCGCGGGCTGCGACTGCGGCTGCGATTCGAGGATGCGGGCTTTTCTCCTCGAGACCTGCGACGGCAAGGCTGCGGGCAGCGACTGCGGCTGCGACCCGAGGCTGCGGGCATAGCTCCTCGGGGCTTGCGACGGCAAGACTGCGGGCCTGCCTTCTCGAGGCATGGCGATCGCCGCCGCGGGCGGCTGCGGCTGCGCCGCGGCCGCGGGGCGCGGCTGCGACTGCGGCTGCGACAGCGGCTGCGGCTGCGCCGCGGCCGCGGAACGCGGCTGCGACTGCGACTGCGGCTGCGCTGCGGCTGCGCCGCGGCCGCTCGCCGAGCGGACCGCCGCAGCTGCGACTGCGGCTGCGCGCTCGGCGAGGGACGGCGGTGCAACGGCGGCGTGATGGGGGCGTTCTTGGACCCCATGCTGCCAACCTGAACCGCAACGGCCAGCATCTTTGCGCATCTTATCTTTGCATTGCTTATCTGTGCGATTCTTACCATCGCGCTTCTTATCTTCGCGTTTCCTTATCTTCGCGCTGCCTTATCTGTGCGATTATTACCATCGCGCTTCTGATCTTCGCGCTTCCTTATCTTCCTATCTTCGCGCTTCCTTATCGCGCACGGTTGGGTTCAGAGAGCGCGCGCGCTCGTGCCTAACCCAAGCAATGCTTGCACTTGCGAGCAGCGGCGCGCGCGCTACGCACCGCCAGTTATCTTGCCTGGCATTCGACGGTCTTATATTTGAACACATTGCTTAACAATATTGTTTGTTGTTGTTCCGTTTTTGGACCGCGTCCAGACGCGGAGCCGCGGCCCGCGGCGACCAGTCCTGGCGCGTGAACGCCTGAAAAGGAATCTAAGAACACATGCGCTCTAAACTGGGCGCCCCTCACTGCCAGGCGGCGTCGTCGCCAGGGCCATCGACCGCGGTCGGCTGAGAATGCTGAGTACGATACCGAATCATACGCTCCACGGCGTCGTAGTGCACCTCTGTCATAATCAGTCGCCTGGTGCGGTCTATGACCGAGTCCTCGCATGCCTCTATGGCGACATCGACGGCTCTGGCCTCGGTGGCGTCGTGCGTGTCTATTGCGTCCTGCCGCTCATGCCACATCCGCGCCAGCATTGCCCTCTCCTGCTGGAAGCTGGTCTACAGTGCGTCCATCCTCTCCTCCAGCGCTGCCCTGCGCAGCTGCATCTCGAGCATCCGCAGATCCATCTCCTCCATGCGCTCGAGGGCGAGCTCGCATGCCTCGGTGTCCTGGGCCTCGATCGCGACGGCGGAGCGCGGCGTCCTTGACCTCGAGCGGCGTGCCCCGCGCCGCGGTGGAGCGCCGCGCTGCGCTGCGGTGGGGCGCGGCGCCCTGGCCCTCGGGCGCGGCGAGCAAGGTGGCACAGACCTGGCGCGCCAGACCGAGTCGGACGCCGAGAGCTCGGAGATGGCAACGCTGCCAACGTTCCTGCAAGATTCTCCCGAGCACGGGGCTGGCAACGCTTCTGCAAGTAGCGCCGAGAGCTCCGAGAGTGCCGCTTTCTTTCTCTGGCTCGCCCGCGCCCTGCACTGTCGGCGATGCACAGTCGGCGTCACGCCGCCGCGGCCCTTGCCACGGCCGCCGCGGCGTCGGCGGCCACGATGGGCGGCCATGCCGCCCTCTCACGCCCGCATTCCTTGAAGGACCTCGACCGCGCGGTCAAGTGCATTTGGGCCAAAGCGGCATCGGTATAATAATTGTAATTGTAATTAAGCATCGTATCTTCGCGCCGCTTATCTTCGCTTGCCGTGTCTGGTTTCCCTTTGCGCATTTTACCGTTGCGCATGTTATTTACGCGCCGTGGCATTCGGCACTCGTGCCCCAAATATTTGCGCTTATTTATCTTCGCGACGCGTATCTTCGCGCCGTTTCATGTTTCCCACCCCCCTCTCGGCTCTCGGCAACTACGCTTCGAGCCGCGTCCAGACGCGGAGCCGCGGCGACCAGCCTTGGCGTGTGAAATATTAACATATATTTACATTCATACAGGGACCAGCCAACTAAACGAGCCAAACACATACATCCTAGACCACATAGAGTGCACCATTTGGGGCCAGTACGGCCGAAATAGACTGCACCGCATAGACTGCACCACATACCGCATATATTGCACCACATAGACTGCACCACAGAGAGTGCACTACATAAGCTGCTTGGGGCCCACGATGGCTGACAGTGGCTGCAGCATGCACATAAACCGCACCACATGCATTGCCCCTCTCACCGTGCGTTCGGGTGTTTGGGCTATCTTAAGCCATTTGAGCTACCCTTGGGCCGTCTTGAAGGTCATCTTGGTCTGGTGGGCTGGATGCGGCCAACGCCGAACACTCTGGCTCCCCCCCCATCCCCGTTCCTCCCCTTGCGCGCGCGGGGAGTTCTGTATTGCGCCGAATCCACAAGATGCGCCAGAACATATATATATATATATATATATATTGTGTGTACTGGTTACCATTGCCCAAAATTTGCAGTGGTGGAGGACGGTAAGGGTGATTAGATAAGTCCGATAAGTCCCTCATGGTTCATGAGGGATGAGGCATCGCCCGATCAGCGCCCCGATCGATCAGACACAACGCTGCCATTCAACGTAATCGGCGCTGTCGCCCCCCCCCCCCCCCTCCCCACCCCCACACCACACCCACACCCCTCTCCCCTCCTCCCCGCCCTTCCCCTCCCCTCCCCCCTCCGCCCCTCGCACCCCGCATCGCCCCACAGCACCCCCCCCCCCCCCTTATCCCCCCTCCACCGCTTGTGCATTCGACCCGCGCCGACGGCAACCGACGACAACGACTACGACGACGACGACCGACCGACCGACGTGCCGACCGACGACGACGTTTCTATGTGGGGCCGCAGGTGCAAAGACCCGCGCAATAAGCAAAGCCTGCACGCCCCGCTGGCCTCTTTAAAGGGACACAGATGTTTTGAGTTCAGTTCTTGGAAGTACACGTCGGCTTCTGCATTGTGGACAATACAGAACTCCCCGCGCGAGCGCGGGGGTCACCCGCGATCGCGGGTCACCCGAAATCCGTTCGGTCACCGTTGAGGGTTCATTTTAGTGCGCGCGTCCACGCGCGCGGGGAATTTTGCCTTGTTGTACGCGGTTGGGCGTTCGATGCCGATAGACTGGCGCGCTTGGACCTTGCGCATGGGTCCTGGCGCGTCACGCGCATCGCCACATGGCCGCAACAGGGGTTGACATTGGGTGAAGAGGAGAAGGAGGAGGGCAATGACGAAAAATATGATGCCAGCAGGGGAGGAGGAGAAGGACAAGGGCAAGGGCTTGGAACTTATGGGCTCCCTTCGGACTTTCGGGGATGTATATTGGGTGTCCATGAGTTTCCATGCGGGAATATATGGCGCCCCCTGCAAGAATCTAAGGCTTCTCTGGGAATATACGGGTTCCCTTGCGGAAAGATTATATGGGTTCACGAGCGGGAGTTGGGTTCCCGTCGGGAACTATATAATGGTTTCTGCATCGGGGGTCTATGGGTACACCTGCAGGAATCTATGTGTCCCATTTGGGAATTTATGGGTTCCGCTGCGGGAAGCTACGATGTATCTTGGGAGATGCCCACCATGCGTGCTCTTCGATGAAACCACAAAAACCACAATGGCACCATGAGCCACGAGCCATGAGAGTTGGAAAGTCACTTAAACCAAGACTCTTTAAAGACATACAGAAATGTTGAATTCAGTTAGAGGAATCACATGTTGCGGACAATATCTTAGAACTCTCAACTCGCGCGCGTCGGAGCTCTGTATTGTCCACATTGTAAAAGTCGACGCGCCCGTCTGTTTAAAACGCACCATAATTTTTGAATTCAATTTTTGGAATTGTATGTCGGCTTTTCTTGTGGACAAACTCATTAACGCGCGCGCGCGCGTCGGAGGTCTGTATTGTCCACAATAGACAAGCCAACGCGCCCCTTTTAGGGAACAGCAAAAAGTTTGAATTCAGCCTGTGACATTATATGTAACCTTTTATTGTGGACAATACAGAACCCCGACGCGCGCGCAATACTGAACTCCGACGCGCGCGCTCGCGCGCGCGCGCGCGCTGGTCACCATGGTCACCCGCGCGCGCGCGGGTGGCTTTTTCTCGTGAAGTCGGTGATGGTGTTGGTGCTGTTGCTTGTGGTGATGATGATGCTGCTGCAGCTGGTGACGCTGCTTATGCGATGGTGTTGGTGTTGCTGCTGATGGTGGTGGTGATGCTGCTGCTGGTGTTGCTGTTTGTGTTGCTGATTCTCGTGGTGTTGCGGGTGCTGGTGGCGCTGCTGTTGGTGCTGGTGATGCTGACGTTTGTGCTGCAACTGATGCTGCTGCGGGTGCTGGTGGCGGTGCTGATGTTGGTTGTGTTGCTGGTGCTGGTGATTGTGGTGGTGCTGATGGTGCTCATGCTTATGCAAATGCGGTTGCTGGTGGTTGTGGCGTTGCTGCTCATGCTTCTGCTGGTGATGGCGGTAACGGTGGAATCATGCAGTTTAAGAGTCGCCTCGGGCACGTTTTCTCGGGGGCCTCTTGGGCCGATATCGGGCTTGTCGTTGATTTCTCGTGGGGCCCACGGTGCGGCCCAATTGATTGACCTGGTCTTGGCGCCATCTTGCGGCTATTGCGAGGGGCGCGAGAAGCCCCTCGGGGGAATATTGCCCACATTGTTTCCAGAAAAAACTGAAAACGCATTTGCGCTTTTGCAACCCCCCCCCCCCCCTCACCACTTTTACACCACAATCCAAACAGCAATCTCCCAACCAACCCCACCACCCACAACACCCATACCGCAACAATACCCTACACACAACAATATTACCCCGATCCCCACAACAATTACAAAAACCACGCAATTTCTCCGCCCCCCCTCCCCCACCCCCCCCCCCATCCCCCCCCCCTCCCGACCCCTCCGCCCCCCACCCCACCACGCCCCCTCACCCCCCACGCCACCTCACCCCACCCCCCTCTCCCGCCCCCCCGCCACCCTGTTCCCATCGCATTGGGCCATATTGGGGCCACCTTGGAGCCTCAAGAGCTCACTAGAAGAGAGAAGGCGAGACGGCAACGCTACGTTTGTGTCATTCAGGTTTCGTACCAAATTTGGGTTTCTCGGGGTGGCTCTCGGAAGGGCCTGGGCACTTGGAACCGTCTTGGGGCAGTCTTGGAGCCATATATATATATATATACACATACATATGTGTATATATATACACATATGCAGTCCCCCTCTCTCTCTCTCTATCTCTTTCTCCCTCTCTCGAATATGGAGGATGGTGATATCAACAACCCATGGCCAATGCGCCGCCAGGCACTCTTTTGTTTAGTGGTGGCCAGCGGCCGCCGCGGTGGCCGACGCGGCCATTCGCATATTGCCCTTCATTGGGCGGCGGTTCGGTGGAGGAGGAGTTGGATTCATATACATATAATAATGTATCACATATATCGGAGCGAGATTCAACATACGGCGAAGACCGATCTACGTATATTGCCAATTATTGACGCTTTGCGTATCTCCACCAGCCCATCCAGGAACAATCTCCTGGAGAGCTGACGGGAGAAGGGCTGAATAAACCCACATAGTGCGACAGCGCGGGCAATACCGCTGAATTGAGATATCTGTGGTAGCGAAGGGTGCGGATGCTGCTACGGGTGCTGTTGCTGTTGCTGGCACTGCTGCTGCTGGTGATGTTGCTGGTGTTGCTGGTTCTCGTGCTGCTGGTGATGTTGCTGGTGCTGGTGGTGGTGCTGCTGCTGGGCAGGTGCTGCTGGTGCTGCTGCTGGTGTTATTGCCGCTGGTGGTGTTGCTGCTGGTGGTGCTGCTGCTGGTTGTGCTGATTCTGCTGCTGATGGCGTTGATGGTTCTCGCGTTGCTGCTGGTGCTGCTGCTGGTGCTGCTGCTGGTGCTGGTATTGCTGTTTTTGTTGGTGGTGGTGCTGCTGTTGTTTCTGCTACTGGCGGTGATGGTTCTCGTGCTGCTGGTGTTGGTGATGCTGCTAATGCGTTTGCTGCTGATCGTGGTGATGCTGGTGCTGCTGATAGTGCTGCTGCCGATGCTGCTGCTGGTGCTGATGCTGACAGTGGTGGTGGTGCTGATGGTGCTGCCGCTGCTGCTATAGTGCTGTCGCTGGAGATTGTGGTGCTGATGTTGTTGCTGCAGGTGATGACGGTGGCGGTGAGAGCAGGCAGGTTAACAACCGCCTCGGAAACGTTTTCTCTGATGCCCATTGGAGCCATGGGCTCCCTTAAGTTGGGGTCCTCTCACAGCGTTATTGGTGGCCATATTGGGGCTCTGTTGGGGTGGGGTGGGGGTGGGGTGGTGGTTGGGTGGGTGGGGGCGGCGGGGTGGAGGTGGGTGGGTGGGTGGGTGGGTGGGGGAGGGGGGGGGGGGGGGGGGGGGGGGGGGGGCGGGGGGGGTGGGGGGGAGGGGGGGGGGGGGGGGGGGGAGGGGGGGAGGGGCGGTGGTGGGGGGGGGGGGAGAGGGGGGGGGAGAGGGTGGGGGGGAGAGGGTGTGTGTGTTATGTATGTGTGTGTGGTGATGGTGGGGTGGTGGTGGGGGTGGGGTTGCGGGGGGTGGGGTGGTGGGTGGTGGTGGGGGGGGGTGGGTGGGGTGGGTGGGTGGGTGGGGGGTGGGGGGGGGGGTGGGGGGGGGGGGGGGGGGGGGGGGGGGGGAAGGTGGGCATCAGGAGTTGTTTTGTGACTCTGAGATGCCTCTTGGGGCAGTCGCTGCCACGCACACACATACACACACGCACGCCGCCCCTCCACCCCACCCCGCCCCCTCTCGGATGCTCAAAAAAGGCGCATTGGGCGATCGCGGGCCGCTCTTGGAGCGCTATAGTATGTGAGCTCGTGGGAGCATATTGGGCGTCTTGGGGCTCCATTCGGCCATATTGGGGCCATCCTGACGCCTCAAGAGCGCATCGGAAGACAACGATCGACAAAGCAAACAACATTGATGTTCCTTTGGTCTTGGTGCAATTGTTGCATCTTTGTTGAGGGGGAGGGTGGTCCTGGAGGGCTCAGATTGCAATTGAAACCGTATATTGGAGCCGCATTGGAGCCTGGATGCATGTCGGAGGCGCAATCTTGATGTCTGTTGTGTAATCTTGAAGCCATCTGGGCTATCTGGGGCCCTCTTGGAGCAAATCCATTGAGCCAGCATGGGCGCTCTAACCCTTCGCGGGGAGCCCCTCTAGACGCAGTGTGCCTGTGTGTGTATGCGTGTGCGCGTGCGCGTGTGCGTGCGTGGGGTGGGCGGGTGAGCGGGCGGGGGGGAGGGGAGAGGGCGTAAACCTCCCGAGCTGGGAAAGGAGTGATATTGGAAAGAGGAACGCCATAAACCACCTGCGCCCAGAGGTGGGTTCACTGCTGGGAGTGCCATATATACGTGTCGGTCGGAAGGTGCCATATCGTCTCGTTGATTATCGGTTTATATCTATTGTGGGGAGTTCCCGACGCACTTGTCGTGAGAGTATTATAGGATTGCTGGGATCGTCTTCCACGCGCGTTGGGAGGTCCTTATCCACCTGCTCTGAAGCAGCATCTACGTTCGGTGCTGGAATTGCTATATGTACATGGGGAGGGGTGGTGCTGACCTATTGTATTTAGATCCGATCTACGTCTGAGAGTGTGATTCTACTTGGCGAGTCAGGGCCCTAACTATTTTCGGGTGGATCGTACATAGTGGGGGACCCCATACCTGCTGAGAAGCTCGTTGCTTGGTCGAGGTTCGATGATCGAGGACCGAGGTTCGCATATGGAGTTTCGAGGATGTAGAATCGAGGCTCGAGGTTCAAGATTTGATCATCGAGGGTCGAGGTTCGAGGTTCGAGGATCGAGGGTCGAGGCTCGAGGTGGGTCGATGATCTAAGCTCGAGGATCGAGCATGCGACTCGAGGCTCGATGATCGATCGAGTTGTGAGGGGAGGATCGGGGCTCGATGTTAGCGGTCCGAGACTCGAGAGTCGATGACCGAGGCTTGCACGAAAGGTGGCACCCGCGTCACATCACGCGTGCCCGCGGGAGATCTGTGCAGGGGCGGCGCGCGCGCCCGCGGATGCATCGCGCGGTCGCGTTTTGTTTTGTTTTTTTTCTCATCTCGCAGGCGGCACGAATGCCCGCGGGAATGGCATAGCGCGCTCGACTCGCAGGGGGGCGGCGTCCCGCGGTTGAGCGAAGGAGCGCTCTGTATGCGCTCGGGCGCAAGGAGCGCCCTTATCTAGGCGCGCGCGCCTAGTGGCCGCCTCAGATCTGATTCTCGAGGTTCTTGATCTTCTCGGCCAAGTAGCTGATCATCTTATCCTGCGCGTCGATCTTCTTCTCAATCGTGCTCAGGTCCGTGTACAGGTCACTCAAGACAGCCTGCGCCTGGAACATCCTGCGGTGGCGCCGTTGTGCACTGGGGTAGATCTCAGCCACGGCCTGCTGGCCATTGTCGTGCTGCGTGTCGGAGTGCTGGTCCTTGCCACTGCCCGTCTGATCATCGTCGCCCTGGCCATCGTACTGCTGAGCCACGGCACGGTTGCCACTGCCCTGGTCGCCGTTGTCATGCTGCACGCTGGGCTGAGCGCTGCCGTGGTGCGTGGCACCGTCGTCGTGCTGGTCGTCCTGCTGCACGCTGTCCTGCTGCGCGCCATCGCCGTCCTGCTGCACGTTGTCCTGCTGCGCGCCGTCGCCGATCTGCTGCACGTTGTCCTGCTGCGCGCCGTCGCCGTCGCTGGGCTGCCCATGGGCGGAGTTGCGCTGGGCCAGCATATTCTGCACAAGCTCGTAGTACCGCTCCTTGTCAGATGGAGACAACCGTTCCCAAATGGCGGGATCGATCCACCCAGTCTCTGCATCAATGCCGTCGACCCACATGTTGTCCACGAACGCCCGAGCGCCAGCGACGCCCCTGCGCGCCAAGCTCGAGCGCTGCGCCATCGAGGCGGTCGGGGAGTAGGGCGCGCGGGGCGGCGCTCGGGTCGGGCGCTCTGAAAGAGCGATCGAGGATTGCCTTCGAGAGAATCAGTTCTACGGACAGGGGGGGGGTGCAATACAGAGCTGCTGATGCCTTCCCCCACATTCCCCCTCCCACGACCACCGCCGCCCCTCACAACCCCAGGCACGCGCATGTTGTTATCACTGTTACATCCTCCCCCAAGTTACACATGGGTTCCGTCGCTGACGGTCGTCGTTGAAACGTGATCCGCAGAACAGTACACCATAGCGCATAGCAGCGCACTTGCTCGTGCCGCAGAGTACCCGACGCAGCAGCCACACAAAAGTTCACGAGTGCACGACAGACGAATCAATGAATGCTCCGCGACACTTGCTGTCACGCAACATCCGATGCTGCAACCGAAGAGACCGAATGGCCTGTGCCGCTCGATCGTGCAGGAATCTCAGTCAGAGTCCTCGAAGACCACTGCATCTTCGATGGTGTACGTGATCTTATAACGTATCGAGCGTGTCATGTTTGTATTGGAAGGGCCGTCATCAGACTGCATCATGTTGAACGTGTTCCGAGCAGATTCGGGCATGTCGGCGATCGCAGAATACGTGCGCGTGATGCTCCGCTTGCGCCTGTCGTCAACCGAAGGGGCAGCCTCCGCGGGCTCCGACGACATCCCTTCGCCCGCGTGCGAGCCCGAGGAAGCGTCGCCTGCAGGCGCGTCGCGTGCAGGAGCGTCGCCTGCAAGAGCGGCGGCGCTGACGCCAGGCGGCGGAGATATCGGCGACCCTGGTGGACTCTCTGGAGGGTCGCCTGCAGGGGCGACGCCTGACATCTCGCGCGCGCGCGCACGCGGCTTGAGTCGGTAAGAGGCGCGAGCGCCGAAACGCAATGCAAGTTAGAGCAACAAATGACCGCGGACGTAACGGGATATGCTGCGAGCAATGTCACCGATGCAATGCGTTGGTATGCACGTACATGCATTTGTATGCGTATATGCCTATATTTGTGTATGTATATCCGCAACCGTGCCGCGCGGCACGGAGTGGGCGTGTCCTCAGGTCCCGTGTACAATCCTCCGAGCCTCGGTCCTCAGTAAGGGGACCATAACCACAATTTCCAATTCTCTCGGGCCTTCCCGCGGTTCTCCTGGGGCTTCTCGCAGCTTCCCGCGTGGCGTTTTCGGGCCCAAGCGGGCCTCACGACTGGCAACGAAGGCCCCGAGAGGCCCCGAATACACCCAATGAGCGCTCCAAGACGCTCAATATGGCCCCAATACGGGCCAATATGCCGCACAGACCGCCCAAGAGGCCCCTAAGGGCCCTCCCAATTCCTCACGCTGCGCGTATCCCCACCAGCCCATCCAGAAGCAACGCCCAGGCGAGTTGAGGTGATCAGGGACGTGCGGGAGCAAAGATGGGAGACAGCCGAACCGTGCGAAGGAGGAATGAGGAGACGGGGGAGGCTGGATGGATAGATAAGGGAGTGGAGAGAAGGAAGATGAATAGGAGGAGGAGGAGGATGAGGAGGAGGAAGGAGGGGCAGAAGGATGATGATGAGGAGGAGAGCAAGCAAAAGGGCCAAAGGTCTTGTAGATGCCTTTCGGAGCCTCTTGGGATCTCTCTTGGGCGCTTCTTGGAGGCCTCTTGGGGCGCCTTGGGGGTCTCCTGGCGGTCCTGGGGGTCTCTTGGGCGCCTTGGGTGCATCGGAGAGGCCTATGGGGTCCTCTTGGGGGCATCGTTGGGGCCTCTTGGTGGCTTTTGGGGTGGCCTCCTGTGGCAATCTTGGGGGCCTCTTGGAGCCGCATGGGCGCCTCTTGGGGCAATCTTGGAGGAGATATATAGAAAAAGAGGGGAGCTTTCATTAGCGTTGCCCCTCTAGAGCCTTTAAAATCGCATTCTGGGGCCCTCTTGGGGCGCTCTTGGAGCGCTCTTGGGCGCTCTTGGGGCTGTCTTGGGGCTCTCTTGGGCCCCTCTTGGGGCCCTCTTGTGCCCTCTTGGAGCAATGTTGAGGCCTCGGATGGCCATCGGAAGCGAAAAGGCGAGAAGCAGAACATCATTGATTTTCCGTAGGTTGTTGAAGGATTTTGGCTTATTGGGGAGCCTCCTTGGGGAGCTATTTGGCCTTTTGGAGCCGTATTGGGGCGGTCACGGGGCATCTTGGACCATCTTCGGAGCCATCGTGGGGCATCTGAAGCTGTATTGAGCAATCTTGGAGCTCATCTTGGGCTCTCCGAGGCGCTCTTGGAGCAATCCTGGGCCATCTTGGACGCTCCAACCCCTCGTGGAACGCCCCGTCCAGGTCCAGGGGAGGGGGTAGGGGGGAGGGGTAAACCCCTCCCCGAAGGGGAAGAAGGAAGTTGGAAGAGGAAACTCCTTAAACCACCTACGCCCAGAGGGTTGGTGGGATTAAGATTGCCCCGAGATGCTAAAATTGTTGATTTTCCATTGTGTTTTTCAATGAGCTTTGCTTTCGCACCTTTTCTGCTTCCCGACGCTCTGAGACGGCCCAATAGCACCCCCAAGACGGCCCCAAGAAGCCCTAACTAAGACAGCCCCAAGACGACCCAAGACGGCCCCCAATACGGCACAAGAGGGCTCCAAGACGGCCCAAGAGGGCTCAATGACGGCACCAAGAGGGGCCCAAGAGGGCGTCAAAACAATTAAAACAATCAAGTGGTTCGCCCCCAGAAACCCCAGGGGGCCCCAAGAGTGCCCCAAGATGCCCCCAGGCCCTCCAAGATGCCTCCAAGACGCCCCAAGCAGCCCCCAAGAAGCCACAAAAGACTATACCCCAAAACTGCCCCCAAGAGGCTTCAACACTGTCTTCCAGAGACCCCCGAAAGGCGTAACATGAGATCCAGACACACATACATTCGGCACCACTTGATGCATATTGCCGACATGCCTCTAAAGGGAATTTGTTTGCTAACACATTAGGCATACTGACGACGCGCCTCAGGTGGTACCCGATCGGAACTACTTGAGGCATACAACGGGCGTGCCTCAAGTCGTACTTATTCGATACCACTTGAGGCATACTGCAGACATTCCCCCAGTGGCCCAGAATTTGAGATTGTCGCGCTTTCGGTCCGCCGCCGCTCCACGACGGCCCAAGAGCCTCCAACAACATCCAATGTCCACGAATCCAGGCACGGTGGCGGGATGGGCCGACGGCCACTAGATATACACGTATATTCAAATAAGGACTTATATATAATAGTTCACGCGCCAGGGCTGGTCGCCGCGGGTCCGCATCGAACAGTGCACGCGCCGCGGCTCGTCGCCGTGGCTCCGCCTCTGGACGCGGCTCGAAACAAGTGGTGCCGCCTGCATAACTCGCACATTCACGCACGAGAAAACAGCGAGTGTCATCACTCAAGTTCCCAATCATCAGTATGCGCGGAGATAAAAACAATGTGGATGTGTTAAGCTAACACAATGATAAGCACGATGCGCGAATATATACAGTGTCAAGGTATGGTGTGCAACGATAGAAACATATGTAAGGCAATATATGGCGCTCACAAGTATATGCGTGAATAAGGAAGCGCCACGATCGAGGGCGCGAAGATAAAAGCACCGCCGCCGTCACCAATTGACGCGGCGGCCCAGTTCCGGAACCGCGCCCCCGCGGGCCAAGTCGCACCCCCCGTCTTAATATCGGTTCATTGGTTTAGGCAAATATTGTTATAATATTGATAACAACGTTACCCTGTAGCCATATTTTGGCTCAAGACGGGGCCATGGCCGAGCCTCCCCGCCCGTCGCAGAGGGCCAGGCCGTCATCTAGGACGGCCGCGTCCACGGCTCGCCCGCGGGAGCCCCAGCGCGCGGTCCCGCGCCCGACGGCGAGCCCATGCGCAGGGTCGGCCGCCTCGCCCCAGCAGGAGCCCCCGATGGTCACCATCACAAAGGAGGAGTACGACAGGCTGCACGCCGTGGCAGCCAGCAGCGGGATCAGGGAGTATCAGGAGCCCGCGCCGCGCCTGCTGGCTGGCCCCAAGTGGGGCTGGCGTAATCGCCCCTCCGATGCCGTGGATAGCGCCGCCCCGTTCGCCTGCGCCCCGTGGCCGAAGGCGAAGCCAATGCCAGGTCGACGGACTGGAGGCGGCCAGAGTGGCACGGCCAGTGCCACGGCGACAGAAGACAGTTTTGTGGCGACACCACCGAAGCCGAAGTGGGCTAGTGGAGGTGGCCGTGAGGACAGCAAGCCGACGGAGGAGCACGACACGGGCGGCGCAGCCGAGTACTGCGAGTACGACGGGGTGGCGGCGCAGCCGAGTACTGCGAGTACGACTGGCGACTGTGGCGGCGAGGTCGAGCCGAACGTTGGCGACGCGGTCGAAGGCAGTGGCGGCGAGTACAGCAGTGGCGACGGTGGCGTCAAGTGCGAGCCGAACGTTGGCGACACGTGCGAGCACAGCGGCGAGTACAGCAGCGGGGCGCTCACGGCTGGGGCGCGGGCGACACAGCCCACAAGCGCCGAGTACGACGATCGCGGCTGGGACGAGGGCGGCACAGCCCACAAGCGCCGTCGTCAGCACAGCATGGACGACGATGCCAAGGTGCCGTGGCTCAAGCAGCAGCTCAGCAAGGTGGAGGAGTTGCTCAGCGATGCTGGCGTCATCGTCATGAAGGCGGTGCAGCACGCAGGCGAGGATCACGTGGCCCCAGTGCTGCTGGAAGACGAAGTGTCGGGGATTCCGCCTACCGTTCGGACGGAGAAGATGAAGCGAGGTGGACGACACGTCAGGATCGCGAGGCTCATGGCCAAGCATGTTGCCAATGGTGGCGACCTGAATGCAGTGAGACAGTCGGCCGACCGCAACGTGCACAAGTACATCGAGTGGTTGTTCCAGAATCACTGGAATGAGTTCGAAGAATTCGGCTCAGCACAGGTTGTGTGGGACTGGCCTTCGCTGGGGCGATTCTTGAAACCCTTGTGCCTCTCTCATCCTTGCCTCCCGCCGTCGACGCCGCCCTCGTCCTTGGCATCGTCATCGTCGTCGTCATTGGCGGTCGCGCGTAAGCTGCCCGCGTAAGGTCGCGCGGGGGCGCACTCGTTTGCACGCGGCGTGTCGCGTCGACTGTTTGCGGATGCCATCGCGTGAGGTCGCGCGCCGTCGTCTGCTCAACATCGCGTCGTCGTCGGCGGCGGCGGCGTCGTCGTCGCTCGTCGGCAACGCCCCCCCCCACTCGCCGTCGCCGCCGCCGTCGTCGTCGCCGTCGTCGGTGGCGTCGTCTGCGTCGTCGTCGTCGTCGCCGCCATCGCCGTCGTCGCCACCCCCATCTCCCAGAACAGCCCCTCAGACCCGTCCAGGAGTCCAGCCACACAAGAGTTCCCGAGCCGTTCCCAGCTGTGGTGACGAGGCCCACCCGACGGCCAGAACACCTCGAGCATCGGTCCGATTGGACTCGCGAAACCACCCTGGAGGGGCGGGGGCATGGCCGCTGGCATGAACCGAACCACGATCCTCGAGGATCGCAGGGCGATCAAATCCAGATGTCGATCTGCAAATCTGCAGATCGACATCGATGTCGATCTGCAGATTTGCAGATCGACATTTGCATCAATACTAAAACCAACACAATGCAAATGTCGATCTGCAAATCTGCAGATCGACATCGATGTCGATCTGCAAATCTGCAGATCGACATCGATGTCGATCTGCAGATTTGCAGATCGACATCTGGAGGCAACTGGTTCGGTACTTGCTGGCACACGCGCATCTGGTCATGTTTGGCGCTCTCGCGCATCGTTCTGTCATCATTTTCAGCGTCCCATCGCACTCGCACCTCGCCTCTCGCACTGCCCCTCATCGCACATCCTTCATCGCATCATGAGTGTTGTGGGCTGCGCCCTGACCGCCGTCACGGGGCCCCAGGTGTGCCCCGCGGGGGGGGGGGTATGTGTCAACCATCCGATATATCACCTCTCGAAACGCTCCATCAATGGTCCCGAATTGCCCCCGAGCTACCCATATTGGCGTAAAACGCCGCCGCCACCCCCAATGGCCGTGCGCTGCTTCCGCGGTGGCCGTGTCAGTGACAAATGCGTGCGTGGTGTGACGTGCCGTGTAGTGCCGTGCGCGTGCAAACGTTTGGTGGGGATGTCTCGGGCGTCGTGGGATGTCTTAAGTGCGTTAGGGGCGTCTTGGGGCGCCTTGGACATCTTGGGCGTCTTGGGGCGTCTTGGGGCGTCTTGGGCGTCTTGGGGCGTCTTGGGGCGTATTCGTGGACGTATTGGGGCGTCTTGGGGCGTCATGGGGGCGTCTTGGGCGTCTTTGGCGTCTTGGACATGCTAGTATCGATGACAGCTCGTAAGCTCGACAAAGCTTGGGGCGTCTTGGTCGCCCACAGTCCGTATCCATTTTGGCTCGAGCCGAGCGTGGCTGTCACGCCATGTCTCGGCGCGACTACGCGCCCGCCGCGTGCCCCCCGTGCCGCGCATCTTTGCGCGCGGCGGCACGCCTGGTCGCGGCGATGGCCACATACTTGGTGGTGGTTCCGCCTAACGTGGCGGTGCAGCCTACCGTGGTATTGCAGCCTCCCGTGGCGGTGGTGCAGCCTAACGCGGCGGTGCAGCAGCCTAACGTGGCGGTGCAGCAGCCTAACGTGGCGGTGCAGCATCACGTGCCACTAGGCGCGTACGTGGCGGTGCAGCCTACGGTGACGGTGGGCCCCAGCTCGGCGCCAGCGCCAGGCGCGTACGTCGTGCAGCCTCCTGCTGCTGAGGGCGACGTGCGCACGGCAAAGCGGCAGAAGCACGGCGCGGACAGCAGCTGGCGCTGGCAGCGCCACAACCACTACGGCACGTACACCGAGGGCAGCGACAGCGAGGACGAGTACCCGCGCGGCGAGCGCGGCTGGAGGATTTCGGACGCCGAGTGGGAACGCATTGCGCGTTCCGAACGCATTCAGCCTTCCGATCCCGAGTGCGGCGGGCGGATGTCGGACGAGAAGTGGGAGCGCGAGGACGAGCGGCAGCCTGGCGAGTACGGCAGTGGCGCGCACGGCCGTGACGACGGTGACGACTATGGCACGGCCGACGAGGACGCGCACGGCGCGGTCGACTCCAATAAGTGGCCATGGTACGCACAGGCAGCCTTCAAGCGGGCTCGGGGCGGTGGCCGCAAGACGCATGCTACGGCGGACTACTACGATCGCGAGAAGGGCTCGGGCCACGGCAGCCGTGACGCGGGCAGAGGCGGCAGCTACCAGGCCGCAGACAAGCGCGACGCCAGCTCCTACCATGCCAGTCGCGCGCACACAGGCCACTGGCGAGATAGCGCGGAGTATTGGGACAATGACGGCTGGAAGGACACGGACAAGGACGGCTGGTGGGGCAAGAGCACGTACGGCTCGAACGCCAGGGACACTGACGACAGGACGCCCACGGACGAGGCGAATGGCGCAAAGTATTGGGACAAGGACGACTGGATGGCAAAGGACAATGGCGGTGGGAATGGCAGGCGCACGTGCGGCTCGAAGGCCAAGGGCACTGGCGGCAGTAAGCCCACAGACGAGGCTAATGGCAAGAGCACCAAGGGCAACAAGAAGACAGGCTCGGCTGCCAGATCGAGGGGCAAGGGTTCAACAGGCTCGGGCGGCAGCAGCACGCACCTGACGGGCAAGGGCGGGACCAAGGGCGCGACGGGCACGGTCGCGAAGAACAATATCGCCGTGGATATCGACGTCGAGGCCAAGAAGATAGAGCACAAGCTGGAGGAGCTCAACATCGTTGCCTTCCGCGACTTGGACTTTTACGACTCCAAGCTGAACGGCTCCGCCGCCGTCGCCGTCGCCGACGAGATGGATGCGATGATGTCTATGGAGGACGGCCTGGACGTGGGCACGCTGGACCAGGTGAGGCGGGTCACTGGCGCGTGCCATCATCACCGCCGAGGTGTGTCCATGACCCGTATGGGGTGAGATAGGGCGGGAACGACGATACTGACGATGACGAGGATGACTACGACGTTGTGGGCAGGGTGGGGGAGGGGGTGACGATATGGGACGTTGACGCGGATGATGATGCCGATGACGGCTGTGGTGAGTGGGGGGAGGGGGGGGATTCGGGGGTAAGGATGGCGGCGAGGGGAACTACGGGTCGTGGCATGCACCTTGGCGGTGGCGGGGGCGCGTCGCACCGCGACCTTTATAGGTCGTGAAGGACTACGGGTGCTTCGGCAGGCACCGCCACGCCAGGCTCGCGCGGATCATGGCCAGGCACGTGGCCGCGGGCGGCGAGATCCATGAGCTGTACGACGCGGCCGACGACGAGATGGTAGCCTACCTCGAGTGGAGCTTCTTCAAGTTCTGGGGCCAGTTCACGGATGCGGGTGGCGGGCACGCCTGGCGCATTTTCACGCTCTGCCGCGCGAGCAGCGCGGCTACTGCTTGAGAAAAAACCGTCAATCAAATCATTTGCGCGCTTGTGCATTGAGTTGCATTGCACTGTCAACATCAAACACCAAAACCAACAGCACACACACACACCAACAAAACACCATGATTTGCATTGAGTTGAATTGCATGCGATTGCCGATAGCATGATTGCATGATAAAACCATAATAGCACCAACAAATACACTCACCAGCCAACACGTGAGTTGCACTGAGTTGCACTGCGTTGCTTCGGCGCACGGCGCCAGCTTCACGCGCGCGCGGCGCCGACCATGATAGCTGCACTGCGCCCGAGCTGATACAACCGCGCACGTTCTACTTCATAGCTTCCCCCATAGTGTGATAGTCGGCGCCTTGCACCGCGCGCCACGCATACATGTAATAGTTGGTGCTGCGCAGCAGAATCTAGCTTACGCGTGCAAGGTCGCAGGGTTTCATGACCTGGCTAATCTTGAGGGCATGCGAGGGTCGTGCGATTCTGTTTGGTTCCAGTCGTGACTGCGCGCGCGCATTTCAGAATTGCCTGATTGGGATCACGCACGCCCACAGATGCCGCGTGCCATGCCAAATTTGCCGCACGAGTACGTGGTAACGTACATTGTGCCCACGCCAATCCAGGGCCCTCTAGCTAAACCCCCTGAATCGCGGGCATGACGCACCTGCCCCTCACCTCCCCCCCACCCTCAATCCGCAGCCCCCCATGTTAGTATCCCTTCTCACCGTCCTCATCCCTACTCTTCTGTGGGGCCTTATGTATGGTGGAGTTTGCTGCGCTGCATGCGTTGCACTTGCAGGGAGAACCATGGGGGGTGGTGAGGAACCATGGGGCAGAGGGCAGAACGCGGGCGGGGGCGGCAAGCGGTGGTGCGATGGGCGAGGGCACGGGGGGGCATGGTGCGACCGCGCACAGCCGTCTCGGCCGAGACACAGCGGGCACGCGCGCGACTGCGACTGCTATCATGCCGCCGCAGCATCCGTTTGAACCGCCGCCTAATTACTCGCCGCGGCATGGGGGCAACCGCCCGCCGCCATTTCAACGACCGCCCGCCCATCCTCCAATCCAGATTCATCCGCGTCCGAAAGCCAGAGCGCCGTCGCCCGCGATCCTGCAGCTGCGACCGAAAGCGAACCCCGCTTCGCGGGATTCCGCTGCATGGCATGCCTCAGATGCTTCGGCGGCGACCGAGGTCGCGCAGGCAGCGGCGTCGGCGGCCGATACCTCGGCAGGGCCCGATGCCGCGGAGGCAGATGCCGCGGGCGAGCCGAGCCCATCCTCAAGCGATGCCGAGCTTGACGAGCTGCGGAGGAGGCTTGACGATCTCGCCATGGAGGAGGAGACTGCGGTCGCGGCCTGGCGCAGGGTTGCGGCGGCCCGTGCTCGGTTTGAGGTCGCCGACACTGGCACGTTTATTCCAAGCATGCGGGCCTTGGAGGCAGCTTGGATCGAGCGCGATGCCGCCGCCGATCGCTGGAATGCGGCGATCAGCGCGCTCGAGCTCGCGCGCGAGAGGGCCTTCATGTCCCGCGAGGAAACCATTGCGATGGGCGAGGAGCTCAAGGCCGCGGAGGAGGCGGCGAAACAGGTGTGGTGGGGACCTAAAGACCCAACCGTCAGCAGCTGCGAGCGTTGCATTGTGGAGGAATGCATGGTGGAGGGGTTGCGCGAACGGGGTGTGTCGATATGGTCGGGGTGGCAACGTGCTCCGCGTTTTCGCTGGCGCGGCGAGGCGTCGCTCGAGGCGCGCGCGCCGCTCGCCGTTCGCCGATCGGGATGTGTGCGCACAACTCCTCAACGCACTAATCGGCGTCCGCGTATTGGCTCGCGAGCCGATCGGCGTTCCGTTGCAGCATTATGCGGCTGCGTGCAGACCGCGACGGCTTGCGCTGTCGTGGTCGGCACCTCTGCGCTGAGGCTGGTGTTTGTGTGGTTTCTAAATAATGCATCTGGGACTAGCGTCCGCTTCGCATGTATATCTAATCCCACCAGCCCTCTGGTCGTAGGTGGTTTAAGGAGTTTCCTCTTCCAACCTCCTTCTTCTCCTTCGGGGAGGGGTTTACCCCTCCCCCTACCCCCTCCCCTGGACCTGGACGGGGCGTTCCGCGAGAGGTTGGGATGGCTCCAAGAGCGCCTCGGAGAGCCCAAGATGAGCTCCAAGATGGCTCAAGATAGCCTTATATGCCTCAATATGGCTCCGAAGATTGTCCAAGAGGCCCCAAGACCGCTCCTAGATAGCACCAAGAGGCCAAACAGCTCCCCGAGAAGCCCCCCCACGCGGCCAAAATCTTCAAAAAGCCTAAGGAAAACCAATGAGTTTCGGCTTCTCGCCTTTTCGCTTCCGATGGCCATCCGATGCCTCAAGATGGCTCCAAGAGGGCCCAGAGCCCCAACAGGGGCCCAAGAGAGCCCCAAGACGGCCCCAGGAGCGCCCACGAGCGCTCCAAGAGCGCCCCAAGAGGGGTCCAGGATGCGATTTTAGAAGCTCTGGAGGGGCAACGCTAACTAAAGCCCCCCTCTTCTTTGATCGACCTCCTTCAAGATGGCCCCAAGAGGCGCCCAGGATGCCCCCATAGGCCCCCAAGGTGGCCCCAGGAGGCCCCCAAAAAGCCCCAAGATGCTCCAAGATGCCCCTAAGAGGCCCCCAAGAGGACCGCAGAGGCACCCCCGAGGCACCCAATACGCCCAAGAGACCCCCAGGACCGCCCTAGGAGACCCCAAAGGCGCCCCAAGATGCACCCAAGATGCGCCCAAGATATATCCCAAGAGGCTCCGAGAGGCATCCAAAAGACCTTCGGCCCTTTTGCTCGCCCTCCCCCTCCTGCTCATCCTTCCTCCTCCTCCTCCTCATCCTTCTGATCCTCATCCTTCTCCTCCTCATCCTCCTCCTGTTCATCTTCCTTCTCCCCACTCCCTCATCCATCCATCCAGCCTCCTCCGTCTCCTCCTCCCTCCTTCGCGCGGTTCGGCTGTCCCCCTCTGTGCTCCCGCGCTTCCCTGATCACCTCAACTCGCATGGGCGTTGTTTCTGGGTGGGCTGGTGGGGATACGCGAAGCGTCTAGATGCGCATGTGCAATGTGCTATGTTCCACACGAATTCGTACACATCCCGTTCACACAACTGTTACACGTGCATACGGAGTACACATACATACGCGTTTATGCATACAAATTTGTGTCTACGACGCCATGGTGTTACACATCGCACATTCACCGCTAATCAACACACATGTACGCGGTTAAACGCTCGTGCAGCATACAAATCATACGTATATAATGTACCACAAGCCGCATGCAGCGTTACGCCTAAGCCTACATGCATGTAGATCAGAACGCCCCGCGTCGACCCGAACAGCTTTGAAGCATGGTCCACGATATATGTAGCAAACAAGCCTGTCACATTCGCGGGCGCGAATGTGCAATGTTTCGCACTGCGACCCAGAAGAGTGGAGCCCCTCCTCTCCTCTTCTCCCCCTCGCGGGGCCAATGATCGCCTCCCGTCTCTCCCGCCCGTCAGGTGGTCGACCTTCGGGTCTTGCCCTCTGGGCTCCACCTGACGGGAATGGGGGAGATGGGGGGGGGGGGGCTGATGATTGGCCTCGCCTTCCGAAGCCGCGGGCTGCTGACAATCGCTGTTCCCCGAGTGTTTTCACAGTTCAGAGGCTCCTTATTGCCCTCGTGGTGCAGGGCAGCCCCTAAGCCCCCCATCACAGGGCGCTGCAGACTGCATGTGGGCCCCACCCTCCCCCGCCCCCCCTCAGCATATGTAGCTGATCCCTAAACAGTAGGCCCTCAGGGTAAAGTTAGAACGCCAGCAGCCATGCAGCAAACTTTACAATTGTATGCGTGCTGGTCAGAATGACCCGCGCGCCTTTTTGACGTCCTGACTTGTGGAACATTGCCCCTCAGAGCATTGACTGGTTGATATATATATATATATATATATGGATGCCGTACTCGTGCGCTCTTTTTCCGATTGCCCAGCGGCAGACAACGTGCCAAGGAAGCCTCGCGCCGAGACAAGGCGGTGGAGGCCCAACCGTGTCCCCAGGGCAGGGGGGCTCCGACGCAGGCCGAAAAAGGCCCACATCCCAAAGATGAGTTGGACACTCCCGACAATTCAGTAGATCGAGCCATCCCAAAGGGAGGGAGGACCATCCCAAACGCACACATGTTTTCACCCTCCCCCGACATCTCAACACTGCAAGTCGCCCACACGTATAATACAGCACGTAACTATATCAAAGGCAGATCGGCCATCGCAGAAACAGTCCTTCCCAAAAAAACATGTACGCTCACCCCAACCGAAAACCTTTCCCGAATAGACTCCTCCCATCATGTGGGTAGCCCCCGCCCACCCCCGACCCCCCCCAAACTCCTTGGGCTTGGAGGCTCTTCGCGTCACGATGACGTCCGCACGCACCGACCTATACCGACATACCGCTGCAACGCGTGCAACGCATTGCAAATGCTGCGCGAGCGTAAACCACAACCCCCACTCACGGGGCCGCCTCCACCAGCCCGCGCTTGATGGCGTCCTGCAGGAACGCGACCACGGCGTTGTACGCCTGCTTCTCAGAAGACACGTTGCGATGGTCGAACTTCCTTTTAACCTTGTTGCATCCGTCAAGCAAGACGCCATGCGGTAGCTTTGCCGTCCACTTTGACTCAGACCTGCATTTAAACAGCCAGCAGCCATTGGGCTTCTTGAACGACCCCAGCTCGACGGCGTTGCAACTGCTGCCACTGCTGCGCGTATAGCGTGGGATCACCCCTTTGAGTGCACGGCTGCATGTGTGCTTCACCTTGGGCCGAATCGTGGGCTTGAGCATCTTCATGAGGCACGCGGCGCAATGTGCTGGGGCTGGCCCCGCCGCCTCCGTCGCTGACGTCTCCTTCGCCGCCGCCTCCTGAGCTTGCTGCGCCGCCCGCTGCGCCGCCTCCTCCTTCTTTGCCTCCTCGGCAGCACTGCTCTCGAATATGCCCTTCATGAGCGAACATCCCCGAGTCCACCGCTCCTGCCGCGCTGCCCTCATCCACCGTGCCGAATCCCATCGCCGCACAGTCGCACTGCTTAAGCTGCTTGTGCTCGAGCTCTTCGAGCTCGAGCTCGACGAACTCGTCGAGCGGGAGCGGCTTCTCGAGCCCGATCTCACCATGGCGGCCCGAGGGACCGATTGCAACATGCAATATGCACAAGTGCAAACAGTTGGCCGCCGATGTCGCAACCGATGTTTGAGGCAAAATAGCCGCGGGCGGATGATCTGCCACCCAGTCAGGCGCTGATGGCACTGCGTAGATCGCACCACATATTATTCCCACAGCCCAGCGTAGCGTGACATCAACGTTATCACGCTCGCTCGCATAACATAGCACGGCATCGCATTCATCATTGGCGGTAGCATAGCACGTTGACACGCGTAGCATAGCGCAGCATATCAGGTATTATGTCGTTGCTGCGGCTGGTGGCGCCCCAGGGCGCGCATGCACGTGTGCAACTCTGCGCTTGCAAATCATGTGCACCACAGCGTTTGCCACAAGCGGTTCTTATCGGAAATATGACACCCAGTAGCTCTGATACGCTCGATCGTGCTTCATAGCGATAGCATGTTGGCCCGATGTATCCCAAACCATTGGCGTGCGCGATCGCATGCATTAGATGCGCAAAGATAAAGGTGCAAAGGTAACCAGTCGCGAAGAGTGAATGCACGCCCCTAACACACGACCCACACATCCCTAAAGCATGGTCATTGGAACAACACTAAGTTAACACACAGCCCCTAAAACATCTCTAAAGCACGGTCCTGAAACTTCCCTAAAGCACTGCCCCTGAAACATCACTAAGGTAAAACGCAGCCCCAAAAATATTACTGAAGCACCGCCCCTGAAACTTCCCTAGGGCACGGCCCCTGCAGCATCCCTAAGGTAAAACACAGCCCCTAAAACATCACTAAAGCAAGGCCACTGACACATCCCTAAAGGACGGCCCCTGCAACACCCCTAAGTTAAAACACAGCCCCCAAAACATCCCTAAAGCATTGCCCATGGAACATCCTTAGCACGGCCCACTGGAACATCCCTACAAGGTAAAACACAGCCCCCAAAACATCCGCAAATCACTGCCACTGAAACTTCGCTAAATCACAGACGCAGCCACTAAAACATCATTAAATCATTTAGCCTGAATCATCACTCAAGCACGGCCCTGAAACATCCCTAAGGTGAAGCACAACCCCCATAACACACCACTAAAGCACGGCCCCTGAAACTTCCCTAAAGCACGGCCCCTGAAATGCCCATAAGGTAAAGCACAGCACATAAAACATCCCTAAATCACGGCCCCTGAAACATCTATATAAAGCACAGCCTCTGGAACATCCCTAAAGTGAAACACAACCCCAAAACATAACTAAAGCACGGCTCCTGAGCCATCCCTAAAGCACTGCCCCTTCAACATCTATGCTGTGAAGCGCAGCCCCTAAACCACCCCAAAGCACAACCCCCTGGCGGTGGGGCGGGGTGCGCGTGTGTGTGCGCGTGCGTGTGTGTGGGGGGGGGGGGGGGGGAGAGGGGGAGGGCGGAGGGAGAGGGGGAGTTGGCGGGGAGGGGGGAGGGGAGGATGGAGAGTGGTGGTGGTGGTGGTGGTAGGTGGGTGGGTGGGGTGGGGTGGGGTGGGTGGTGGGGGGTGGGGGAGGGGGGTGGTGTGTGTGTGTGTGTGTGTGTGTGTGTGTGTGTGTGTGTGTGTGTGTGTGTGTGTGTGTTGTGTGTGTGTGTGTGTGTGTGTGCGTGTGCGTGCGTGTGTGTGTTTTTTTTTTTTGGGGGGGGGGGGAGAGAGAGGGTGAGGGGGGTATGGGTGAGGTGGTGGCGTGGGTGGGTGGGGCCATTCCCACCAGCCCTCTGGGCGTAGGTGGTTTAGGGAGTTTCCTCTTCCAACCTCCTTCTTCCCCTTCGGGGAGGGGTTTACCCCTCCCCCCTACGCCCTAGGGTACTTTGTCGCCCAAGACGGCTCCATAGCGCCTCGGAGAGCCCAAGATGAGCTCCAAGGTGGCCCAAGATAGCCGAAGATGCCCCAATATGGCTCAAGAGGTCCCGACCGCTCCTAGATAACCCCAAGAGACCAGATAGCTCCCCAAGGAGCCACCCCCCAATATGCCAAAATCGCTCAAAAACTTAAGGAAACACATTATTTTCTGTTTCTCGCTTTTTCGCTTCCGATTGCTATCCGAGGCTTCAATATAGCCCCAAAAGAGCCCAAAAGGGCCCCAAGATGAGCCCACGAGAGCCCCAAGACGGCCCCAAGAGCGCCCAAGAGCGCTCCAAGAGCGCCCCAAGAGGGGTCCAAGAGGCGATTCTGGGGGCTCTAGAGGGGCAAGGCTTGTTCGATCTCCTTCAAGATTGCCCCAAGAGGCGCTCCTAGGAGGCCCCCAGAGGCGCCAAGATGGCCCCAAGATGGCCCCAAGCGGCTCTCAAGATGCTCCCAAGAGGCCTCCAAGAAGCGCCCAAGTGATATCCCAAGAGGCCCCGAGATGCATCCAAAATGCCTTTGGCCATTTTGCTCGCCCTCCTCCTCCTCCTCCTCCTCCTTCTCCTGCTCCTCCGTCCTCCGTCCTCCGTCCTCCTCCTCCTCCTCCTCCTCCTCCTCCTCCTCCCCCTCCCCCTATTCATCTTCCTTCTCCCCACTCCCTCATCCATCCATCCAGCATCCTCCGTCTCCTCCTTCCTCCTTCGCATGGTTCGGCTGTCCCCCTCCTTGCTCCTGCACTTCCCTGATCACCTCAACTCGCCTGGGCGGTGTTTCTGGATGGGCTGGTGGAGATACGCGAAGCGTCTAGAATTGTGCGTACGGCCATGCTGGGGGCATTTGTGTGCGCAGCCTGGTTGGGGGAATTTGTGTGTGCAGCCAAGCTGGGGGCATTTGTGCGTGCAGCCTGGCTCGGGGCATTTCTGCGTGCATGGAACACTGCCTCACGAGTGTTCTCTTCCGCCTCCACCTCCCATCATCCAGAGGGGAAGAGGGGGGGGGGAGGGAAGGGAGGGGGGAGGGGGAGAGGGGGGAGACGGGGGCGGTGGCTTGTAAGTCTATGTTCCAACCAGAGCCCACGAGTATCCATCATACGGCTTACATACTAAAACGTCTTCTCATCACAGTATAGGCGAATGAGGCGAGATGACGCGGGGTGCTGCTGAGGGCTCCATACAGGATTGTAACATCGCACCAGGTGCGTCGGCCGACCCTCAGTGAGTTCGAGATGCTGGAACGCTCGCAGAGAGGGAAGCTGCCCTGAGGCCATGGATCGGGGAATGTGAGAAAGGGGAGGGCGGGTGGACAAGGATTACAAGGAGGATGCGGGAGAGAAACGATGGTGACAACACCAAGCCCTCACCCCCCAGTGCAGCAAGCACTTATAAAATTCTTGACGCTTTGCGTATCCCCACCTGCCCATCCAGAAACGATGCCCCCTCTGTCGGGAGAAGGAATGACGGGACGCACATAGACAGCGCGAGCGTGTGACTGGTCATGCTGCCGCTGCTGTTGCTGGTGATGCGCGTGCTGCTGGTGCTGGTGCTGATGTTGGTTATCGTGTTGCTGGTGCTGCTGCTGGTGCTGCTGGTGGTGGTGCTGCTGCTGATGCTGCTGTGCTGCTGGAGTTGCCGCTGGTGCTACTGTTGATGGTGATTGTGCTGTTGTTGGTGCTGCTGCTGATGGCGCGGCTTCTCGTTCTGATGGTCCTGCTGCTGGTGTTGCGGGTGCTGCTGTTACTGGTGCTACTGCTGGTGCTGCTGATGGTGTCGCTGATGGTGCTGCTGGTGACGGCGGCGGTGCTGCTGGTGCTGCCGCCGCTGCTAGTGCTGTGGCTGGTGGTTGCGGTGCTGCTGCTGCTGCTGGCGCTGCTGGTGCTGGCGCGGGCAGTGATGGTGGGAGCAAATTAGGTTAACGACCGCCTCGGGAGCGCGTTCTCGATCGGACTTTTGGAGAGGTTGCCCTCTTGGGGCACTATTGCGGGTCTCTTTTGGTAGATCTTGGGGCCCTCGTAGACATCTTGGGGCCGTCTTGCCTATGCTGTTCAAAAAGAAAAGGGCCATTCGGATCCCACCCCCACCCCCCCCCATCAGAGGCTCAGAAAGGGCGCCCTGAGGCACTCACGGGCCGTCCTTGGAGTGCTGGCGCTCTGGCTGTTTGGGGTTCCATTGTGGAAATCGTGAGGCATCAAGAGCCAATGGAAAGCGATACGGTCAGAATGCAATGACAGACATGTGTTATTTAGGTGTTGGAATTGCTTTTCCGATGGCTCGAATGCCACTTGGAATCATCTTGGGGCCGTAGCTTGGGCAATCTAGAATCTTGGATGCGAATTCCAATTAAGCTCTCTGAGGCCACCGCAACCTTGGGCCGAAAATTGACAATCTGCCCCCTTCCCTCCCACCCACCTACCTCCTCCCCCCCCCTTCCCACCCCCCGCCCCCGCCCGCCACCCCCCCGCCCACCCGCCCACCCACGACGGCGGCAAGGCCGCGGGCTGCGACTGCGGCTGCGATTCGAGGATGCGGGCTTTTCTCCTCGAGACCTGCAACGGCAAGGCTGCGGGCAGCGACTGCGGCTGCGACCCGAGGCTGCGGGCATAGCTCCTCGGGGCCTGCGACGGCAAGACTGCGGGCCTGCCTTCTCGAGGCATGGCGATCGCCGCCGCGGGCGGCTGCGGCTGCGCCGCGGCCGCGGAGCGCGGCTGCGACTGCGGCTGCGACAGCGGCTGCGGCTGCGCCGCGGCCGCGGAACGCGGCTGCGACTGCGACTGCGACTGCGCTGCGGCTGCGCCGCGGCCACTCGCCGAGCGGACCGCCGCAGCTGCGACTGCGGCTGCGCGCTCGGCGAGGGACGGCGGTGCAATGGCGGCGTGATGGGGGCGTTCTTGGACCCCATGCTGCCAACCTGAACCGCAACGGCCAGCATCTTTGCGCATCTTATCTGTGCATTGCTTATCTGTGCGATTATTACCATCGCGCTTCTTATCTTCGCGCTTCCTTATCTTCGCGCTGCCTTATCTGTGCGATTCTTACCATCGCGCTTCTTATCTTCGCGCTTCCTTATCTTCCTATCTTCGCGCTTCCTTATCGCGCACGGTTGGGTTCAGAGAGCGCGCGCGCTCGTGCCTAACCCAAGCTATGCTTGCACTTGCGAGCAGCGGCGCGCGCGCTACGCACCGCCAGTTATCTTGCCTGGCATTCGACGGTCTTATATTTGAACACATTGCTTAACAATATTGTTTGTTGTTGTTCCTTTTTCGGACCGCGTCCAGACGCGGAGCCGCGGCCCGCGGCGACCAGTCCTGTCGCGTGAACGCCTGAAAAGGAATCTAAGAACACATGCGCTCTAAACTGGGCGCCCCTCACTGCCAGGCGGCGTCGTCGCCAGGGCCATCGACCGCGGTCGGCTGAGAATGCTGAGTACGATACCGAATCATACGCTCCACGGCGTTGTAGTGCACCTCTGCCATAATCAGTCGCCTGGTGCGATCTATGACCGAGTCCTCGCATGCCTCTATGGCGACATCGACGGCTCTGGCCTCGGTGGCGTCGTGCGTGTCTATTGCGTCCTGCCGCTCATGCCACATCGCGCCCAGCATTGCCCTCGCCTGCTAGAGCTGGTCCTCCAGTGCGTCCATCCTCTCCTCCAGCGCTGCCCTGCGCAGCTGCATCTCGCGCATCCGCAGATCCATCTCCTCCATGCGCTCGAGGGCGAGCTCGCATGCCTCGGGGTCCTGGGCCTCGATCGCGACGAGCAAGGCGGAGCGCGGCGTCCTTGACCTCGAGCGGCGTGCCCCGCGCCGCGGTGGAGCGCCGCGCTGCGCTGCGGTGGGGCGCGGCGCCCTGGCCCTCGGGCGCGGCGAGCAAGGTGACACAGACCTGGCGCGCCAGACCGAGTCGGACGCTGAGAGCTCGGAGATGGCAACGCTGCCAACGTTCCTGCAAGATTCTCCCGAGCACGGGGCTGGCAACGCTTCTGCAAGTAGCGCCGAGAGCTCCGAGAGTGCCGCTTTCTTTCTCTGGCTCGCCCGCGCCCTGCACTGTCGGCGATGCACAGTCGGCGTCACGCCGCCGCGGCCCCTGCCACGGCCGCCGCGGCGTCGGCGGCCACGATGGGCGGCCATGCCGCCCTCTCACGCCCGCATTCCTTGAAGGACCTCGACCGCGCGGTCAAGTACATTTGGGCCAAAGCGGCATCGGTATAATAATTGTAATTGTAATTAAGCTTCGTATCTTCGCGCCGCTTATCTTCGCTTGCCGTGTCTGGTTTCCCTTTGCGCATTTTACCGTTGCGCATGTTATTTTCGCGCCGTGGCATTCGGCACTCGCGCCCCAAATATTTGCGCTTATTTATCTTCGCGACGCGTATCTTCGCGCCGTTTCATGTTTCCCACCCCCCTCTCGGCTCTCGGCAACTACGCTTCGAGCCGCGTCCAGACGCGGAGCCGCGGCGACCAGCCTTGGCGTGTGAAATAGTAACATATATTTACATTCATACACGGACCAGCCAACTAAACGAGCCAAACACATACATCCTAGACCACATAGAGTGCACCATTTGGGGCCAGTGCGGCCGAAATAGACTGCACCGCATAGACTGCACCACATACCGCATATATTGCACCACATAGACTGCACCACAGAGAGTGCACTACATAAGCTGCTTGGGGCCCACGATGGCTGACAGTGGCTGCACCATGCACATACACCGCACCACATGCATTGCCCCTCTCACCGTGCGTTCGGGTGTTTGGGCTATCTTAAGCCATTTGAAGGTCATCTTGGTCTGGTGGGCTGGATGCGGCCAACGCCGAACACTCTGGCTCCCCCCCCATCCCCGTTCCTCCCCTTGCGCGCGCGGGGAGTTCTGTATTGCGCCGAATCCACAAGATGCGCCAGAACATATACATATATATATATATATATATATATATATTGTGTGTACTGGTTACCATTGCCCAGAATTTGCAGTGGTGGAGGACGGTAAGGGTGATTAGATAAGTCCCTCATGGTTCATGAGGGATGAGGCATCGCCCGATCAGCGCCCCGATCGATCAGACACAACGCTGCCATTCAACGTAATCGGCGCTGTCGCCCCCCTCCCCACCCCCACACCACACCCACACCCCTCTCCCCTCCTCCCCGCCCTTCCCCTCCCCTCCCCCCTCCGCCCCTCGCACCCCGCATCGCCCCACAGCTCCCCCCCCCCCCCCCCCCACCTACTATTCCCCTCCTCCACGCTCTGATTGCATTTCGACCCGAGCCGACGGCACAACGACGACAACGACTACGACGACGACGAACCGAACACCGACTCGACTGCCGACCCGACGCGCGACGTTTCTCTATGTGGGCCGCAGTGGCCTAAGACCCGCGCAATAAGCTAAGCCTGCACGCCCCGCTGCCTCTTTAAAGGGACACAGAACCTGTTGGGGAGGCAAGGGCTTCGTGAGGGGAGACACCACGTCGGCTTCTGCAGGTGGACAATACAGAACTCCCACCGCGCGAAAGCGCGGAGGGTCACCCGCGATCGCGGTCACTCCGAAATCCTTCGGATTCACCGTGAGAGGGTCATTGTCAAGAAAGCGGGCGCGCGCGTCCACGCGCGCGGGGAATTTTGCCTTGTTGTACGCGGTTGGGCGTTCGATGCCGATAGACTGGCGCGCTTGGACCTTGCGCATGGGTCCTGGCGCGTCACGCGCATCGCCACATGGCCGCAACAGGGGTTGACAGTGGGTGAAGAGGAGAAGGAGGAGGGCAATGACGAAAAATATGATGCCAGCAGGGGAGGAGGAGAAGGACAAGGGCAAGGGCTTGGAACTTATGGGCTCCCTTCGGACTTTCGGGGATGTATATTGGGTGTCCATGAGTTTCCATGCGGGAATATATGGCGCCCCCTGCAAGAATCTAAGGCTTCTCTGGGAATATACGGGTTCCCTTGCGGGAAGATTATATGGGTTCACGAGCGGGAGTTGGGTTCCCGTCGGGAACTATATAATGGTTTCTGCATCGGGGGTCTATGGGTACACCTGCAGGAATCTATGCGTCCCATTTGGGAATTTATGGGTTCCGCTGCGGGGAGCTACGATGTATCTTGGGAGATGCCCACCATGCGTGCTCTTCGATGAAACCACAAAAACCACAATGGCACCATGAGCCACGAGCCATGAGAGTTGGAAAGTCACTTAAACCAAGACTCTTTAAAGACACACAGAAATGTTGAATTCAGTTAGAGGAATCACATGTTGCGGACAATATCTTAGAACTCTCAACTCGCGCGCGTCGGAGGCTCGGGTGGGCCACTGGGGAAATATCGACGCGCCCCGTCTCCTGAAATCGCAACATTAAGTTGTGCGATTTCAAGTGAGGGGTGGTACTTGGTATGTCGCGGTGGCTGGGGACAAACGAATGTTCGCGCGCCGGCGGTCAGCGCGCGCGCGCGGCGTGGTCTGAAGTGTCCTCAATAGTCAAGCCAACGCGCCCCTGTTAGGAATTACTCTATTAGTGTTGGCAGCCGGTGACATATATGGAACATTGGATGGTGGACATAAAGAACCCTTCGCGGCGCTGCAATTAACTGATCGCCGTCGCCGCGGCTCAGCGCGCGCGCGCGCGGGGCTCCATGGGCCATCCCCGCGCGCGCGTGGCTTTTTCTCGGGAAGTCGGGATGGTGTTGGGGCGCTCGTTGCTGAGGGTGATATGAATTGCTTGCTGCAGCTGGTGCGACATGCTGCTTGAGGCGATGGGTGTGGGCTGCGGCCTGATGGTGGGGGTGAACTGGCTCGCTGCTGCTGGTGTTGCTGTTTGTGTTGCTGATTCTCGTGGTGTTGCGGGTGCTGGTGGCGCTGCTGTTGGTGCTGGTGATGCTGACGTTTGTGCTGCAACTGATGCTGCTGCGGGTGCTGGTGGCGGTGCTGATGTTGGTTGTGTTGCTGGTGCTGGTGATTGTGGTGGTGCTGATGGTGCTCATGCTTATGCAAATGCGGTTGCTGGTGGTTGTGGCGTTGCTGCTCATGCTTCTGCTGGTGATGGCGGTAACGGTGGAATCATGCAGTTTAAGAGTCGCCTCGGGCACGTTTTCTCGGGGGCCTCTTGGGCCGATATCGGGCTTGTCGTTGATTTCTCGTGGGGCCCACGGTGCGGCCCAATT